>CM060969.1:54017715-54617715 GCA_030765045.1 Tenodera sinensis
TGGTGGTGCTGGTGGTTATGGTGGTGGTGCTGGTGAAGGTGGCGGTGGTTATGGTGGTGCTGGTGGTTATGGTGCTGCTGGTGAAGGTTTAGGTGGTAATGCTGATGAAGGTTTAGGTGGTGATGCTGATGATGGTGGTGCCTGGTGGTGCTGGTGGTGCTGCTGGTGAAGGTGGTGGTGGTTATGGTGGTGCTCGTGGTTATGGTGGTGTTGCTGGTGAAGTTGGCGGTGGTGATGCTGGTGATGGTGATGGTGGTGGTGATGCTGATGATGGTGGTGCCTGGTGGTTATGGTGGTGCTGCTGGTGAAGGTGGTGGTGGTTATGGTGGTGCTGGTGGTTTTGGTGCTGCTGGTGGTTATGGTGGTGCTGGTGGTTATGGTGGTGCTGGTTGTTATGTTGGTGCTGGTTGTTATGGTGGTGCTGGTGGTTTTGGTGGTGCTGGTGGTTATGGTGGTGCTGGTGGTTATGGTGGTGCTGGTGGTTATGGTGGTGCTGGTGATGGTGATGGTGATGGTGGTGGTGCTGGTTATGGTGGTTATGGTGGTGCTGCTGGTTATGGTGGTGCTGGTGATGGTGATGGTGGTGCTGCTGGTTATGGTGGTTATGGTGGTGCTGCTGGTTATGGTGGTGCTGGTGATGGTGATGGTGGTGGTGCTGGTGCTGGTGGTTATGGTGGTGCTGGTGATGGTGATGGTGGTGCTGCTGGTTCTGGTGGTGCTGGTGATGGTGATGGTGATGGTAATGGTGGTGGTGCTGGTGGTGGTGGTGCTGGTGGTAATGGTGGTACTGGTGGTTATGATGGTGCTGGTGGTGCCTGAGGTGCTGGTGGTTATGGTGGTTATGGTGGTGCTAGTGGTTATGGTGGTTATGGTGGTTATGGTGGTGCTGGTGGTTTTTGGTGGTTATGGTGGTGCTGGTGGTTATGGTGGTGCTGGTGGTGCCTGGTGGTGCTGGTGGTTATGGTGGTGGTGATGGTGGTGGTGGCAGTGGTGGTGGTGCTGGTGGTTATGGTGGTGGTGCTGGTGAAGGTGGCGGTGGTTATGGTGGTGCTGGTGGTTATGGTGCTGCTGGTGAAGGTTTAGGTGGTGATGCTGATGAAGGTTTAGGTGGTGATGCAGATGATGGTGGTGCCTGGTGGTGCTGGTGGTGCTGCTGGTGAAGGTGGTGGTGGTTATGGTGGTGCTGCTGGTGAAGTTGGCGGTGGTGATGCTGGTGATGGTGGTGGTGGTGATGATGATGGTGCCTGGTGGTTATGGTGGTGCTGCTGGTGAAGGTGGTGGTGGTTATGGTGGTGGTGGTGGTTATGATGGTGGTGGTGATGCTGGTGGTTATGTTGGTTATGGTGGTGCTGGTGGTTATGATGGTGCTAGTGGTTATGGTGGTGCTGGTGGTTATGGTGGTGCTGGTGGTTATGGTGGTGCTGGTGGTTATGATGGTGCTGGTGGTGCTTGGTGGTGCTGGTGGTTATGGTGGTGGTGATGGTGGTGGTGGCAGTGGTGGTGGTGCTGGTGGTTATGGTGGTGGTGCTGGTGAAGGTGGCGGTGGTTATGGTGGTGCTGGTGGTTATGGTGCTGCTGGTGAAGGTTTAGGTGGTGATGCTGATGAAGGTTTAGGTGGTGATGCAGATGATGGTGGTGCCTGGTGGTGCTGGTGGTGCTGCTGGTGAAGGTGGTGGTGGTTATGGTGGTGCTGCTGGTGAAGTTGGCGGTGGTGATGCTGGTGATGGTGGTGGTGGTGGTGGTGATGATGATGGTGGTGCCTGGTGGTTATGGTGGTGCTGCTGGTGAAGGTGGTGGTGGTTATGGTGGTGGTGGTGGTGGTTATGGTGGTGCTGCTGGTGAAGTTGGCGGTGGTGATGCTGGTGATGGTGGTGGTGCCTGGTGGTGGTGGTGGTTATGGTGGTGGTGGTGATGGTGATGGTGGTGGTGGTGCTGGTGGTGCTGGTGGTTATGGTGGTGGCGGTGGTGGTGGTAGTGGTGTCTTTCTCCCTGCCAGAATTACAGGACCACGGTATCTGGAATTGTATTCCAGCAAGGTGAGCTTCAGATTTTTCTTGATGACGTTTCCGTACCATGGCGGAACAACACTGTGTACTGGTTCAAACGAAATGTTGCACCGCCTTACCATTATGAACCTGTAAAGGTCCATTTCAACTAGTTATATCCTGGACACTCGAATGGCCTAGTTGGCGAGCAAGATCTTCTTACCTAACCCCATTAGATTAATTGTTTTGGAGACATTCACGATTATTGCGTATTAAACAAATCCCCTCAAAGGATGGTTGAAGCATATGTATCATCTGTTCCAACACGCCTCATTCAGTGGCGAGTATGACTGCTTTATGAAGAGTGGTAGAGAGAATTTCTAAGTCACAAAAACAGCAAAGTTTGCTGTTTAATATGCGGATTTCAGTTTGAAAATATAAAGCGTTACAATATCAAATTACAGTGATCAGGATAATATATCAAGCTTACAGATATTTACAGTTTCAAAAGGTACTTTCTGTATGCTCGTATTTGTAAACATATAAAAGGGACGATATATATTTAGGGGTTCAGTTTCTTGTTAGTTCGTTTAATATAAACTATTGTATTTCGTGTTTCAAAGTTGGAACTCAATGCTAAGTTTAAAACCAAACAGTTTATGTTGATCAAACAGTTTTAACAATATCTTTATGGCTAAATAGCAATGGAACTTTAGTGCTTTATTTATTGTGAAAGAGAAAGAATTTAGTATGTTAATCATAAGGTAGCGTAAGAATATTACGTGCATAAGATAAAGGAAGGTCATAAAGTTGAAGATTATACAATAATAATTATTGTATGCAAAATAGTTTAGTATAAACAAAATACTAATAACAGCGTAGAAATTATTACTACCACGCAGATGGAAACAAACCACCATTGCACGTGTTGTGTCCAAAGAACCTTTGTCACTTGGCAAGAGAATGTGGGATGGATAAGGCAAGTTCAATCGCTACCTATCCTCAAGTGCCCTGCCCAGTCTATAGTCTTTCGTGCTATGACAATTCACTTGCACTAATTCTTGCAGCCGTGCTTCAGTCCTTACAGTGTTCCTCTTCACTTTCTAGGACAGTGTAATTATTCGATATTCATGAAATCTTATTCACGACGCACACGCACAGCTGACACACTGACCGACTCATTCCTGTTACTTTAATTGACTGTCCTGCTGCTTCCTCGCCTTCTTATTCAGTGGGGATGACAGCACACGGACGTTTCGCGAACTTCTTCAAACACGGTGGCAGTGACGCAGCTAGATCCTTCTTGAAGACACTGGAATACTCTTCGTTTTGACGCTTCATTGTTGTTAGTCACGTGCGAGAGCTGTGGGAAAGCTTAGTCCTGGCAGTCCATTTTTTGCACCGCACCCAATGTCACAGTACTTGTTATTTCGGAGGCAGCATTTGAAATTTTAATTTTGGCATACGCGAAGGTGAGCATTATTATTTCAATTAAATTAAGTGGAACCAAATATACAGTAATGTGTATAAGGAAGTCCTCAAATAGAAAATCATTGAAAGAGTAAACATATTTAGAAAAATAATGCACTATTAATAGTGGCATTCTTTACAAAAAAATACTTGTGAAAATTTTGTGGGTATAAAAACTCAATAATTATGATAATTACATCTAGAAAATTAAGAGCACTTGTTTGAATATATTAGTCAACTTCGTAGGTTAATACGATCTTACGCTGTACAGTTAATGCCTTTATTGAGTTGACCACTTTATTACAGCCATGTTCCGATTTCGTTAGTTTTGCGGACACGCATTGATTGCCGATGATAATCACCAACAAATTGGATGCGCATTCTCATATACACCTCATTTGATAAATGGTCGCGATGAAAACCCCGAGTTGTGTTGTATATCCCTCTTTTCAAGGGTTTCGTTTTCTGAAAATTAAGCCCCCATGAAATTCAATGCAGTACAGCATGATGTTGGACATCAATCCAGCTTTAAAATGATGCAATTAAGTTGAACCATACGTCGAAAAAGAGACGACTCGAGGTCGTAATTATACAAGTCCACAAAATGAACTGCCCAACATTCGCGACCAGCGTACAGCGTTCATTGTTTCTGAAAATAATTACGTGCTTTCATCCGTTGGACTAACATGGTCATCTAAAAATCCAACAATCGAGTCTTACACGCCGCACTTGCACACGCAGAAGTCGATAAAAATAACTATAATTAACAAGAGTGCTGGAATATCGAGAATAAATTAACAATCGACGTTTTCATGAAAGTTCTTGTCCGGTGTATTCGAAAACAATTATACTAGTGTTACTTTAACAAACCATGGTATTTAAAAAGCTGCTGTTATATTCACATGACCTTTTCTACACAATATTGTTAACTTTTTATGCTCGAGCATGCATAAATATAGTAATTATAGGTCTAGTAGCTGTACTTTAATGGACTTCATTAAACTGCACCTCTTCACTGAAATGCAGATTTCCACCAATCAGAACAAAACGCAACTATGGTTTGTTCTCGTACGCTCAATCGAAGAACAACTAGCGCGAATTTAGGAACAGTAGAAATGTCGGACAGGAGTGACAGTAACTAACCCCACTGCGCAACCGTCCTTTTCAGGCCAAGTCCTACCACCCGGCCGCTGCGTCCCCCACCTCTGCTCACCACAGGCGTCATAACTGGGGTGCATTACTGGACGGTGGGGCGTGACTGGCCTTCCGGCCAATGATGCGGTCTTGACAACCAGGTGCTGCTGCTTCTCAATCAAGTAGCTGCTTAACTGGGCCCTCAGGGACTTAACGAGGCTGAGTGCACCCCGGACCAGGTCTATCAGCGGGAGAAAGCTCCACCCGGTATCGGGAACCGAACCTGGATCTTCTGTTTGATAAGTAGCAGTCCTACCACCACGCAAGAAGACGACCCTGATCATTAATTTATTGCCTCAAAAATAAAAAATAAGCATCTACGAAAACTTCAATGCACAATTCATGGATTGGAGAAAACCAACTTCCTACATAGCCTCATTTTCAGAAAACGTATTACTACTGTACTTCGAAGAAGTGTCGATCGGCAAAGTATGAAACCATTGACCTGGAGGACTGTTTGGAAGTCAAATGTTCAAGGTCAAGATCAGAATAAAATCAATACGCTTGCGTCTGCACACGGTTACTTTACTGCGTAAGGCAAAGTTAATCTATTTACTGACGTAGGTAAACGTAGAATATTAAAAATGATTTATAAATGTTTTAAAGTTAGACACATGCTTGAGCATTAAAATGGTATGAAAGTTGACTATAATGGCAATTAAGGTACTCTTACCTTAATTATTGCTATTACAATCCTCATATATAATATAGTTTCAGCAAGTTATTCCTACGAATCTTTCTCTCTACTTCCTGCTAATAGGTATACATAAATGTCTGCAAATGTCTATTTCAGTTCACATTTTGTTGTAGATAAGTACAAGGGATATGCAGGAGACTGAGTAGACAACCAATATTTTAAAACATAGCTCGCTTTGCGCTGGCTTTGAAATTCCATTCAAATTGTGATCAAGCATTTCAAAAAAATATAGCCAAAATACAGGTTAATTCAAGCATTAGCAAACAGCTTCTGCTACAAAAGTATCTTTAACATGACATATGAATTACAAAACCAATATTTTCTTTGAATTTTCATTACTGTTTGAAAACTATAGAAATTCTATTCAAAATAAAGCACAATTAGCAGAAAATTCATGAAGTGCTTTCATTAGTCATTCCAATAACTTCAAAAAATAATGATGACATTTTTAAATAAACAAAAATAATGTAAATTTTTCCATATAAGCGGTAATTTGTTATAGGGGTGTTTCCTCCAAAATCATTTTAGGTGATCTGGAACAACTTAACTATCAGATATAGTATTTATCAGTCTTGTCTGTTTTGAGTTATGCTCTTCACAGGCCAGCGCGCGCTGAACTTTCTCCACAAGGAGAACCTCGGAGAAAGGCCACTGCCTGCTACGAGATTTTCATCATTCCCTGTGATTTTCTGATGCACGACAAGTAATAATCAGCTAATATTAATTCTCTTAACTTTCCATGATCTCTCTTCTATTTTCGAAATTTCTATGTGGAAGAGTTGCCCGTATTTGAACGTACAGTACCACTGTGAGTGTGAGGTTTGCAATACTTAAACTTTTCTCAAATGGAAGGTCGTTATTCATTTATTTGTTTCATAGCCGTCCAAAGTGAATGACATTTCCAAGCCTTCATATAGTGGGTTTAAGAGATTTGTTTGTCGCTCAAATTCCCATATTACTCTTGCACTTACAAGAAACATTTTATTTTATTCTGTATTTACTCAATACCTACACTGACTTTAACTATTAAAAGAATTAAAAATACATCAAGTTGGCAATTTAACCTAGTAATACTCGTAGCTCAAAACTCTAAAACACATCTCTTGGTTTTTGGGGAAGAAAAGCTTTTGTCAAAAAGTGAAAACAAAACTGAAAAAACCTGGTTAAAAGCTAGCTGTTTACAAAATATCCTAGCTGTTTAATCCAATGATACTATCACAAATATATATATAGATATATATTACATATATATTTATACATATATGTATAAATATAAATGGATGTATGGACGGACAGACGGAGGGTGGCGGCGCCGTGGCCGAGCGGTTAGCGCGCTCGCCTACCACCTAGGCGGCCCGGGTTCGATCCCAGGGACCCGCATGTGGTATTCGTGGTGGACGAAGCGGCGTCAGGGCGGGTTTTCTCCGGGTGCTCCGGTTTCCCCCGCCATCTCATTCCACCGGTGCTCCATCTTCATTCCATGTGTCATCAGTGTCACCGCCTGGGGTGCCGTAGTTGTAAAAGCGGGCGTTAAACACTACAACAACAGCAACAGACGCAGGGAGAGAGTGATGGAGGGAGGAAGGGGCGGGCGGGCGGACTGTTTCGGAGAATCATGCGATCGAGCGAGGAAGGAAAGAAGGCTGATTTTAAATCCCGGATTTCTTATTTCTCTGCTAGTTCACCTTTCTGGCTTTCTCATCTGAACCGCAGTACTCATTCAATTCCTTTATCTGCGTAGGGAGTCAGGCTGGTTTGTTTTCTCACGTCACAAAGCTCCCAGTTGCCTGGCCCGCATAAACAGCGAGGTTTCTTAAAAATAAAATCTGATGTGTTGCACTCACATGACTTTCTCTATCCTTGTTGTAGCTATTCTTGCAAACTGTTATTGCTCTATCTTGTTCATGTTAGCCAAGATAAATGTTTGTAGAATATCTTACTGAAAATTATATTATAGGTGCACGGGGAACATGGGAATACAGTAGACTTTGAGCGATAGTCAAATCTTTTAAAGCTTTGAAATTTCGTTCTCTTTGCGCGGCCAGGAGATAAAAAGATGAATAACTACCTTCCACTTAAATAAAGTGTAAGTATTGCAAAACTCACGCAAATAACAAGGAATGTTTCCGAAATGGTGCAAAGGCCATCAAAAGTGAACCGAATACATAGGCTATAAGCCAGAACATTCAAAATATACATTTCATTTGCCATAAAAATATCTTTAACATATGACATATCAAGATCGTTAGAGCCATTTTTGAGAAAATCAAAATTTTTGAAACCTTTCCCGTGTAAAGGATAGCTTAAGATGAAGAATTCTCTTCAAAATCTTCCTTAAAAGATGTTAAACTTAAATACTAACTTTGATTTTAAACCGACTTTTCATTTTTACTTTCTCTACTGGTAAGTAGAAGGAAGTACCTATTGTATTCCACCCAAAAATTCGATATCGAGATTTCACCGGAAATATATGTTTTGAGACCCCATGAAGCAAAAAAAAAAAAAAAAAAAAAAAAAAGCATCTTTAGAGAAAGGTCCTGTGTGTCTCTGTGTCTGTCAGTCTGTAGACAGTATAACACAAAAATGAAAAGTTGGTTAAAAACCAAAGTTGGTATTTAAGTTTAATGTGTTTCAAGGATGCGACACGAAGATTGTGAAGAAAATAGTACCAACCTAAGCTATCCTTTACATGGACATTTTTTAGAAAAAATTTGATTTTCTTGAAAATGGCTCTATCGATTTTGATTAAAATGCCATATGTTTGAGATATTTTTATGACAAATGAAAATTATATTTTGAATTTTCTGGCTATAGCCTATGAACACTTTGGTGAAATGGAACATCGTTGTTCATTTTTTATAATATGTTAAGCGTGCAAAGAGTACGGGATCTCAAAGCTTTAAAAGATTTGACTACGCTCAAAGTTCACTGTATTCTAATATTCCCCTTGCACCTACAAGGAAATAAGCAATAAGATAAATTATCTTACTGCTTATTTCCTAGAAATGTAGAAATTTAGAAAAACACGAAGAAGATATAGGAATAAGAGTTTGCAAGAAAGTTTAGTACAAGAGTAGAGAAAGTCATGTGAATGCAACACATCAGATTTTTAAGTTATGCTGTTCACAGACAAACACACACAGATACAGTCACACACACGGACCTTGTTTTAAAAATATTTTTATTTATTTAGGGAGGCTCAAAATGTATATTTTCATTGAAATCTCAGGCATCGATATTTGGATGAAATACAATACTTCCCCTACCTACTGTACATAGTAGAGAAAGTAAAATGGTGGGCAAAATATTAATTCTTTTGTGATATATCGAGCAATTTGTTATGCTATAAATGTAATAAACGGCAGCAATTAAGTCTGATAGTACAAATAAATCGCTAGTAATCGTATTACTCTAGATAAAAAAGAGATGTTTGAATACATGGGGAAGTTTTTCAGCGCCACCTGAAAGCCTTCACATTACTGCTTCACTTTCGCAGATTGTTTCTGCAGGATGTATTCGTCTCTCGAGTGCAAAAATCCCATATGGTTCAGCAGGTAATTAATTCATCAAAGTTGGGTCCGCTGTTCTGTTGATTTTGTTTCGTCTGAAATTCTGATGTGTACGTTGAAGGTGAAAGCCAGAAAGTTAACACGCTAGCCTGCTGATGTAACAAAATGAACTATGGGTATCCATTACGTATTGGGAGGTGTGGGAGCGTGTGTGAGACAGTCCCTACGGTCTTTGCTAGAACTGTTACAGTGGCGTTAGCTTCGTATATTCACTGCTGGACTGGGTTTAACTGTGCTAGTGCATTTGTTTTGCTGTGAAATTGGCTTTAGCTACACAGATGGAATAGGTCTAGTAAATTCACATCAACTGTCACTCTATCTGTGCTGGTAAACTGATTTAGATGAACTAGTTTAAGTTGTGCGATAAATATATTGTAACGCCGGCCGAAGGTGATAGTGGCAGCGGTAACAGAGAGAAGGTTCGGGGGCGGGCTGCCCCAAACCGCTGGCGGTACGTGGACCAAAGACGCTCTAAGTCAGACTGCCTAGCGGCACACTTTGTGAACACGTGGCAACAATCAGAGCGGCAAGACCAAAGGGTTTCCAGATTATTGGCGAAGTGTCCGGCAGCTGGTGTATTTGTAGAAGTTCCAGAAAAGGTGAACCTCGGGAAAGGACCGTGTTACGTTATACTCGTTATATAAACACACGAGGCAACGAGAGTTTGACGAAATCTTGGGATGGATCAACATACTAGAAAGCTAAGACAAAAATCAGCAAGACTTCGGCCTCCTGCATCTTTTTACCTGAGTTCTTTTTTGTATCTCAGGCTCTTATATTCGTTCTTTATTGCTTTTTTCATACATTATTTTGTTACAAGGAGTAATTAACCTGAATTACATTATGCATTTCTACAATGCTTTTGCAATTTAAAGTTTCTCTTTTATTTTATATTTAATATTTATTTTATTCCTATTTTGTTTTAGAAGTGATTCTTATTGCGAAACTTATTACTATATCTAGGTTATGTAAATAAAGGTCCTCCATCAGTGAGGTGTCATAATTGGGATGTCACTGTCGGGTAGTCAAGTCTTCTAGGTCAGTCAGTTTCTTTTATTCATTCTTGATTGATTTCTCATACGTAAATTTGTTACATAGTTTTATACAGGTAACTCAACCTGGTTTATATTATTCAATTTGACAGTGCTCTGACAGTCTAGGGTTCCTTTCACAGGTTTTCAGTCAGTGTTGGACGTCACAATCGGGAATTGAAGTCGTGTAATTTTCTTCTAGGTTTGGTATCAGTCCACTCAGCGCCTTCTATAGGCCGTAGAGGCTCATAGGGTTACCATGTTGGTAAGCATGTCTAACAGTTTATAGCAGTAAATCATTATTTAACCCTTAATATGTATCTTCAACTACAAAAGTGTGCTCCAATACCGCTTCCACAAGTTGGACAGTTACTTTGCTACTTTCTCTGTGTGATGCCATGATGTCACTGGCGATAGGTTTGTACTGCACAATTTATAGGTGAATTTCAGAAACAAAATCAGTGACTTGACTTGTAAATACAGAAATACTTTTATTTCACATATAGCGTACTTTTAGGAGGTATAGAAACAAGTAGTGGTACACTTTCAAACAAAATTTAAATTTATAGACAATTCACAGCCTCTTACGAAACACTTGAGTGATAGCAACCCATGGAAACACAACATTGAGATAGCCAAGGACATACCAGCCAGTTACTCTCTACGCTGCTTTAAAGAAATATTGTTTGAAGCACTTCAGACAGCCTGAGTATGTTGATTATGGCAAAGTTTCGTGACATTCCCTTTTAAAAATTGGCAGCTTCAATGCCTATATTTTACAACCTATTATATTTCAGAATAAACCCTTGGACAGGCAAGGAAAAGCTGACTTTTGTATTTTGTAAAGACACATCCTTTAATTACTATGTATTGAAACTGAACCTGTATAGCCGAAGCATGGATATCTGTACCAGTTGCCAATGACGGGCTTCAAATCACTGTGTTTTGCTTCTCCAGCTGCGATGTCAAGTTCAAGCTAGACTCAGCTTTCCAGCCGCTTTCTCTATCCCTGGCGGAAAACAACTTCATTGATTCATTACAAACAGTTCAATAGAAATAGTTTACTTTGCAATACTGCGACAAGAAAGTGGTGCAGCATGGCGGAAAGTGTTAAAAAAATAGATCTGACCGGACATCTGTGACAATAGAACACTGATGCGTGTTTTACTCAGCAATACAAGCTAACCGCCAGTGGGTCACATTTTTTCAGTACTGTCTCCACGTCGAGAGTACCGTGTAATATTTTAATAATTGTGAACATCAACTCTAGCTAGAACTCTCACAGGTACGTGATTTTGTTGAAGCGGCTACACTGGGCCATTGCTGGTAATGGTATATAGAATAAAGCTCTGGGCATAATATTGAATTCCTAGTTATTCTGCCCTAATTCTCATTTCCCTGCAACCTTTAGCAGGTAGGCTCTACCATCTTTTTTAAATGTGTAATACTTATACAAAATAAAAGCAATGTTTTTGCCAAGTCTCGAAATTCTCGCCTTAAATTAAAAAGTTATTTTTTATTGTATAACTTCATTGTTCTACTAAAAGTGTTGCACACGACTCAGTTTTAAAAATATTCGCATCAAAGCACCAGGTTTTTAACAGTAAATAAACTTACAAAACATGTATTTTATCAGATGCTTTAAATTCACACCTAATTATTGTCCAAAAGGTATTACTCTTTGTATTCTCCGAAGTTCTTGATTTTCAAAGCTTAATATATTTTCAAAATTGCAGCAGTATTTTAACAACGTGTATGGTCATGTTCTTTAATGTATGTGAAAGACAGTGCACAAATTTGGAAGGAATCCAATAAAAAATGCAACGTCGTAGCAATCTTCAATATGGAAAAAAATGCAAAGCGGTTACCGAGGAGCTGAAGTCTAAAGATGGCTCGGCCTATTTATATCCAGGCGTCTATTCTTTTACAGCTTCGGTTAATTGAAGCTTAAATTATCCAAAAATACATGATTTATTGCAATACATTCTGCCACGCAAGATATTTAGAACATATAAAATGACTTTTATTTAATTATGATAAATTAATTAGGCCATTATTTTTTTCGTGATCCATATGATTTATACCATTAACGTTGGAAAATTAACTCTACTTATCTAAGGTTTTTATTTGATCAGGAAAACAATTAATTTTTCAAAATAGACATCGTATTTATTAGGTGAGATTCTAACTTATAAAATATTTGCCTATAATTTTTGGTTATGTTCGAGAAACTCAGTTATACATTTCTTAAAGTCAAGTCATAGTTTTTTAAAATTCTGAATAAATTCTTTCAAAAAGTATCAGCTGCGTGCTTAAAATATGTCAGGTTAAAAATGTTAAACTAATAATTCATTATTTACATCTTTTACATTTTTAATCCCTCTCTCTTACTCCTCTATAACATGCCTTTGTTCCGAAATCTGAATATTGATTTTCTTCGTAGAATACCTTAGTAGAGAAGATAAACTGCAAAAGTACTTCTTAGCAATTATTATTATTATTATTATTATTATTATTATTATTATTATTATTATTATTATTATTATTATTATTATTATTATTATTATTATTATTATTATTATTATTATTATTATTATTATTATTATTATTATTATTATTATTATTATTAATTATTATTATTATTATTATTATTATTATTATTATTATTATTATTATTATTATTATTATTATTATTGTTGTTGTTGTTGTTAATGTTGTTATTACCTACATCGAATTAAAATATAAGTAGGTATTTAAATGTGATTGCATATTTCCGTTTCAGATTCTTGTTACAATGTAAATGACAGTGAAAACGAAAAAGAACATTTGAGTGTATTGTTCTCAAAGGGCTTGTAGTAGCACAAGTGCTGGTTCCATTAGATATCCAGCTAGCCAGCAAGCGGGACTGGACAATTACGCCACTGAAACAGCTTCTCCCGCGACCGGAATACCAATGTACCACAGAGTGGAAACCACAGGCAGTCATTACTTTAAATATTACCGGCAGAATGCGCTGTGTTCAGTATGCATGTGGACTCTGGCTAGCTAATATTATGAAGCTCCTCTTTTTTGTGTGTTCATTATTTTGCAGCTGCTGTTGTTATTAATATATCAAAAGGTGGCTCGAATTATGAGCAAGTGAAAACTAGAGGAGAAAAGAGTTTGTATTCTCGCATTTAATTCACTACTCTCCATGCAGATCGCCTCGCTTTTACTGCTTGTCACTGTTTAACGTCATTAGGTAACAAAAGGAAATGAAATGGATGCATCCGTAAAATAATGCACGGGTGTTTAAAGATTCCATTTGCTGTATATCTCTTTGTGATGGAGACTATTTTCAGCGAGCGATTGTTTGTAATGTGGGAGGGAAGAACAAAAACGTAAAACTGTAAACAGCCGTGCAGTCCTTTGAGATGCAAACAAGGTGGTAAATGTTGTTAGTGAAATGCTCCTCTAATTTTCACCTGGTAATCACGTAAAGGGCTTTAGATGCTGTACAAAATATTTAACAACGTGGTTTGTGTATACAACTCAATTTTAAGTGCCTCTCATGCCGTACGGTGTCTATATATCATCACTTAAATCTGCTAGGTTTTACTTTCTCTACCATTTATCTTGCAAGTAGAGGACGTATTGCATTCCAACTAAACTGTGGATATCAAATTTTCGCCAGAAATGAGATTCCCAGTTAAAAAGAAAAAACACACGTATTGCGTGTTTGTGCAGCATAAGTCAAAATGATAAGTGGTTTAAATACCAAACTTTGCATTTTACTACGGCACCTCAGGATCCAACACCAAGGTTTTCAATAAAATCCTTCACACTACTCCATTTTACATTAAAACAATGTCGCTCTTTTTATTTCCTCAAATTCAATTTAGTAATTATCATTGAAATACGATCATAATGTACCGTTTAGATATATGCAGGATGAATAAACTGTAGATTTTGCATTTGCTGCAAGTCCTCTACCTAGTCCTCCTCATTCGGAATGAATTTTATACAGCTTAGTATAACTGGTATATCACAAGGGAGAAGAAATGTGCTTATGCACAAAAATGTAGATCCCATTGAAACACACTATATAAAATAATTTTTGTGGTGGTGATGGTGGTGGTTATGATTTGTAGTTTAAGGGCGCTCAACTTCGAGGTCATCAGCGTCCTTAAAAATTCATGGCAATAGCCACATATAAATTTGAATAAAAAATTAAAATTACTAGCAACAAAGAAACTATACACATAAACGTAAGAAACAGTGGCAACAGCCAGATATAAAACAAGGTGATAAGTATGTCAAAAAGCATAAAAATAAATATCTAAAATTTTAAATAATCAAATTGATACTACACTCTGCTAAAAACTTAAAATCTCTATCAACCAATGTTTTGTGGTCCGCTAAGATCTCTGCAAGTCTGGCAGGCAGCTGCAGACAATCTTGAAGGTGCGCTAGAGAGGAACACTCTAGATTTTTGTGGCAATGACCATTTTCGATGAATTCCAATAATGCGATATGAAATCTCAAATGTTCTATCGACTAAATTCCGGGGTCAGCTGGTTAAAAATATTTGTATCTCTCTGATAACACCTGGTTTATATATGCATGGGAAATAATAGAAATAAGCAACATCAAGAGGGAGTTTAAAGCTGTAAATGACCAGCTGGCAACCAGATGGAATAGCTGCTCGCTTGCAGTACCTAAGGTAATAGTGGGATATGTTATTACAATTATGTTTGTTTTATTGTATTATTCTAGTAGATTAAAAGTGTATTTGTATAACTAGAATTGTTACAATGAGCATCACTTACACATCAAAGTAATCCCGCTGCGTAACAACCTTTTCCGGTCCAAAGACTCCGCCCGGCAGCTGCGTCCCCTACCTCTACCCACCACGGGCGTCACGCATGGGGTGCAGTACTGGAGGTGGTGGTAGTAGTCAGTGTCGGTCCCTTCCGACCGATTATGTGGTCTTTGGTACTTCTCAATCAAGTTGCTCCTTAATTGGCACCTGAGGGGCCTAACGAGTCTGAGTATACCCCGAACCAGCCCACCAGCCTTGCCGGTACCGGTAATCGAACCCGGATCTACCGCTTGGTATATGTAGTATTAACTATTTCAAAATATTCTTTGAATTCTTTGTGTTGTTTATATTTTCAAGTACTTGAGCTTTTTTCAACTGCAAGTCGCTGTTCATTTTTCTCGTCATGAAGGGGAATGGTATTTCAAAGCGATTCTGTTATTAAAGATCTATGGGTTTTATACTACTATTTCCTTATGTGCCTACAACGAAGTGTTTAAATATGTAATGACAGTTTATCCATACTAACAAGAAGTGGGTAAGCTTTGGTATTCTTTCTATCTTCTCACTTTGAGTGAGGGTAATTTGTGAAGGATGGGTTGGCATCGCATTCTTTTAAATTTTAGAAAACTTGTTTCGTATTAATTGCTGGATATTTTTCTCAGGTAAGCTCAAACAAAGAAGCATGAAGGGGATCAAAGTTAGACAGATGTGGTAAGTTTACGAAATGTAGATCGGGAAGAAATCTTGATAGTGAATATTCCTTACTGCCTTGAAATAAAATATTGACTGTGTTTCAATAGAATGACTTTCTATACCTCCTATTCCATGAACTATTGTTAGCAAATCTTATTTATTTTGAGATGAACTACTCAAGGAAATAGTGTCATTGCACATTTCATTAGAGGTATACAAAACAAACTTAATAAAATGCACTGTTTGGGAGAACCTATCAGTTTCTTATCATCTTACGGGGTCTCGCAAGGGGTGAGACGTAACTAATGAGCAATGAGCTGCGGACAGTTGCAACATAGAGCTATAACAGTGAGGATAAGGAAAGCTGGGGCGACACTAAATACATCTGCTGTCGTAGAAAGGTTACGTTTTAATTTTCTTTAGATTGATCTCCTAATTTTTAATGCTATTATGGAAAATATAAATGTTTCCTGCTCTACGGTAAAAAAATACAATATTGTATGAAAAATATAAAAAACGTTAATCTTTCTATAAATTCTGCCCCTATTTATACTTGAATTAAAATTCATATCGAAATGGCTCTAAACATACCTGCCTAAACATACCTGCATTATAATACAGTTTTTGCTTTCTTCTAATACCAGTGCAATAAATCGTCTTTGTAAGGTGGCACTAAAATGTAATTACATTTTTATAAATTTACACAGCTTCTGAAATTTTCTGCGCTGTTACCAGCTTGCCGTAGAGCAATAATCTGCCACGTGTAGTTTCTGATGCGCATGATATTTCGCGAAACAAGCAACAGTTGTAGCTTAATGCGTAACAATGTAGTGAGACATTAGAAATAGTCAATATTTCCCTTTTATGCCAACATTATAACTAGGCTTGGGACACGGAGGCTGTTTAGTTTCACTTTGGCCGGTTACGTGAGCTCAGGTTTGTCTGCTACCTCCCCCTCGCAAGCACTACCTTCCGTTCACCCTAAGCGCTCGCTTGTAAACAACGTACCAATCGTACACTAACAAGTGTGCATGTCTGAAGCCTACTTATAACTATGTCCAGCCAGTAGCATGCATACTGCTCAGTCATTGGAAAGGGGTAAAGAGAGAAAGAAGGGGAAGCTGCGAAGACTTCGTTAAATTGATACGCTTGCGTTTTACTATATTCACTTCCTGGGGATACATCAGGCTAGAGCGATACTGGAAGCTTTAAAATTCTGGCACCTATATGCTCACTTTTAAAATTCCACTCTTTGCAACATATTTAAGCTTAGCATCTCCCTATCATGAGACACGAAAATGTTCAGAAAAATCTCCACATCCCAAACTACATTCTATATTGATCACCCGTGAAGCCTTGATTAATAATGCTTGCCGTGAAAGCTTGAAATCTTACATTTTATATGCTGTATTCTTTGTTGTTCTCATTTTTTGAAAACTTAAGTTTCTTAAAAATACCATATATATACAATATTAGCATGATTAATCACATCTAAACAATGAACCTTCTGCAAATAGCCTTGAATAAACTCTATGTAAATTTGAATAACTGAAATCTATAAAGCATGGACAGACTTACTGCAAAAATGAAGAACTTTAGTCAACAAATTTATTGCAGTTTTTTTTTCTCCAAAGTTGTACCAAAATCAAACCATTCCTGCAAACGTTTACCTCAGTAACATTGAAGAATATAGAAACAAGTTACATTTAGATTACTTTCTCTTCCCATTCTTTGATAAACTATTCTTAAAAGGTTATTTTTCTATTTCATGTTAATCGAGATAAGCATTCCTATAAAGGCTCTATTGCATATTTCCTTGTGTACAGTGAAAATAGGGGAAGGATAAATAAATTCTTGAACAACTCGTTGCTATGAGATGGATTTAAAGTGTCGTTCTTTTCGCATGACCAGGAGAACTGAGAAAAGTAAAATATTTCAGAATTCAAACTAATAACAGGAATAACTCGGAAATACTTAGCTGAAAAAAAAAAAAAAAAAAAAAAAAAAAAAAAAAAAAAAGATCATTTCACATAAATGGCTTGTTTTAGCAAGATCTACAATTTTGTGTGGTAATTTTTTTCTTCTGGCTTCCTAGTTATGCAAGTCATTCACAATGAACAGAACCAGAAAAGAACCATAAAATTCAAAATTACATTTCACTTACCATGAAAATATCTTAAACATACTGCGGTATTTTTCTTAAAATGAAGTTTTCGGAAAATTTACCATGGAATGGGCTATTTGGGGTACAGGATTTTCTTGAAAATCTTCTATTGCATCCCTAAGACACTGAGCTTAAATGGCCAATGTAATCGAGTTTTTATTTTTGAGTTATGCTGTTCATGAACGCTCACACACGGATACTTATACACATACAGGAACGTTTTTCTATTTATACTATAAATAACAATAACAATAACGATAACGATAACGATAACGATAATAACAATAACAATAATAATAACAATAACAATAATAATAATAATAATAATAATAATAATAATAATAATAATAATAATAATAATAATAATAATAATAATAAACAACTAAGTAAACATATCACTAGTCACATATTGTCATGGAGCAGAAGCTTCTCAAGGTGAAGCTTCTCAGCTAAGTAAGCTTTCGTTACTCAACACTTTATTTGTCTTTTAAAATTGACCTATGTTCACAGCTTAATATTTGTGTAGGAATTTTTGTGATATCAATAAGCAATTAGGTTGAACGTGCACCTTAAGTCCATACACTTCCTATCCAGATCGAAGCGATCTAGACCTCTTGAAAATCAGAATCGGAAGAAACTTCCTCGGAATTGTCCCCTTTTATGTATACTGTGTTGGACCGTCGTTAAATTTTACCGCTGTAACATTTTACCTGTTTTCCTATTAGGTAGTGCTTTTGGCGTCTTATGAAACTGACAACATCCGTGTGTTTTTGTCTGGCAAAACTTTACTATTTTGATAATAATTCCCAGTTATCTCTGTCTCTGGTTATCTTATCTGTCTCACTCACCCCGTCACAATTGTTCCTCAGCTCCCTGCCCTTGGTTACTTATGAACTCTATATTCCCTATGATGGGGTTTTCCAGCTTTCTTGTCGTGCAGTTGCTAATTGCGTTTTTAATTAATTGATTTCCGTATACACCTTACTCTATAGAATATCCAGACATACATATTATTCTGGTATGTCATACATTTTCTTCTTGTTCTTTTTCTTCTTGAATACAAGGAGTATGCATATATGCCTATTCCGAGTTCATAATGTATCTGTCCAGCACTTCCTAGGTCTTCCCGGATATCTTCTCCCTTGAAGTTTATAGGACATCATTCTTCCAGGGTCCTTTCTAGTGGCATTCTATTAACATGATCTGTCTATTGATTCCTATAATTTGTAATTTTTTCTTCTATAAAAATATTTTCAGATCTTCCCTTATTTTGTCCTGCCTAATTTTATCCAATATGGCACATCCCTTGATTCACCTTAAAAGCCTCATTTCAGTAGCTTGTAGTTTTATTGTCAGCTGCAGTCATCGTTCATGTTTCTGATTCAAACTATAAAGTTGACTTTGTAAAAGTTAATTTGCCTTTCTTTTCCTGCTTTATTTTTCATATTTCTACGTATTATGCCACACATATTTTGAAGTATGGCGAGTTTGTTTTCACAGTCACCTTTAGGTTTGTATGTAATGAGTACCTAAACATTTCAAATTTGTTACTTGTTCCACAGACCTACAGCAGTTTGATCATCAGCGAACAACACTGTCCTAAGCATAAAAGCACGTACTATATAAACTCCTCCATAAAATTTATGTCTCTACATCTGTATGAATTAAAAACAAAATGAGGGACAAACTGCAACCTGGTCTTAGCCCCAGAATAATTGGAATTTCTTGACTATATTTTCCATTTACACTGTTTATACTAATATTGTTTCTTTATATATGTTTTTCAATACTTATACCGGCTTTCTCATAATCAATGAAGGCCATGTGAGTTTGCATATTATATTCTCTTCTCTTTTCTATCAATTGTTCAACTGTAAATGTAGCATCTGTAGAAGAGCGTCCCTTTCTAAATCTATTTGGTTTTTCTAAGAAAGACGTCTGAAATGATTCTTAGTCGTAATTTTTAGCCTATATTTAAAAGTCTAATCCCTCTATACTTTTCACATTTGTTCCTAGCAGTTTTTTTAAAAAGAGATATTACTCGAACATGTAACCATTACCTTGGTACTTAGCATATATTCTAGCTCATATCAAAAATATTCAAAAGTTGTTGAATTAAAGTAGCCTACCATAATTTAAAAGTTCTGCATTTATTCCATCATCACCTGCAGCCTTCCGATGATTCATTTCTTTCAATGGTGATTCTAATTGATAGGATGAATGTTTTCAAACATAAGCTTCTTCTTATCTTCTAAGACAGGCATTGGCAAAATCAGCTTAAAAGGGCCACTCCGCTGAAACGCGTTCTTGTCTCACTCCACCGACCATCCCTCCCCTTCAATACTGTTCAGCCTCCGACACGCTGTATTCGTTTGTGAGTTTAATTCCATTGGAACGTCTGTTTCATGAAGAGTGGCAACATAATTTTTTGAATGTTACAAAAACAATAAAGTTTGCTCATTTCTACCCGGATTTCAATTTGCAAACTTTAGGCATTACGGTATCAAACGTTACTAGGATCAGACTCATAAATCACACTCTGGTGATCTTAAAAGTTTATATTTACGATTTCAAAAGGTACTTTCTGAATACTCGTATTTGTAAACATATAAAAGGAATTATATGTGTCTACCTTTTAGCAGTTTGGTTTCTTATTGGCTTACTTAATAACTACTACTGTTCATATTTCGTGCTTCCAATTTTGAAAACAATATTTAGTTTAAAACCGTATTATTTATTATGTTGAACAAATAATTTTAAAATATTTTCAAAGCTAAATAGAAATGGAGCTTTAATGCTTTGTTTATTGTGAAAGAGAAATGAATTAGTATGTTAATCATAAGGCAGCGTAAGAATGTTACGTGCATGAAATCATTGCGTTAGTTTTTATTTTATTTATATTGTATTGTATTAATTATTCATACTGTTACTATTATAATCTCAAAAATGCAATAAAAATATCCCCAAAAACTAACCCGCGGCTGAAGAGGGTACATCCCTGAAACAGCCATAGGGTCAATAAGCCCTGGGTGAGATAAACCCAGGGTAATATTAACCCTTAAAATACCCCTTAAAAAAAAGTTACTTGCATGAGACAAAGGAAGGTTATGAACTTGAAGATTATGTAATTTACCTAATCACAGCAGGTGTTTTTAATAATTATTCTATGCAAAATGTGTATGGTATAAACAAATCAGTTAATAACAGCGTAGAAATTATTACTCCCAGGCAGGTGGAAGAAAGTCGCCAGTGCGCTTGTTGTATCAAAGCAACCAATCACTCGGCAAGAGAATGTGATGTGAGTTCAATTGCTAGCTCTGCTCTAGTGCCCATGCCTGTTCTAAGAAATCTAAATTTTCCTTGTACCATAGCGCTTTGTAATGTTGCATTTAGATTGACCACATCATATTGACTGTCTTCCAAGTATACGAGATCATACTCGACTGTGCTGATTAATCTGTCCCAGGACTCTTGATAAACTTCTCTTGCTTTACCTTTTGCATCATTTCGTTTTACTGTGTCGTATATAAATATGCAAATTTCGTTTCCTCAAGGAAGAAAAACCTCTCAATATGTCCAAATATATCCACCACAAAGCTCTGAATGTAACAATGATACCTTTGGCAGCTATATAGTGGTTGGTGTAATATTGAGCCATATGGAATTAAGAATGTAAATCAAACAGATATCAACACGTGTGCTTCACGTAATTTGATGTATGGTCTTCTCTATGTAATTTTTTCTCCCCCTCTCTTGAAATGCTGTGGCCTGCTGGCACATTGATTTAGCTGTTCTTGTGACAGGGGGCCAATGGGCTAATAACGTCAATGAGATTAGCATTGTGTTGCTGCACATGATTTGCATTACCGAAAACGTTTCCCGTTTTTCTCGCAAGCGTGTCTACATTTTATCGCCAGTGTCATCTGCCCCGCAATACGCGACCTAGCTAATTATGATGTACAGCATGTTCGCGTCTGCAGTAATTACTCAGTACATGATAACATGATATTTCAATTGCCTGGGCTCCGCATCGATACTGGAGGTAAACACATAAACACGCAACCGCTTGAGAATCGTGTGCACCGAGTCACTATTGAAAGTTATATTAACAACAAACATGTATACGCTTTTTACAACGTTAGTAATTTCCTTTCTATATACAGGGTGTTTAAAAAGTGTATGGTATTGCGAAAGGAGTTAGGATTGAGCAAACCTAGAATAAATGTTCCTAAAATATATGTCCGAAAACAAATACCTGTCGATATGAGCCGTTTTACTTGTGTTGAGTAATTACACCAGACAATGGACTTCAGCCAAAGGATAGATTGGTCAAGAAGCTCCAGTAGTATAGCCTCCCTTTTACCGGACCTCAGTCCACTGGATGTGGCTATGGGGACATTTAAGGGCATTGTTGTATGCCAAATCCATCGAAATAGGGCATACGTTACAAGAGTATGTGCCCAAATCTGAGAGCAGCGGGGTGTGATCGAAAGAGTTCTGGATTCTTTGAGAAGAGGAGTTGAAGTATATGCAAAAATGTATGGTAACCACATGGAGTATCTCCAGTAGTAGTATTGACATAACGTGCAGAGGACAGAATGACAGCAATCATCACAACTCCTTGTTTATAGACGTTTACCCAAAAATTGTTCTCTTAACCGTTTGTGTTAGGAAAGTGTTCTCTAGAATACGCTTGTTGGATGAAGTCCATTGACTGTTGTAATTACTCTACATAAGTAAAATCCTCATATCTCAACAAGTATTTATTTCCGGACATATGTTTATAGGTACGTTTACACTAGTTTTGAGCACCCAAATGCCTGTTGTAATTAAGCATTTTTAAGACCTGATATTTTCAAACAGTTTCTCTTTCACAGCTATTTCAGGAATCTTACAGTGATGCATTAACTGTACTAGGGCAGGAATAAACTGCAAGTTACTCGTACATAACTTCTATCTCTTTCCATACAAATTTTGATGGTGAATTGCAAGCCATAAATATAGCCTTGAAAAAATTACTAATACATGTGAACACTTTTAACCCTTCCATGCCTGAATTATTTTGCTACATATTCCGTTCTTCCTCTAATTCGAAACCGGTTTGGATTAGGCGGTCTTGGAGACAAATTATTCAAAGAGGAGGTGTTCGAAGAGTTCAGACAAGCAAGTTCCAATAACAAGTGATCCAGCCTCCTGACAGAGAAACACGAGATTATCCAAGAGGAGATACGGTTGCTGCCTCGCAGCTTACCTCCATAGACTCAACATCATGCCTAAGTGTGTTGCGTGTGGAAGGAGATTCAGTTATGGACTGGGAACATGTGAACAAGTGCAGTGCTAGAGATAAAATGAAAAGTCCTGCAGATTTGAACTGGGAAGTAAGAAGACGACTAGCCCTATAGTGTCTTCAGAAAATGCTTACCATATTCATAGCTTTTAGACTTTCCTATCACTGATGTTCCTTCTTCTTGCTAATCCTCTCAAGATCAAACTCAAAAGTTGGGCGAACGAATATGCGGAGTAATTGCTAAAGCTACGGACGTCGGAGAGGCCTAAGGGATCGCAGAGCAGAGCGCTGCAAGTAGATGCAATGGCCCTTTTGCTTCTACCGTGATCTCTGGGAAGAGAAATATGAGGAGTCCAGAGGGATTCAAATACCTCCCTAGTATTTTATTCTTTAGTTAAAATTTAAATATTTTCTTTTATAGGGGGCCTCAAAGGAATATGATTTCTGATAATAATTTCATTCAAAAAAAAAAAAAAAAAAAAAAAAAAAAAAAAAAAAAAAAGAGAGAGAGAGAGAGAGAGAAAGCTTTTACCAATAATAATTTAGATAATGTTCTAATGACGTGGTATACCATATTTTGATTTTTGGTGCATTAGATACGGTCATGGGCCCAACAAATAAAAACATTCCTATATGAATTTAAGAGTCAATAACTTTATACTAATTACTAATTTGTTGAATTTTGGCTTAAAAAAAGCTTGCATGTGGTACTCAATTTTTCCGGATGATTCGTTTCCTGAACAACTTGTAAAACGTATTAATTTGGAAATAATGTGAAACACCTTTCTGAAAATATTGTTAATATAATGTAATATATATCTTATTATCTAATAGACTAAGATGTTTATGAATAAGTTCTTTAGTTTATTTGGGCTATGCTACATAAATTTGAAGTCCGTAGGTGCAATAGTGTTGTAGTTTTAAAGTTTCTAAGATAGCAATGTACCAATTTCTCAGTTTTTGTGAAACGATAATTTAATGCCCTACAGTTTGCACATGATAATATGAAACGAAATTTGCAAAGTAGCAGTAACTAATCTTAAACATTGTAGAAGATGGAACTACATGTATTATTTAGTTCTGGGATCATAAGAAATCTCCTGGAACTAATTGGACCTTTCTAACCTTCTCGGTGTCTCTCTTCCATCTGATTTGCTTCCATATACTACAACTCTGGAGCTTTGCTTCTCTCTGTACCTTGCTCTTCTGGACTCTCTTTTCATCTTTTCTTGATCTCAGCTTTAGAATTTACTTGCCTGGAGACAATCCTATTATGTTCAATTTTTCTGGAGTTGTAAAACTGATAGCAGAGCTGAACTCTGAAATTCCTTTATAAAATACAATTTACACCCGGTTCGTGACACATTTATTGTATTTAGGCGCTTATTCCGAATGACTGAGTGTAGATATTTACTGAAATGTTGTCTTTCCCTTATATTTCCAATAAGGATAATCTTGCTACATGTTTGACCTTCTAAGCATAAACATGGCTGCTTACTCAAAGAATATTAAAAACGAGCGTGTCGAATTTAAATACCATGTTCACGGCCAAATGTTTTGCTGACAATGATGACGAAACTTGAAATTGTTTCTAATGCATCAATCAATATAAGGGATTCGAAAACCAAAATCTGATGTGTGGCATTCATATGACCTTCCACAGTCTTGTGCTAACCATTCTTATATACTATTATTTCTATATCTTCTTTATATTAATCGAGATGAACATTTGCAGTAATTACTTGAGAAAAGTTTAAGTTTCGCAAAACTGACCCAAATCTCTACAAAAAAAAAAAAAGTTTGGACCTAACGTGTGCTTTAAAACGCTCTACATATTGTGTAGTAAGACTTTTGTCTTTCTCTTGCGGTTCACCAGTCACGCAAAATGCATCAAGAGTAAACGAGACTAATGGGCTATAGCCAGAAAATTCTTACTCTACAAAAATGTAGATCTTGCTAAAACACACAATTTATGTCTGAATAAACTTTTTGTAGAGTGAACCATTTCGGGATATTGCTTGTTATTTGTGCGAGTTTTGGAGAACCTATGCTTCTGTTAAATGGAACATCGTTATTAATTTTTTATACGTTAACCATGAAAAGAGAACGGAATTTGAAAGGTTTAAAAGATTTGACTATCGCCCAAAGCCTAGTGTATTGCAACAGCAAAATGAGCAATAACATAACTTCTGAAAATGTTTATCTCGAGTGACATGAAGAAAATAGAGGAAGAAGTGTTTGTAAGAATAGTTGGTACAACAGCACAGAAAGTCATGTGAGTGCAACACATCATATTTTTTAACATATGAATTAATTACCACCGCCGCCGCCGCCGCGGCCACCGCCACCGCCACCGCCACCGCCACCGCCACCGCCACCGCCACCGCCACCGCCACCGCCGCCGCCGCCGCCGCCGCCGCCGCCGCCACCACCACCACCAGGGTAAAATATATACTTGCCTGAAAGGTCCGTTTCTACATTACCAGCTATTCTACAGTGTGAGGGAATACAGGCAGTAGTTATGTATTTTTTATTTGCTTGAAGAATGTAGTATAATACTTGTATTGCCTTGTCTGTTGTTCATGGGTTTATTATTTTGTGTGCTTTATATCATCTCTAAAATTTACATTATATACTTTTTCCTAATATTTTCTTTTAACATATTTTGCCCATTATTGGTTTTCCGCTGTTTATTAACATGGAGATTATTACATTCTTTATGTTCACGACTGTATATTGATTATTGGGCAGGTGTTCCCCTACAGAAACTTCCTTAGTATCTGTGATACAGCAAGTACCGTCCACTCCCTCTGATTGCATCTACATAAAAACAGTGGACCAGTCCCTAGCACATACGTAGGTACGAGATTTCCGGAGATTGTTTATCAGGTTCTGTTGACAGCAGCTGTTCCAGGGATTCCTCCGGCGGCGACCGTGTAACAGTAGTCAACATCCGGCTTCCCTCGGGGCTAGTGACAAGAACTTGTCAACACCACACACAGGTCGTCCCACTGGCGACAAAGGTAGATTGATGGGTAATAGGCCAGGTGTGTGAGACGGGACCAATCGTTTGGTGGCTAATTGGAGACACAAACAAGCCGACAATTGGCCCTCTCACTTAACGGACACATATCTCTAATTGAGCAAGAAAACGTTCCTACAAATCACTAAACAGGGTTTTCAAGTTTCTCTTTTTACTTCCTCTACTATGTATAGTAAGTAGGGAAGGTATTCTATTTGACCAACAAATTCGATGTCGAGATTTCATTGGATACCTATATATGTTTTGAAGCCCCTAAATAAAAAAAAATCATTTTTAGTAAAAGATCCGCATGTGTGTATATGTGTGTCTTTGTAAGTCCGCCAGTGAACAGCACAATTAAAAAACAAAGCGTCGGTTAATGACCACACTTGGTATTTAAATTTAAAGGATGCAACAAGAAGATTTTGAAGAAAATTTTGAAGAGATAGACCAAATCTTACTATACAAAAGTTAAATCTCGTTAAAACGGAATTTATGCAAAACGGATTTTTTTCCCCTGGAGTGAACCATTTCGGAGATGTTCCTTGTTATTTGCGTGACTTTTGCAGTACCTATACTTTTCTCAAATGGATGGTCGTTATTCACTTGTTAATCTCTTGGCCGTACAAACAGAAGGAAATTTCAATATACAGCGACCAACTTTAAAAGATTTGACTGTCGCTCAAAGCCTAGGGTATTGTCATTGCACCTATACGAAAATTAGGAATACGATAATACCTGCAAAAGTCAATAATAGCATGCAGAAGATAGAAGAATAGGAGTTTTTAAGAGTAGTTAGTAGGTACAAGTATAGAGAAAGTAATGTGAGTGCAACACATGAAATTTTAGCGTTAGAGTTGTAGAGTGAAGTATAAGTCCTGATTAAAAGCGGCCATTTAGAAAATGACAGTGAGACGTCAATTAATAGGAATTGATACCGTAACCGCCGCTGTCTCAACATGAGTAGTTAATATATTGTAATAATTAAAACCCGGATTTCTAAGCAAAATGCTTAACTTTTTCTACAGCTTTAAAGGTAAGCAGAAGAGCTATACTTCGTAAGACACCAAGATGATCAACTTTAACTAGTTTTGTTTGTGCTTATTTATGCTTATTTCGCAGAAAAAAGTTTTTGCTTACTTATTTTACGATGTTTAATGAAAACAGCATATTTTCCCTAAAACTTAAATTTAAAAGTGCATATTTCACAGTTATCTGTGATTCATGATTCGCTATTTTCTCGGCTATATTCGTAAGAAAGAAACACTACAACACAGTATTGTAAATCATACTGCGAGGAGAACAATTACCTGCTGCAATTAGTAGAGTGAATTCATCAGTCACTTATCGCCTGAGATAACACAATTATGTCATGAACAAGCATGGTGATTCCCCAAGTTGCAAGCTGCAGCATTTAGTCCAGCAAGGTGTGCATGATTGCGTAGACCCGTAGAGTGTTAACTCATCAGTCAGATATCGCAATGATGTCATAAACAAGGATGCTGATTCCCTGAGATCCAAGCTGCATCTTCTTGCGCTACGGTTTTTAGTTCAGTTCGATATTGCAGTTACGGAATGCCGCCCACAAAACCTCTGTCAGCTTTCCTACACAAATGGGTGAACGAGTTTGGAAAAAATATTTTCAGTGAAGATGGTAGTTTCTTATTTTGTTTTGTGTGTGTGAAAAGAGTGCTTCTGCGAAGAAAATATATGACATTGTGCAGCACATTAATACAACGCGGCATAAAGAGAGGTTTAAGAATAAATTTAAGTTAAACCAGCAACTGATAGAAGGCAATGTTGGTGAGCAATCGAGTTCTAGTGATAAATGTTCTAAAGACTTATGTTTAGCATTAGTGGGTTCAGATATTCCATTGTATAAATTGAATAATGTGTAGCTTCGTGTATTTTTAGAAAAATACACAAATAAAAGGGTGCCGGATGAATCTATGTGCCACAGGGTTTTCGAGAAGTGATTGGTAATATTCGAAACAGAGAAATATGAAACCATGAATTTCTATTGATTAAACCACAAATGCATCGGGACAGTGTATGTGTAGTTGGTGCTATGAAAGCAGGTGGCACATCATTTCTTCTGAATATACAAATACTCGAACAAGTAAATCATTCAACTGTTGCCATATTTTTCAATGACTCATCTTTCTTGTAGCCAGAAGGGATACGCTATGACAATGTATTGCAATTTGTCAGTGATACTGCCCCATATATTGTTAAAGTGGGAGCTGGATTAAAAGTCCTTTACCCTAAATTAGTTCACCTGACCTACCTTGCTCATGGTTTACATCGTGTCGCTGAAACTGTTAGAAGTCAGTATAAAGATGTGGATCTTCTTGTTTCTAGCGAGAAGAAAGTGTTCGTAAAGTCACCGATTAGAATTAAAAAATTCCGTGAACTACTTCCAAATTTATCTCGGCCTCCTCAGTCAGTTTTGACTTGGGGAACGTGGTTAGAGGCTATGCAGGACATTTCGGTGAAGTGAAAACTGCTTTGAATTCCCTAAATGCAGATGATGCAGTCAGTATTGCCACAGCGCAAGAATGTTTTGTTAAAAACGGCATACAAGAGAAAAGATACAATACATCCATAATCATTTCTCCAAAATACCTGACATTTTAAAGCAGTTCGAAGCTCGAAATAAACCCTTGGAACATTCACTTTCTCTAATTTACGAAGTTTCGGTAACATTGTCGTCAGAAACACTTGGGGCTGCAAAAATTGCACTTGATAAACTCAGGTGCTGCAGAAAAATTTCGGTTACAAAACACCGTGTCTAATTTCTAAAAAGAAGAAATACACATTGAAGAGCAATTTCACCGAAGAAGAACTGTGGTGCTTTTCTCATGCACCTGTGACATCATGCGACGTGGAAAAAACATTTTCACTGTACAAATCATTTTTCACTGATACAGGCAGGAGTTTTACACAGGAAAATCTCAGGATGAACTTCCTCGCGTATTGTAACAGCCTTCAACAAGGTAAGCGTTCTGCGAAACTATTTATTATCATATTTGCATGCATTCGTTTTTTGCGTTTTTGGTGCTTCTTTTCGTCGTTTTTCGTGCTTATTTGCTTGCTTATTTTACTATTTTATTTTGCTTAGAAATCCGGGCTTTATAATAATCATTTCTCTTATGACAAAGATAACATTTCTAGCTTTGTTAATGCAATGTTATATGAATGTGCACATGTAAAATTGCTTGTGGTGAAGTTTGCTGGTATGTCATAACAAAGGGACATTTCGTAAAAGCAGGCAGATTCACTTGTTTGTAAACAAAACTGTGGAAAGGAAAGGAGAGAAATCAACATACAAAGAGATAGTCAAGGTCGCTGCAACCCGATGTAACAAAGGCTCTCTTTCCAAAAGTTCCAGCGAAAATGGTTTTTAACTTAACTAACAAATTCTCATTAGCCAAGAGAGTGAAACATCATGTCTGTGGACCATAAGACTTAAAATTGTGATATGTTGCACTCACATGACTTTCTCTACTATTGTACTAACCATTCTTACAAACTCTTGTTCATATATCTTCTTCATGTTAGTACAGATAAACATTTTTGGAGAAATTACCTCATTGCATATTTACCTATTTTAGGTGCAAGGGGAATATGAATACAGTAGGCCTTGAGCGATAGACAAATCTTTTAAAGTTGGTCGCTAGATTAAGGCTTTGAAATTCCGTTCTCTTTGCACGACCAAGAGGTAAATAACGACCTTCTGTTTAAGAAAGGTTTATGTATTGCAAAACACAAAGAACAAGGAATTTCCAATGGTTCACTCCAGAAAATAAAATCCTATTTGCAAAAATTCTGTGTTTTAACGAGATATAAACTTTTTGTATAGTAAGACTTGGTCTATCTCTTACGTTTAGTAGCCATGCAAAAGTCATCCAGAGTAAACAGACTACGTGGGGTATAGCTAGAGAATTCAATATATATATTTCATTTGGTTTAAAAGTATATTAAGCAAATGACATTTTAATCACAATCGTTACAGCAATTTTTGAGAAAATCAAAAGTGCCCAAACTTTTCCATATGGTAGTTCAGGGTGAAAGACATTTCTTCATGATCTTTGTGTGGCATCTTTGAAATATGTTAAACTACTCGTATAATACCTACACACAGACACAGACACACACACAGACTGACACACGCACATAGACACGCAGACACAGGTGCACACGGACACGTAGGCGCACACACACACACACACACACACACACACACACACACACACACAGACACGTAGACACAGACACGTAGACACAGACACGCACACAGACACGTAGACACAACAGACACGTAGACAGACACATACAGACACATAGACAAACTGACACACGCACATAGACACGCAGACACAGGTGCACACGGACACGTAGGCACACACACACACACACACACACGCACACACACACACACACAGACACGTAGACACAGACACACACAGACACGCACACAGACACGTAGACACAACAGACACGTAGACAGACACATACAGACACATAGACAAACTGACACACGCACATAGACACGCAGACACAGGCACACACACAGACACCCACAGACACATACACACAGACTGATACCCACATTGACACATAGACACGCAGCCACAAGCACACACAGACACACACACACACACACACACACACAGACACGCAGATTTAGGCGTACACACACAATACATATAGACACACGTACACACACAGACACACATTATAGATTGGTAAGACATTATAATGGAGTCGTCACTGTGCAGAGATACAACACACTACACCGAAGGGACCTATAAAATCAAAGCTTGTACAGGTGCAACTACACAAAAGAATGTGTGTGCGGTGTGTTTGTGTGTCAACCGCATAACACAGATTTTGTCTTTAAGTCAGTACCTTGCATGGATGCATACATATGACCATTTTACAAAAAAATCCCCTAATTGTAAACTACTCTTTATAGGGATACTTTTCCAATGTTTTTTATATTTGCAAAAGTGGTTCTGACAAATTTTAATACAATAATATACAAGGGTTACGGATATGGTCAGCATATCATGAATGGTCAGATATTTGTCGAGTACTAGGCACCGACGTATCTCGACGTCTAAGCAGTAGGTACCGAGCTGGTAAACATATCCGGCTATGAGGTTCACCAGAGCCTTATTCACTAGTTCTCCATATTTAGGTCGAACTACAGCATCTTCCTTGGCTGTTGCTGCTTGACTTAAGCTGGTTGCGATGGGCTGCAGCCAAACGGTGGTTTCCGAACTGGTTTTCAAGAGTCTGTCATTTGTTTTCGGACGCCGCTTATGTCGGAATCGCGTTCAGTATTTCCGCCGCCCGACTCTGGAGGCCAGCTGTTTGCCGTGAAGGTTCGTCTTCCGTGGACCATCGACTATGGGCGACGACGGAAACAAATTGTCTGCGGAAGATTTCAAGGGTCCATATGCCGTCGTACTTGGGTGGCTCAACGCGCATGGATGTTGCGTCGCGTCCTGGTGTCTCAACCTCCAACTTCTTGGTTTCGCCGAGAATTTGTTCCACCTTAGCGTTCGGTTGCGTTGTTCTGTCGTCGACTCTGTGTTCCAGGGCGCTAACATGTTCCCCGACGTTCTTTGTGGCTTTAACACTTTGACCGACGTTCTTCAAGGCTTCCTTCTTGCCCGTCAATCATCACCGACAAGTATATCCTCAACTTGGCCATCTCGGTTTTCATTTCATCCATTTTGCATAATATTTGCTTCATCATTTCCTCCTACTTGCCGTGGTTTTCGTCCCACTCCTAACACTAATATAAGTCAATTATTTAATCTGTTAAGTTCAATCAATTTCCTGTTTACAATATGTAATTCCTATCCCTACAATATTACTAGCCACAAAAATAACATGAATTATACGTATAATATTCTGAACAGCCCTTGTTCACTCAAACCTTTTGAACTAGCAATCAAAAACTTGTAAAGTTACTCTCCGCCTCCTTGGCAACATGACATCATCTAAGGAGCATTCGGTTTTGGATGCCATTCAAGTTTAGATGCTTCCCAGCCGGAAGCTCGAAACAATATCACAGTATTTTCTAAACGGGTGAAAAATGAATCTCCTACTGCTTTCACTTATACACTGTCTGTACTAAGAGAAGGTCACGTCATATGATAGAGGCAATGCATAAATACTTGATGCGCAGCTCGTGTACTTTGTTATTCTCAGGCGGAGTGTTTCCCTTCAACACACAGTTTAGCATACACATGATTTACATGTAGAACTACACTACCCACTCGCGTATTGTAAACAGTACACACCACAGTTAACCTGAAGACATTCGTCCAAGTTTCCCTGTGTGGTAATTATGTATTTATTGCAGGCAAATCCAGAATATCAAAGAATATTCAGCATAATATAGCAGTTTGCTGATGTTCGAAAGACCTCGGATTCAAATCGTGTACACCGAATTTTTTATGATTTGATTAAATATGGAGCCAGATACTTCAGTGCCGCGAGCCAAAGTTTCATCACACGTATGAAATCTTTTTCATCTTGTTCTTCCTCCTCGTCTATCTTTACAGCGTAGAAGTGGCTTGATCAATCTATTTTCCCTATTGATTCCTGTATCCTATTATTCTCATTTCTCCCATAGTCTTGTTCTTTTTTTATGAATCTTTTCCTCTCCATCCTTGTACCCTTGCTTCTAGTATCTATTTAAGTAGTAGCTGTTTACTTCCTATCTTCTGTCATTCGGAATGCATGTCCCCCACCCCTTCAATTGTGTTTGTCCTCCAGTGACCTTTGACCTACCTCTTCTCTAATTCTCTCATTCCTTACCCGATCCCTTCAGGTTTTATTTGCAGCTCTTCTTAAGTATTTCACCTCACTGGATTGCGTTTTACTTATTTGCTCAACTTGCAATGCTATGCTTTCCATTCCGCATGTCAGCGTAGAGACCAGTACCGATTTATATAATTGCATGGCTAATTCTCTCTTTCTGAAGATATTTTTGTAAAATTGATAGTACATATTTTTCGCTTTCGTTTTCCTGTTTGGTATTTCTTCAACCCATCGTCCAATCACTCGTTACAATTGTTCCTAGAAACTCGTACATATCTGCTTGTTCTATTACTTTCCCTGCTGCCTGTAGTATGGGAAGTATTGTATTCGACCCAAAATAACCATGTTGAAATTTCACAAAATATGTTTTGAGGACCCCTCAATTCAAATAAAGCATTCCTAGAAAAAGGTACATGTGTGTGTGTGTGTGTGTGTGTGTGTGTGTGTGTGTGTGTGTGTGTGTGTGTGTGTGAACAGTATAACTCAAAAACGAAACGAAAAGTCTGTTAAAACCAAATATAGTATTTAAGTTTAATAGCTTTCAAGGATGCCACACGAAGATTTTGAAAAGAAAATTCCTTCACCAATTCCAAATAGACTTAAATTTGTCTGCCTCTATTTGGTTTCATCTCTTTTGGAATTTATTTTTCATTCATCCTCATCGTTCCTACAACAGTTAGCTAAATTTTTGGATGTACCAGCAATATTTCTTGACATAGCCTTCACTGTGGTAAGAGCTACATTCTTCTGGCCTGGATCACTTGGTTCTCTTCTGCGTACACAATCCCATCAATGACATAACCAGTTTCAGCCTCGCACATACAGAATATTTTGATTCCATACTTCTTATACGTTTTGGCATATATTGCACAAATCATCATCCCTCATAAACATCATTTTCATCCGAAGCAGTAGTTATATTTGATAGGAGGGTCATTAGCCATTCAGTAATAACAGATTCAAAATTTGGACTCGAAAAACGTATGCTATCTTTCTTTCTAATCCTTTTGTAGATGCAGATTGCAATATTTTATCTGAAAAGCAGAATGTCCAGAAATACCTTAGGCACTATGTACCCTTTTCTTCTATAGCTCACAGGAACAAAATTTCTAATCATGTTGTTGTTGTTTAGTATTATAAATCATTCTTACCTTTCCTAAAAATCAGTACTTAGTCACAGGCTTGTAAAGATAAACTGCAACCTTTCCCTCACTTACAGCACAGGAATACACAAAGAGCTACAAGTTGTATCGTAGGAATGTGTTTCCTGCATTCACAACAAGGCGTATGTATGCCAGTAGTGTGTGCTTTGAATTTCAACAATATGTAATTGATTAGTATAATACTTAATTTATTGACAGTGCAACATAAACGACAGGGTCCATCAGACCCAGGTAATGTAAATGGGTGGTACAAAGAAGAAAATGAAAGTGACACTTAAAACTATTAAAACATATTTCTAATACTATAATGTGTTATTGAATGTTGTAGGACAGTATACCTGCTGGGAAAGGCTCCAATTTCAAGATTTTGTAACGCAATTAACAGTTAAAACCATCTCCGAGTCCATTAGACCCAGGGTATACCTAGAACGGTTAAGAAGATCAACAGAATAACCAACCAGTGATAAATGTAGGGAATGTAAAACAAGAGATAATATGGAACATAATGGAGAGAAGAATGGAATTGGAAGGAAGCAGTATTTGTAACATTGTTGGGAACAAGGAGAATGCCAAAACTTTGCAGTTAATTCTGTACACGGTGTCGATATAATACTTAGAATTAAAGAAGACTCAGGAACCACAAAGAAATGAACACCAACAACAGAAAAGAAGATCGAGTAGATATCAAGCTCAGAGTGAAGTACGAGAAGATACAGGAAACGGAAATACACCAGCAGAGGAGAATTGACACAACGGAATTTATGTTTTTGTTTCTTCTGTTCTGGTTTTGTTATACTCACTCTAGTTAATTGGGTTATGCAATTAGTCAGGTTTGTACACAAAGGTATGTAAAATGTATCTAATAAAGTTTAAGTAGAAATAAAATATGAAAATCACGTCCTGGTTGAGGTACTAAGTTCCAGGGTAGTGTTAATGCACGTGTTTTTTCCTTCGTTCCAGACCATCTACGGATCACTTCAAGCAACCCACTGCATTTATATTCAGCTTTGCTTTTCTTTTTGCTTTCTATCTTTCCAATATTTCTTCACCCTGTCACTATGATTGTTTCTTGTTTCTTCTTCCAAATTGTTATTGTTTTCATGTTTTTTTCAAATGAAAACCTTCGAAATGTTGTATTAATATGAACTTTGCTGTATTCAACATGCATATAGATTATTTATTTTTATTTATTTTCTCCACTTTTAGGAATTGTATCAAATATTATAATTACGAATGCATCCGACTACTATTTTTGTATTTAAATGCGGTTCATGTTTGTTTTAGGTATCTAACACGGCAGCCTAAATGTCATTGATAACTCCCTCCATTTGTCGTTGTAATTATATTATTGTCGCTAAATATGGATACACCACAATTAAGTGAAAAGCTGACGTAGAATGAATCTATCAGAATTTTCCACTGAGTAATAGCTATCACATGGTCGCGCTAACATTTGTTAAATCTAATGATGAAAACTACCTTAGTTTATTCAACGCATTCTGGTGAAAACAAAGCTACCTTCATTTGTCCGCACCACATTTGTTATTGATCTGTCCCTTTACCAAATTCCCTGTACACACTGCTCTGTACACTCGCAAACAAAACAAAGTGAATGAGATAAAATGTCTCTTGGTTACAGAATATACATATGTAACAAAGGTATAAATGAACAATTTCTGGTAAGTTTAAATTCTTGAGGTTGTTGTTGTTGTAGTGTTTAACGCCCGCTTTTACTACTACGGCACCGCAGGCGGTGACACTGATGATACATGGAATGAAGATGGAGTACCGGTGGAATGAGATGGCGGGGGAAACCGGAGCACCCGGAGAAAACCCGCCCTGACGCCGCTTCGTCCACCACGAATACCACATGTGGGTCCCTGGGATCGAACTCGGGCCGCCTAGGTGGAAATTCTGGATGGATGGAGGGATGGATGAATGAATGAATGAATAAATGAATGAATGAATGAATGACAGTAGCATATTCATGCTGTTTCAATTTATGGTGACATGGTGTAGGACGGGATCCTATACTGTTTATTAAGCATATTTAGAAACCCTTTTTTTTCTGCGCTATAGCCTCCGAAATGGGAAGGGGAAACTCCTATGTGCGTAAATAAATCAAGCAGTAATAGATCTCGCACTCATTTGTTAAGATTTATTTATCATGTTGTTGCATAATGCTATTTACCATGGTATTGCTGCTTCTTTAGTAGTTTCATACTTTACAGTATTCATGTGTGTGCGTGTCATTTAGTCTTGACATAAAACGCAGAGTGCACGGAAATGCTTCTCATGTACGGGGAAGCGAAAAGGAACGCTGGAGAGGCCGCTTCTGTCAACAGCATTACCCAACAGACGTCATCCAGCCCATACCATGATTTCCAGTATTGCAGAAGCGATTAGTGAAACTGACTGCTTATTTCCTAAACAAAACACCTGTGGGCGCTACTAGGAGGCCGTGACAGCAAATAATTTAAACTTTTAAACGTTCTCCGATATTTATCAATATGCACAGCATACATAATAGGTAAGTAGAATGTGTCTACTACATAAATGTGCTTTCTCGTATGCTGAAAATTAAACGAGAATAATAAGCGGGTTAATTAGACATTATTTGAAATCCTTCGCTAACCTCAAACGCGCCATTTCACACAGCAAACTAGTGTCAAATAGTACTCCGTCTGAAGCAATGGTAGCTACGAAGTACAGCAGTCTACCGTCTCACAACGTTAACTCAACCTCCATGAACAACAGCACTACCAGAAATTTCAGCCATGCTTCAATTCCTCAGACTTCTCCCAAGAAAGAAGAAGCTATCATCATTGACTCACATGACGGACTTACCACCAGAGACTACGCTCTCGCTGTAAGTATATTAATTCAACCAAGTAACATGAAATTTATCTCATGGATCTCCAATTCCAGAATATGCATACACCTAAGTAGCAAACACCCTAAAATAAACATAAATAATGTTACTCTTCAGCTCCGTCGTCTAATTACTCCAAGCAAAAGAATCGTTCTTTCAAATGTGTGTCCAATTATACCAAACTCACTCATAGAGACTCACCTAAATGCACATGGAATTAAACTAATGTCAAACATTATCTACATAAGAACTGGCATCTCTGTGCCAGGGTCTTCCCATATCCTTGGTTTCAGACGTCAGTTTTATACTCCACCCAATGATGTGGAGTAATTACCTCCAAGCATACAGATCCTGTATGAAGGCACTAAATATTGGATATACCTAACAGCGGATACCCCTACCTGCTTCATCTGCAAGCAGGAGGGCCACTTTGCAGAACATTGCCATGATGCTGCCGGTATACAAGAAACTACTCCTAAGATCTTAAACAAAGACATGTTTCCTGAATTGCCTATCGCTACCAAAAGCCTTCCCTCCTAAAGAAATAGACACTGAACAGTAGGAATCACCTAACCTCACTTCTAGCTCTGAGCCCTTTCCGCCATTTCAAGACGAACGCAACAATTCTCCAGAACCTATGATAATGGAAAGCCAAACAAGACCTAAACGACCAATATCAAACAGCACAACTGACACAGAGGTTAACTCTTCGCAACAAGATAATGCTTCTGTGAAAGAAGTGCGGCAACCCCTCACCACACACCAGGCTAAGAAGGTTAAGAAAACAAATTAAGCTATTTCGTCAATAGCTGAATCTCTCAGACCAATTAAAAACATTATCGAGACAGACACCCACAATGATGCACTAAACTGCAGTCACTTCTAAAGCTTTATGGAACACAGTATTCGAGTAACAAACATTATTCCCATAGCTTTGGAATACACTTCAGATGCAGAATCTCTAGTGAGCACAATGCAGAAACTCTAACCCTACTATACAGAGCGTAGTATAACGACCAGGAGTAGTAAAATTCAAAAAAGCTGTTGGAACACATTAATCAACTCAACAATGCTTCCGAGCAAACAAAACCGAAGCGTCCCTAAAACTAATCACCAAAGACATTGCAACAAATTCCATAAACATAATTAACATATGAATAACATACTGCAATGGAATATTAATGGTTTCCATGGCAATTTCGAACTTCCTAAACTCTTAATTAGTAAACATAACCCTGCAATTATTATGTGCATTCAAGAAACTAATTTAAACAGAAACTATGTTGCATGCTTACGAGGTTATACTCAATATCACAAAAACCGCAAGGACTGCCTTCATGCTAGTGGCGGCGTAGTAACCTACGTTAAAGATAGCATTAAACATCAGGCAACACCACTTACAACTGAACTTGAAGCAATTTCTACGAGAATAATCCTTCCAACACCTATTTCCATTTGCAACATATATCTACCAAGTAAAAGTCCACTTGATTTACACACACTGCAGGAGTTAACACAACAACTTCCTAAACCATTTATTATACTGGAACGATTTTAATAGCCACAATATGATATGGGTTTTATAAGCATACCAACACAAGAGAGAAAATAGTGGAACAGTTCTTACGCAATGAATATCTCAATGTGCTTAACGATACTTCATATACTTATACTTCAGCACAGCCAACGGTACTTCCAGTGCAATCGACTTAACATTAATCACTCCTAATATCCAAGATAAATTTGAATGGACAGTCACCAAGCAATTACACGGCAGTAACCATTTCCCAATTTCATTAACTATATACAAAACATTCCTCTGATTTTTAACTCTCAGCACGATGGAATTTAAAATGCGCAAACTGGAATAAGTTCAGAGCACACGTATCTGACAACTTATGCAGTCTATAAACACCCACAAATTTCAGTCGTTCACATACCAGTAAACTAGTAATTTTGTTTGCAGGAGTGATGTTCAATTCGCCGAAGTCAGTATTCCTAGGATATGCCCTGTTTCTAGGAAGACTGTAAGTTGGTGGAATGTGAAACAGCGATAGGTTCAAAAAATAAAGCTTATTGTAAATACAAAAGGCAACCTATCCCGAAACACAAAATCGAGTTCCAAAAAGCAAGAGCTAAAGCACGTCAAGTAGTAAACCACAGTAAGAAGGAATCCTGGCTAACTTTTGTGCTCACTGTAAACAGAAAAACCCCGTCACGAGTAGTATGACATAAAATTCGCAAAATACGGGGATCTTACGATGGAACACATTATATAGTTTTCCACAATTATACAAAAAACACTCCAAGTACTCACCCCCAAACCATAGCAAAACATACTGGCGCATACTTTTGCAGAGGCCTCAAGAGAAGAAGCTTGCTACCAACCTGACGAAAATGACCAAGAAAACATTACATTCACAGAATTTATGGAAGCACTTGAAAAGAGTAAATCCTCCAGCCCAGGGCCAGATAATATACCCTACGTGATGTTAAAATCCTTTCTGCAAGATGGACTAGTTTACTTTCACGAAATCCTTAATTATATATGGAACTCGAGAACTTTTTCTAAGCAGCAACAGCAACTATGGCACCCATCCCCAAAACAAACAAAGATCTTACTTCACCTGAAAGTTTCAGACCTATAGCCCTCTCCTGATCTATGTGTAACAGGCTTGAACAAAATATAAATAACCCACTGCGTTGGAAACTAGAGAAAATGCAGTTCTTCACCGAACTTCAAAATGGTTTCCGCCAGTTTCGATCCACCATTGACCATCTTTTAATACTTGATTCAGAAATAAAAGCTGCATTTACACAGAAACAACATCTAATGGCAATCAGTCTAGATATAGAAAAAGCGCAAGACAAAATTTCACGAGCTTACATACTCAAAACAATACAAAACATCGGTATCTGTGACAATTTGTATCACTTTATTAACTACTTCCTTCAGGTATGGAAAATTAAAGTTCGCTACAAAGGAACCATGTGAAAAGAAGAATCCATTAATTGAGGTGTTACACAAGGATCAGTAATCAGTGTCACACTATTTCTCATAGCTATCAACAGTATAGCAAGCAGTATTACGCCACCTGTAAAAGGTGATGACCTATCTTTTGTTAGAGAAAAAAAATCCCTTTACTAGTGCAACACTTCTTCAAGAAACACTGGAAAATCTGCACACTTGGGCTAATCATGCTGATCTTAAATTGTCATATCATAAATCCAAATACATATGATTCTCCAGATCACCATGTGAATTCTCAAACCCCACAATCTACGTGGATAACAAGATAATTGACTCAGTGAAGACTATCAAAATTTTAGTATTAACGTTTGATGTAACTCTAAACTGGAAACATCACATAGATGATATGAGAAATGAATGCCTCAGAAGATTAAGTGTATTAAAAACTCTAAGCTGCAACTACTGAGGTTTTGACCTCAGTACCCTAATGCAAACGTATCAAGCTATCATTAGAAGTAACCTTGATTATAGAGCCCAGATCTGCAATACAGCTAAATTTTCAGTTTTAAAGAAACTAGATACAATTCAAACACCAGTACTAAGAATATGGTTGGGAGCTTACAAAACCAGCCCTGTTTCTGCTCTAACAATGAAAACTGACGAGTCACCATTGAATGTCCGCAGAACAGATCTGAGCCTAAAATTCGCTCTTAAAACTTTTTTTTTTTTTTTTTAATTTTATTGAAATCGATCAGCAATAATGCTTTTAAAGATTTGTGAGAATAACATAAAATACAGAACATTATAAAGTTGTTAAGGTTGGCTACATCAATGTAGCTCCTCGAACATAATTTGTTTCATAAAGGAGGAAGTAATATAATAGATTGCATATACAAGGTAAATGTGTAGGAGAACATTTTAAACATTTTGTGAAAAAATTAAAGGTCGGAGTCTTCTGAGCTTGAGGTCGAACTGAGCAGGATATCTTGAGGCAAGCGTTTACGAAGGCGTGTTGGCCGGCGTGTTCTGACGCCGAGATGGTATTTTACAGCTCCAGGAACCTCTTGTAGGCGTATGAAAAAGCGGCGTGCTGTTTGGCGTATGAACTGTGATATGGGGAGAAGGCCTAGTTCTTGATGTAGCTGTTGGTTGCGCACAAACCAGGGAGCATTAGTAGCGAGTCGTATCACCTTGTTTTGAATTACCTGTAATCGATGTAGGTGTGATTTACAAGTACCACCCCAAATAGGAGCAGCATAAGTGAGAATAGGGCGAATAAGGGAACGATAGAGTAATAAACTGGAATCAAGTCCAAGAGAACTGCGTCTATTGAGTAGTGGATAAAGTTGAGAAAGCCGGGCTGAAGCAAGGTTAACAGTACGATTGATATGCGGACGCCAGGTAAGGCTAGTGTCAAATAACACCCCAAGATACTTCACTGGAACATTAGAAGGTAACCAAGGAATACATGTGTTATGAATATACAAAGGTGGGGTGTACGAATAATACGAAGAGAGAAAATTTTTGCCTCTGTTTTATTAGGGTTTAAAGAAAGGCGCCAGGTGGAACACCATTGTATAAGTGAGTTCAAGGATTCTTGTAAGGTAGCAATAGCAATATGAAGGTCATGATTGGAGTAATAAAGAACTGTGTCGTCAGCATATAAAGCCACTTCAGTATGTTCGAAGATTGGAAGATCCGAAGTATAAACGTTAAATAGAAGTGGAGCTAAGATGAAGCCCTGAGGGAACTCTTAAAACTTTAGCAAGACCCGAGTCAATGATTGTTGAGGACACAGAGTAGCTGAGGACATCTACCGTCAGTGATTATAACCAAATAGTTGTTGTTAACGCCACCAGATGCGTGTTTGTTCTTGCTTTGTTTGTAGAAAATAAAGAGAGTTTAAGTATGGAGACCTAGCTGTTTGTGTACGTTATTTATACTACGACATACTGGTGCCGAAACCTAATTACTGTTCGAATCACGGATCACTACATCACGAAACGAAACATCTTGAAGATTTCAAGCAGAAAATACTAAGTTAAAGTGGCAGTGAAGTGCAGATTACTTGAAATAAGACACGGAACCTCACAACGCCACAGGACGACACCATTTCAACACAACGGATAAGTACAACATTCCATTGTATACGGGTTGATTTGCATAACGCAGCAGCATGTTTGCAATAACACTTGCTACATTACTTTCATTGATTTGGTAGAATTGTGTATTATGTATGCTTGATAACCTCATCAGTTTCGAGTAGCCATTTTTTTTGCCATTGCCAACGCCATCTGGTTGCCTCTTGGAATAGCACAGAGCACAGCTGTTCTTTCAAGCTCGCCCCATCTCTCCAGCCATAAATCAAGACAAATCCACTTAGCTAACAGACCTATTCTTATTCACATAATGACGGACAAAGAACAAGAACTTAAGAAACTTAAACGAAAACGTACCACTCAGCGCAATAATTGTACACGGTTTGCAACATCTTTAAATGGCACTAATGACTCTACAGATCCAGCTGAGATCGAACACATCAGCGATCGTCTTCAGGATACTTTAAACATCTTACTCACCTTAGATGACTATATTCATGACATGTTAACAGACGAAGAATACGAAGCAGACGCACAGACTTGCGAAGAATATTTAGACAGATCGAAGCGCGCACTTCAGCACGCCAAAACCCTCCTTACAAAGAAGAAAGACAAGCCTGGTGTGCTTTCTACTACTAATAACTATTCTGACGGTATACCCACGGTCATACAAGGGGTTAAACTACCCACAATACGGCTCGAACCCTTTTCCGGTGATATAGAAACTTGGTGCAGGTTCTGGGAACAGTTCCAGTCCTCAGTTGACAAGAACCCCACAATATCTGACATAAATAAGCACGTGTTTCTAAGAGGATACCTCGAAGGAGAGCCAAAGCGACTCATAGATGGCATAGCAGTGAGCGCAGATACCTATGAACAGACGAAAAAGATACTTGTAGCACGATACGGAGACAAGGATAGAATAATCCAGGCCTACCTTGACTTCCTGGAAAATTTAAGACCTGCTTTGTCGGAAAGACCTCAAGAGTTGAACTCGACGTACGTGGAGTGTCATCGCAGAGTACAAGCCCTCATAGCCCTAGGGGAAGATGTAAACCTATACGGACGTATATTGGCTCCAAAAATCCTACGAGCTTTTCCAGCTGAAATTTGCAGACGCTGGCTAATACACGCAAAGCGAGAAAACATTAAAGAAGGTCACATGATGTCATTAATGGCGTTTCTCAATGAAGAGGTAGAGATATCGCTAACAACTGAGAAGATCAGAGGAGAAACCACCACGTCCGCTCCATCCTTCTATACTCCGACAGCGGCCACTCTTCAAATTTCTGCAAAAAGGGGAAAATCAAAACCGAGATGGAAGAAAACCATAAATCCATTCTGCGTCTTTTGTGAAAATAAAGGCCACTGGGCCCAAGAATGTAAAGAAATAACCAACCTGGAAGACAGAATACAAAAGCTCAGACTTTCCACGCGATGTTTTCTTTGCCTTAACAGAGGACACACTGTCCACCAGTGCAACAAGAAAGGAAAAGTTTCTTGCTCAAATTGCAAGCAACTTCATCACATATCCGTCTGTAACGCCAATAACACGCCACACACTACTGTCAGCAAAATTCAAATGAGGCAACAGACTGAAACTCACAGTTCTGAAGTGCAAGCTCTCCACCAAGAATTAAGTGAAAGGTTAAAATTGATCCGTCTTTTGAACTCGTCTTGTAAGCAGTCGACTCCGAATCTTACTAGCAGTGTAACCCTACGTGCTGAGAATGCACCACAGGCGCAATTTCGCAGAGAAGAAAATTGGAATAATCACGTTTTACCAGAAAAAGAAAAAGAAATGATCTATAAGAAATTGGATAAACTTACGCACAAATTGAATTCTTCTAGATCAGAGATAGACGTACTGAAATATGATCTCAAAAACAGCGAAGAAAACAGAGAAAGATTGTTACAGCAAACAAATAAAATGCAGAGAGACTTTTCGATGCGAATGGAAGAGCTGAAAAATAAACTGAACAAATGCAGAGATCAAGAGATTAGCTTTCAAGACTACAAATCTGACTTAGAAGCACAAGTTGAAAATTTAGAAAATACAATAAGGATACTGAAAAGAGATAATAAAGGGCTGAAAGAAGAGTTGAAAAGATGTGAGGAGTTGAAACTTCAAAACATTACAAGCTTCGTTGGTGAAATTCGGAAAGAGCTTGCAGATTGGTGGGATAAGTGCTTAGTATCAGAAGAAGAGAGAAGTAAATTTGCAGCATATAAATCAACAACATACACAGAAGACTTGTTGGTATTACATGAGTTAGAAGTAAAGCGACTGAAAAGATATTATGAGGATAACATAGGTATTTTTCATCTGGCCGTCCAGCGACAAAAACTGTGGGACGATATTGGTTATGATGAGCTTGAAATAGAGCAGAGATGCAACATGATACTACAACATACACAACAATTATTTGAGGAAATGCTAGAAGAAGTAGGAACTACACGACAACAGTTCATTGATAAAGTAGAAAGGTTATTGGTTGAAGCATCTCAACTAGAGGAGGAACTCGGAATTCAAGATCTCAGGAACTTCGATATGAGTAAGCTTAAGAATGCTGAAAGTACTCTGCAAATTAAACTTGGAAAATATCGTGCAATGAAACAAGAAAGAATGGATCTACTGGAAAAATATAAAACACGTGAAGCTGCACTATGTGAAGCGCTAGATATTTCGCCCAAACCAGGTTTTCAAAGTGTTCCAACAAATGTGCAATTTGACGAGTATGAAACCTATTTAGCAGAAAAGGAAGAAGAGAAGGAGCGGTTGATGTGTATTTACAGAGAAACCAAAGTAGCAATTCTTGCCCTAATCAGAGAATTGGGAGAAACTCCTCTACTGGACTTTCACAAACTTGTGGTATATGAAGATGAATCCAAATTTAAACCTACAAAAAAGAACATGACAATGTTGAAGGATTATCATCAGAAACTGGAAGATCAGCTCGAGAGAACTAAGATTATAGCTCTAGAACTACGAGAGAAAGTGAGTTTGCTTTGGGAACGATTACAAGAAGATATACATCACAGAGAATTGTTTCTCGCTACGCATCACAACGTGACCTGGAAGTTCATAGCTCCACGGGCGGCTTGGTGGGGAGGATGGTGGGAAAGGATGATCGGTTCCACCAAACGCTGTCTCAGAAAGGTACTTGGTCGATCACAGGTCGATGAAGAGGGACTCAACACTGTTCTGATCAGCATCGAAGCCACCCTAAATTCACGTCCCATTGTACAAGACGGGAGCAACCTTGAAGCTCTTACACCTTCCCATTTCCTCAACGGAGAGAAACTCACGACCATTCCGAACGGACCTGAGCCTGACGGAAGAAAAGATCTTACGAAGGAATTCCGAAAGAAGATGAAAATCTCCGAAGACTTCTGGCGAAGGTGGAAAAGGGAATACCTCCTGCAACTGCGGAGTTACCACGAGGTTAAGTGTCCAGCCGGCAAACATCCGAAACTGCGAGTTGGAGACGTCGCCCTCCTGCAAGAAGACGTCCTGCCCAGACACATGTGGAAGAGAGCCCGAGTCGACGAAGTACTACAAGGGAGAGATGGCCGATTGAGGACAGCCATCCTGCGTCTACCCGATGGTACGAGGATCAGTCGACCGATACAACTGGTGATTCCACTGGAAATCGACCAGGGTGGGGAGGATGTTGAGGACACAGAGTAGCTGAGGACATCTACCGTCAGTGATTATAACCAAATAGTTGTTGTTAACGCCACCAGATGCGTTTTTGTTCTTGCTTTGTTTGTAGAAAATAAAGAGAGTTTAAGTATGGAGACCTAGCTGTTTGTGTACGTTATTTATACTACGACAATGATATACCAGTACGTCCTCCCGGAAACATCCAACCAAGTTTACAGAATAACTAAAAAAAAATGTAATTTATATCTAAAGTAAGCAAATGCACTGAAGAACATGTAGAAGTTCCTGCTATAATGCCAAGAAAGTTTCATCGTTTAGCATCTTGGAGAATACCGACTGTTCAACTAAATTTGAGTATTACAGCCTACCATAAATCTCATACAGATGCATCTTCCTACAAACAATTGTTTCAAGAAATAACAAATGCCTACCCTAACCATACATTTATCTACACTGATGGTTCCAAAACGAACAGCGACAATGGATGCGCTGTAATTACCCCAGATAAGAAACTTCAGCTGAAGCTTCCTATTATTCCACATTCTTCTGCGAAATTTCTGCCATTAAGCAAGCTTTGACATACATTATCCAATCTAGTGAGACTATATTTCTTATAATTTCCGATTCATTAAGCTCTCTTCAAAGTCTCAGAGACCGATCAACTGACCTTTAACTATTTCAAGATATCCACAAACTTTATTCCATTGCTCTGAATAAAAAGAAAATAGTTACTTTTATGTGGGTCCCTTCACACTGCGGCATTAAGGACAATGAAGAAGCAGACAAAGCTGCTAAAGAAGCACGTCAACTAACAGACACAGATGAACAGCAAGCAGTACCTTATGATATTACAAAATACTTCTCCAGGTCAATCAAAACAGAGTGGAAACAGACCTAGAATAAATCGCCCCCAGAGACGCTACACATGGTAAGGAAAGGAGACTAGTTCTTTCTCTCTTAGAAGGAAAGAGCAGGTGATTATCTCATGTCTTCGCATTGGTCATACAAGGTTAACCCACTCATACCTCCTCAGCAAAGGCCAGCCACCACACTGTGAAGTCTGCAACACCCGCCTCACAGTAAAACATCTCTTCACAGAATGCAAGCAATGCGCTACACAACGACAGCTTCATCACATCACTGGAGACTTATCCACCATTCTGAACACACCATCCAACTTCAAACACGTAGGTATTACTATTCCTCAAAAGTGCAAACTTACATACGAAAATCTAATCCTAAGGATACCTTTGTTATATTAATTTTTATTTAGTATTATTCTCTTGATTCTGTTTAAATAATTGCGACAAATTTATTGTATGCCATTGTATTATACAAAATAGTTAAAGCGACTCTAAATAAATTTTAAAAAAAACACCTGTGGATATCTGGGCGCGCTGCACACATGAATAGGAACAGTCATTTTCAGCACTTCCAGCTAGTGGTTGATCAAAACTTTCGTTGTTGCTTTTATTTTTATTTTTTTTTTATTTCTTATTTATTTGTTGATTTTGTTTTGTTTCTGAGCTATACTCCTGCATGGTCCACTTCAGAGACCGCATACCGTAAACAACGCGTTTCTAGACAGGAATTTATTAAAAAATTTGAACGGATGAAAACTATCTATGTTCTATAAGTGTTATAGCATATATTTATTTACATGCTGTAAATGGTACTCTGAAGCCAGAATTCTGCTAAGAAGATTAACGGGAATATGAAGGCTACTATTCTCTCTAGAGATCATAATGAACACATATGGATGTCCTAAATGCACAAGGGATGCCAGAGTAATTATGCAGTAGTAAGAATTAACAATCACAAGGAACAAGGTATTTGTTCGGGTTGGAAGGTTCCTGACTAAGATGCTGTGCTTTTACAATTTCAAATTGATTGGGCTCATAATATTCATTATTAGAACCATTTTTGAGCTTTTAAGCTTGGGCATTCATTTTTGTGCTTATCGCTTCCTATGGTGTAGATTTCTTTTTATTGTTTCATTTGTTTAAGCAGTGTTCAGTACCCATTCTTACGACACATGTACGCTCATGAAATTAAATGACAATTGACAAAGGCAATTTGGCAGCTCTGAGGACTGAGAAAATCCTCGTCAGGGATAGAGTTGTAAAACTACCGTAGGCTACGGTAGACTATCATCAATAAGTGTAGACTACGGTAGTTTTCCTGTTAGAATGGTCATCTAAGAACCTACCTGCATTACCAGTACGTTAGGTGTGTGTTTATTTCCCTGCTACCAATACTACCATTTACTACGTCATTACTGCACCAAAACTTCTGAACAGTAGCTTTGTTAGAACACAACTGGACATCAGGGACAATGTTGGTGGTAGAATTTCACTCGTGAAGCTTCTGATCGCGAACCCATGCCTTAACGACACCACTATAATGCTTGGCTCAGCACACCAAGTACAGTGTTGACCGCTAAAGCCTTCAACGCTTAAAAATTGTTCTAAGTTGTTTTGGGCCAAAACCGTATCAATTTATGAGAACTCAAGCTTTAAGAAATGGGACTCAGAGATTGAAGTTTGAATTTTCCATATTTTATAGGTATGAAATCAATACTTTGCACACATCAGGATGTTTATATTTTGAAGTGCAAGACAAAATTCCACACAATCTCTTTTGTATGTTTTTTTTTTTTTTTTTTTTTTTTTTTTTTTTTTTGATTTAACGTCCTCCAACATTGTGTCATATCGGACGGTGAATGAATGAAATGGGTGAAATGATGCTCAAATGAGCCCGAGGTCCATGGAGCTTTAAGTTACCCAACATTCGTCTTCTCAGGGTAGGGAAAACCTCGGAAAAAAACCTTACCCGGATAACTTACCCTAAGCGAGATTCGAACTCGCGACCTCTTGAACGTGAGGCAGACACGCTAACCATCACGCTACCGAGGCGGGCATCTCTTTTGTAATTTTGAGGGAATTAATTATACAATTTACTCACAATGTGTAAACATCTTAATACTCAAAATATTCCATGAGCATGAACAACTAAAGTATCACAACAGTTTAATTTTTTATAAACTCCTATTGCACAACAATCAGCATCAATCTCTGGTAGAAAAAAATAATAATTACGTGTAAAGTGATTAATTTCTTTGCTTTGATACACATTGAAAATATATTTTTTTAACTTTTTCTGTGTATCTAATCCTGTTTAAAGCTAAATAAAATTCATCATATTACAAACTGTAATACGCATGGAGCAGATAGGTACTTAAAATGCAAGATCGACAAAAACCAATTTTTGTACACACATTCATCAGATTACCTGTTTGTTGCGCCTTCCCTCTGTTGTCTAGTAGTCTCCTCAGATTCAGAGATTTTCCCTTGCGGCCATATGCCGCTTAACCACTCATTTCCTCTGAGCATGATTGATTGTTAGCCCTTTTTTGGCCCATATTTTGTTCCATTACTACCAAAAATTTAAGCAGAAAAGGGACGTTTAAGTGTAATGCACATGGCATTTAAAAGCTTCCGCTAGAGCTTCAAAAATGACGGAATCTAAAACGTTTCACTGCCAACCGATGACTGAACGTTTGGAAAACATATATAAGGTTGCCTTATGTTCGTTTTGCTCGCAAGTTCCATCTATAGCGCCTGAAAACCCTGAATCCTCTGTACACTCAAGTTATAATAGTTGCCTAACCACCCCTACGACTTAGAGGTCAGTATGTGTTTGTGACTGACGTTGGATGGAACAGCGTGAACTTGTGTTTAAAAACTATGGAAAGCAAATTAATTTCCGACATCTTATGTTATTTTACTTTATTATTTTATTTTATTATTTTATTTATGAGACAAACTTATATATGCCTAAAGCTAAAGATCGTCAATTTGATAATTTTTCGGTCATTTTTCAGTCCGAGGGTCCCTTAATCCAAATCCCCTTCATCGTCCACTCTCTGTTGATGAGCCTGTTCCTTATTTTTTCATAAAACTGAAAATAAACTGTGAAAACTGTGGGCATCTGTTGCCTGCAAGCTTTTCACCATTGCATCCTCTATCTACCCAATAATTTAACGCCAACCAGAAGCCTTAAGTCGTGTACCCGACAGACATAAAAGTAACCAAAGTAACACTTGAAAGAATGTCCTCCTTTATGGTCTTATTTCCAGTAGCTGAATCAAGTGACAAAGTGGAAAGCCGAGTCTCTAAAGCGGACAGAGATTTAAGGTCAGCAATGAAACAGCTCCAGGAGCTTTTCGTCTCGATTTAATTAATTCCAGCAAAGCGTTTTTATTCCCTCCCAAAGAGAGACAGACTACATCTCCACCAATTAGTACGGTGCCGATAAAATATAATCTTCCGGTACGATTGCCGCATGACAAAGCTGTTTGCCATTCGGATGGGCGTATGGCGAGCGAGTCTTTTACTCTCAATATGAAGATTAATTATCAAGTTTCGCTTTTTTACTGCTACGGAACGAGAGAGAGGGAGAGAATGTACTCACTGCACCGAGGCTAATTTGTGACATTGTATTCAACAGCAGTTCATAGGAATGGAAGCGTTTGTTTGCACCGCATGCAATTACTTTATCTAACTAACCTGAATCTATTTAATCTCCGTTTATGTACATCATAACAGTATAAATCTAGTGAATGATACTCCATTCATCCATTACTGCTGCAAATTATGGCTTCAATGCATGAACATTTAACAAATCATTCTCCATTTATTCTAAAATTACTGTTTATTGATTGTTTTAAAAATTCATACCTGAATACGCCCAAACTTACTTACTAGTCACAATAGCAACAAAACCCTTACTGGACCTAAAACTGTGACAAACTATTGACTTAGCATAAACATCTGAAAAAATCTGATGTGTTGCACTGACACGACTTTCTCTACTCTTGTATTGACTATTCTTACAAACATGTAGTCGGCCTTGAGCGATAGTCAAATCTTTTAAACCTAGTCGCTATATGGAGACTTTGAAATTACGTTCTCTTTGCACGGTCAAGAGATAAAAAAGCGAATAACGATCTTCCATTTGAGAAAAGTATTGCAAAACTCACACAAATAACAAGGAATATCTCCGAAATGGTCCACTCCACAAAAAAAAAAAAAAAAAAAAAAAAAAAAAAGTGCATTTGGGCATTAATTATTTGTTTTAAGATCTAAATTTATAGTACAGTAAGATTTTGTCTATCTCTTACGATTTATCGGTTATATAAAACACCTCAACAGTAAACAGGACTACATAAGCTATACCCAGAAAACACAAAATATATGTTTCATTTGCCATAAAGTGTCTTAAACACATGGCATTTTAATGAAAACCATTTTTGGGAAAATCAAAATTTTACAAACATTTTACATGCAAAGAGTAGTTAGAGGTGCGGTAATTTTCTTAAAACTCTTCCTGTTTCCATTCGTCAAAGATATTAAACATAAATACCAAATTTATTTTTTAAATGACTTTTCTTTTTCACACACACACACACACACACACACACACACACACACACACACACACACACACACACACACACACACACACACACACACACACACACAGTTGGACAGATTTCTAAAAAATGCCTTTTTGTATAGAGGGGGTATTTACAGTGAAATCTTGCTGTCTGATTTTTATTTGGAGTGCAATGCATTTTGTGTACGAAGTGGAGAAAGTACAGTGTGCGACAGAAGTGGCGAGCAGGCAATATTTATATTAACTCACTTTCCGAAATCGAAAACGAATTAAAAATATTCATAGGTTCAGAGGCGTATTTTTCCCCTTTATATGATTTGTTGCATTAGTTTGTCACTTCTGATACAGCAAGGGAACGTCTTGATGACTGACGCCATGTGTCTCAGTTCTCGCTCGTGCAGTGTTTATTTGTGAGCCAAACATAGCATCCCCCTCATGTTATGATGTGGGCCGGTGTTACCAGTGAAATTATTATCGGGCCATATTTTTAAGCCTCTGTGACTGGCGAAGCGTACCTCAAAATGTTGTCTCAATGGCTGGATCCGGAAGTTGACAGAGTTGTTGTTCAACAAGATGGAGGCCCTTGTTGGAGGCTCCAGATCGGAATGGTAAAGTACCAGTTTTCCTACATGGATTAGACGATGTGTGCCTCTCATTTGGACTCCAACAAGTCCCGACCTGACAACGTGCGACAACTGGCTGTGGTCCTATTTAAAAGGAAATCTTTGAAAGATTCGAATGGACAAAGATTTGGTTGAACAACTGAAGAGAGAGAGAGAGAGAGAGAGAGAGAGAGAGAGAGAGAGAGAGATATCATGGCGGCGCATTCAACTGTGTGCTGAAAATGATGGTGAACACACCGAAACAACAGAGTTTATTAATGACGCTGACTGGTCCAGTTATACTTATATTGTCACATTTCCATTCATTATTAGTACAGCAATCAATAAATAAATAACGTTTTTACGTCACTTGTGAAAGTATATTATTGCTACACAAACTTGGGAAATATCCGATCGCAACTTTTGGCCCAGCCTTTAGAAGCTCCCAAGCTGTAATCACTTCCAGGAAATAGTTTCAAGACTTCAGGTGGTACGAGTCTCGTGCATTGCTTGTTATCACCAGTCACTACTTGAAAATATCCTAACTGTATCTGCTCGAATAGATACGACTACTAGGAGGCAGAACGTCAGTAAACTAAATAACAATGAACCGGTGATGCGATAAGGTTCAACCCAATACATGTCCTCAAGCATGCGCTTATTCTTGTTTTTATTCTTAATAGGATGCATTACTTAATTGCTTATAACTTTCCACATGACTGGTGCAATATATTCCTACGTCATAGTGTGCTTGTTGTCGTTGAGAATTATTAAGTTTGCAGATAACGTCACCTGTGTCCTCATTCGTTGCGAACCACTTATTTCCCTTCCAACGATAAGCATTGTGCAAGTAAGTATAAATGGCTCCCACTCAGTAACGTTAGATATGAATTTGAAATAATTTAAAGAGACAAAATAAACACATTACTCTGCATAAAATTTTTTTTCGAATGAGTGCATTTTCTCAAACAGATTCCTTGCGCTAAGTTTTCGATAAAATCAAGAATTTGTTTCATAAAATTGGATATCGTGAGTCTATTTGTATGTTTCCTAGACAAGGACAGTGCATATTTTAAGTATATAGGCTGTATATTATCACACAATTACCCTAAATAAGCTGAAAGTAGATCTTTTTATTGAATCTCAGGTCAGGCAATAAGCCAAACAGAAACACAAGCCTGGCATATCTACAAAGGACACAGGAGCAGTCCAGATTACATCATTGTAATATTGGAAAATTGGAGAAAAGTATGTTATAATATGTGTTTGAAGTTACACTTCCTATATAACCACTTCGACTATTTTCCAGATTGTTGTCTTGGATTTTACAGTGAGAAATAGGTGAACGTTTTCACCAAGATTTGAAAGACATTGAAAGAAGACACCATAGTGGTAGGGCAGTTAATATGACGTCAGAATACTGTTGGTAGTAGGGAAAGTGCATCTTATGTTTATGGAAGAAGTGCCGAAAGAATAAAATGTCTTGCTGTAAAATATCAATTACTTCAATGGTTCCTAGCTCTTGTAAAATGTATCTACACTGACTTTACATTTGCATAATTCTAATATGCATCAGTTCTTAAGCATGAAAATTATCTTATAGAGGGCTATAAATATATGTCGGTAAGGAGTTAATATGATTTTTATTTAAAAATTCTGGACATGGTGGAAGAAAACTCATAACATATTGGGAATCAGCATCCCAAAATTAGGGAGCATTGGTATTAAAAATTAAAACATCAAAAACTGATTTTCAAAATGGCCAGTAACGCTATAAAGGAATTGTGAGGTTCTGTGAAATGTGAAAATTACTTCCAAATATCAGGTAATACTTCCCACCCATTGCATTCCTGACACTACGAAATACAAATCGTCAATTTTCATGCAAATAAAACACCCACCTAATAATTTATTGAGGGTTTTCACTATAAAAACATGTTTTGAGGCATCTGAATAGAATAGTGTCTTGCAAAAGAAGTCTCTCTTTCTCTCTCTCTTTCTCTCTCTCTCTCTCTCTCTCTCTCTCCTTACTCTTTAAAGTCCTGTCAATATTCAGCTGTTTCTCGAAATTGCATGGAAAGAGTGGAATTTTAAGGCCAAAACCGTCCAGTTCTTGAACGTTTAAGACATTTCTGGTATTCTTCATCGTCGCGAAGCTGTAATGCAAGAACTATGTCACTTGAGGTCTAGCATCTGTTTATGAACAGATACTGAGAGGTTTATGAAACACCAACTTGTGCAACACGTCTTAGGCATTTCTTTGGACAGCATTGGAATGGAACAAGAATTTATCAAAATGTTCCTCTCTTAGCACACTTCTTTTAGTATTTTTTGGTTTAGTGATCACATTGTTCTAAATTTATTAATCAACCATATGACTGCTTCTCTACCTAGAACCAAAGCACCAGGAAATTCCTTCTGAAATTATAAACACACTGACTACTTGATTCGGGTTTTGTACATATATTGTGTATAAAATTATTTGTCCAAGCGTAAATCTCACATTAGATATTTCTGGGAACTAATAAGAATAATATAATATAATTCACACACAACACTTGCATAAACTTTTTTAATCTTTTTTAATTCTTAGACAGATCATATTTTTAGACTCATCACTTAACAAATTTATGTTAGCTGCATAGCGCTATTCCGGAGGCAACCTCCCATCTTCAGGCGTTGATGATGACTGCAAGCTCTGTCAACTTTCCCTAAAGTGGTTGGATCTTCTCCTGTCCTCTGGTGGTAAAAGTTGGAGTTTTCTCGAAGCGGAATAGACGACATCTCTCGGGTGGGATTCGGAGTCACTCTTTTGTCTTTCTCTGACGTCAGCAGTAATTGCAACATGGGATCGAAATAAGGCATATTAAAATTAACAAGTTTTTTTTTCTATTAGTTATGATGTACATTTTCCCCCAAATATCTAAATGAGAAGACTCTTGAATTAATTTTAATAGTTGTATCTCTTGTCCAATATCATGTTGGGAATTCCAGAAATGGTTGTCAACAGCTGATCTATCCGTTTGTTTCAGTTTTATATTTCTTTGATGCTCTCTAAGTCTGATTTTTAGGTTTCTTTTTGGTTTTCCTGTGCAATCTTGACAATTGATTTGATAAATTCCAGATTTTTTCATAGCTAACACAGATTTAGACAATTGATTATTTAGAACATTCTTAACTGTGAAGTTATTTTGTAGGCTAGTTGTATATTGAACTTTTTAACAATATTTTCAAATATTTGGAATAATCGTGGATGAAAAGTAAAATTCTTGTAGATAACATCCTTTTGAATCTGTTTCAAGTTTACTAGGTTTTTTAAACACACAATCAACCAAGGAAGATGGAAAATCATTATCAATAGCTACTTGATGTATATGTTGCAATTCTAAAGCAAAATGTTTCTTCCACAATGGTACATGAAAAAGTCTATGTATCAAACATCGGAATACTGCTTGCTTATGTATTGTTGGGTTGAAAATATTGTGTTTGATATCTATAGTTGTCCACGTGTGAAGGTTTTCGATAAATATTGAAGGTTAGATTTGCATTATTATTTGTAATCAATAAATCCAAGAAAGGAAGTTAATGATTGCTTTCTACAGGGCTTTCGAACCGGTTCTTCACCGCTGGCACGGCCTTTTGCCTATGCGAGTTTGAAGCTGCCGCGGCCGGGTTTGCCGCTACTAACAAGCCGCACGTAAAACATGTATACAAATCTTACCTTATAGAAAGTGCCAAACCATGTATTTGTTTGAAAAAGTTGTTCTTGAAAGTGAAATAACTTTGATTTATGCAATATGTAGTCAACATGATCAAGTCTTCTATAATAAGACTTGTTGTAGTAGGATAAGAAAGTAGTATGAATTATGATTAGATAGTAGTATCAATAACTAGAATAGTAGTATGAATTACAATTAGTAGAATATGGGAAGGTTATCCCAGGGTAATATCGATAACATTGTGCGATTGACAATAATTATGGAATAATGAGATATTAGTGATGGAAAAATAATAATATGTGAGCAATATATTTTAAGCAGAAGCACTCTGAAGGAGGAAAAACAGTTAGGTGCACTTTGACACTGGTATATGTGACTGTCTGGAAGTTGACTTTTACCCTTAGGGAGACATAACAATTAAGGGTGGAACATTCCGAGACGCCTGTCACATAACAGTTTCTTATGGTTATGAGGAGTGGTGTGCTTACCCACAGAATATTGAGGAACAATGTAGCCAGAATATATAAACCCCAGTCACCAACAAGGTGATGTCTTTTGACCCGCCATTGTCAACGAGTCCATGTCGGATGGTGTATCCTCTACCCATATTCCTTGAAGCTTGTTCCGTATTGTATATAAATAAATCCTTGAACACCCTTTTTTGTGTGATTTCGATTGGAATATCCAGAAAACCTCACCTACTTGCTCCCGCTCGGCACTCAACCAGATAATCCTATCCCGCCTCACCTACAGCCAGGTGCCAGGTGCCAGGTGCCAGGTGCGAGAAGGATACAACAGACTTGATAAATTAATGGATTTCAACCATTTTTCAATTAAAACATAAATACTATTTACAAGAACATTGGTGAACAAAGATTTAACATCAAATGGGACCAGAATATCTGTGTCATGTAGTTTAATATTCTTTAACTTGGTAATTAACTTCAATGAACTTTTAATATATAAGATTGACATATTTCTAAAGCGCCAAACCTCTTCGTAAGCCATTTTGCTAATAAATAGCTAGGCGAACCTATATTATTAACAATAGGTCGCATCTAGTATCTTTTTTATGTGTTTTTGGTAAGCAGTAAATCATAGGTAGAATCGGATTACTGGCTTTTACCTGTCGTTTCACAATATCAGATAAAATAATTGAAGTAAGAAAGTTTATCCCAGTTATTTCATTTCTCTAAGCTTATTACTACCATAAAGCTGGAAAAAATGAGACAATAAGTAATTAAAATCGCGTGTACTTAGCGCTCACCTAGAGTTTCCCACTCAACATGGGAGAATCAAAGGTCTCCAGCGGGCTTGAAGTTTGATTGTTTTCTTATATATAGTCGTTTCCTCGCTCTCACCTATAATTAAATTGAGCTTGCTGGTAGATCTTAATATGAAATAAACTAAACCTTATTACCTACACTCAAGTCACTTTATAACTAAAATACAGAACACATCCATATTACAACCACACCAGGCAAGAAAGTTACTTGCTTAGGTCAGGAAAGCGAACGAGGGTTGTTAATTCACGATCACGAACACGTATAGTCTCACTCGTCAGCATCCTATCAAAGAAAAAATACAAACAGCATTTTTATCATTATTATTATTATTATTATTATTATTATTATTATTATTATTATTATTATTATTATTATTATTATTATTATTATTATTATTATTATTATTATTATTATTATTATTATTATTATTATTATTATTATTATTATTATTATTATTATTATTATTATTATTATTATTATTATTATTATTATTATTATTATTATTATTTTTTTATTTTTTTTTTTTTTTTTTTTTTTTTTTTTTTTTAAAATTAGCGTCCTCCAACACTGCGTCATGTCGGACGGTGAGTGAATGAAACGGGTGAAATGATGCTCAAATGAGCCCGAGGACCATGGACAGCAGCGGATCGACAATGTCCTTGATGTGACTAATGGCTGGATGGTAGAGCGCGACTAGGGGTTTGACGCTTTTCCTTTACTCTCTCTCACTTTCTCTACTACGTATAGTAATTGTATTCTACCCAAAATTTCGGTGTCGAGATTTCATGGGAAATATATATTTTAAGGCCCCCTGAATCCAAAAAAAAGCTGTTTTAGAAAGAGGTCTGTGTGTGTCTGTGAACAGCGCAACTCAAAAACGAAAAGTCGATTAGAAACCAAAATTGGTATTTAAGTTTAATATCTTTCAAGGATACGACACGAGGATTTTGAAAAAAATGTCTTCACCCTTTACATGGGCATGTTTCGAACGTTTTGACTTTCCCAAGAATGCCTTTAACAATTGTGATTAAAATGCCATATGTTTAGGATATTTTTATGGCGAATTAAATGTATATTTTAAAACTTCTGGCTGTAGTCTATGTAGTTCTGTTTACTCTTTACTTTTGCAAACTGGTAAGCTGTAAGAATTATCCAAATCTTACTGTACAGAAACTGTAGATCTCGTTAAAGCACACCAGTTATGTCGGTGTGAATTTTTTGTGGAGTGAACCATTTCGGGGGTATTCGTTGTTGTTTCTGTGAGTTTTGCAGTACTTAAGCTTTTCTCAAACGGGAGGTCGTTATTTACTTTATCTGTTTGGCCGTGCAAAGAGAGCAGAATCTCAAAGTTGTAAAAGATTTAACTATCGCTCAGGGCCTACTGTATTCCCATATTACCTTTGCACTTTCAGAACATAAGCAGTAACATAATTTCTGCAAATGTCACGAAGATAAAGGGGAATGGGTTTGTAACAACACTTAGTACAAGAGATGAGAAAGTTATGTGAGTGCAGAGTTTTTCTACAGCTGTCCCTTAAAAATGCCATAAGAATGTTAACTGGTATTATTTTGAAAATAAATACTGAATGATATGGCGTAAGCTATATTCCATTTAAAATAGCATTTTTTTTTTTTGAAAAAAGACACCAAATATGATGAACATTGCAATAAATTTCAGTTGTAAAACTGCCAATTAAATACCACCACAAACTACGCAGTATTACCTTTATTTTGAATTTTACTTGAGAATTTTACGTTGAATAGTTTCTAAGCTGCGAGTTTCAAAATCGTATAAATTTTATCAGATCCTGGGGGAAAAAAAAAGAACTTGGTATTCGCTTGTTTATCATGACTGTAATTTTACAAAATACACCAACGTAACGCCGAATTTAGATGACAAAAAATTGAACTACCCCTCAAAAAACGCAGTTTTTCCTGAGGTCTGGAATGAAATGGAACAACCTGTATTTGTTGACTCCAGGACCATTTCTTGGGCTAGATGAAGTGTAGTATAGTTACAGAAGTCTGTTAACAGACTAAATGTAGTGTTCCACTTCCATCAGGATAATTATTTGCACTTTGAATCACTTGCCGAGATTAGCAAGCTTAGCGAAGCGCGTCTTATTTCACGTCCGTGTTTCGTAAATTCATAATGAAGCACTGCGTATTACGATTAACATAATGAACAGCTAACAACGTAGGGCTTGAAATGCTAGAAACTCGCTGTAAATCATTGTGATGAGCAATGTTATTGCCTTGAGGAATGTTCAACTACCTTCAATTCGGATTCTGTTTCTAATTTTGTTTCCCCCCAGCCTCTGTGGCTTCCAGGAAGGGGGGATGGGCCCTCACTTCAATAACAGTAGCTCTGGCACTCGCAGAAATCTGACTACGTCTTTGATGTAAGCCGGTAAAGCCTTCTGCTTCCATCCTTCTTCAGTCAATATTACAGTAAATATTCACTGCATATGTGGATCTTAAAACTGCTCGAGGTTATCAGAAAAGGAGTTTAATCTCGAAACATAACCAGTCCTGGCAACATTCCTTTCCTTTCCTCGCGGTTTCTCCGCATTTCGTGTTTATTCTTACAGTATTAAGACCTTCACATAAATATCCGCAGAACCTGCTTTATACATGAACAGTAATTTGAGGACAAATTGGAAAAAGAGTAAATATGACTACAGAAGTATAATAGGATTCTTCTAACTTTTACCTTGTATTATTTTTAGCAGCGAAAAAAGTTGCATACCTTTCACAAAATCTTTTTTTTTTTATGTATATTCTGACAAATGACAAAAATCAATCCGAATATTTTCTATGCCTTTATTATCTAATAAAATGTTACCCAAATACACAGTTTGTTCTTGTCGTCAACACAGTCTACAGTCTTTGCAGCTATCATAACTCACAATTTTTAATCCTCATAACCTTGCGCAGTCCTTTTAGTGTCTTTCTTCACTTCCTCTGTCGGTCTGGGTGGCTCACTTGGTTAGACGTTGACCTACTGATCCCATTGTTACGGGTTCCAATCCGGCGCAGAACGATGATGTTTAAGTGTGCTTAAAAACGCAGCTGCATGTCACTAGATTTACTGGCATGTAAAATAACTCCTGTGGGACAACATTTCGGAACACCGGCGACGCTGACAATAGAGCGTCGTTAAGGAACAAAATAATAATTTGCTTCGCTTTCTCTGTCTCTCCTGCATTAATTATTACTATATAATCACTCACGACGCTCGTTGAATCCTCTTACAACGTACCAACACGACGACACACATGCACAGCTGTCTTACACCCACTGACACACTGACCGACCCGTGTCTCTATCTATAACTCTAAAAGTTCACTTATTTGGCCTTCTTATAAATTGGGGATAACGTCACACTAGCATTTCTAGAGTTCCACCACACCGCACCGGGAGTGACACAGGTAGAAGTTTCGGGAACGCTGTCGAAATACTTTTACTTCTATCGTTTCCATTTTTGACAGTTCCGTAAGTTCTGCTTAGTCGCACGAGGCAGCCTGAACTTCAACGTGTTTGCCCGCTCGCCGGCCCGTCATGTGGTGTGAACTAGCTAGGCCCCGTTCGACTGTTGTGCGCCGAGCCCACCGTCACAATACATAGGCTATTAAGAGTATAAGTGGAGATGTTTTGATAATTTATGCCATAGTACGTATTTCAGCATGTTAATTTTTTTCCTCTTTGTCTAAGCTTTCCCACAAACACATCACACAATGTACTATCTGATGTTTTCTGAATGTTAAGATGAATGGCACCAGTTAATATGGACCACCCCTTTGTTTTCAACTGTTCAGAGCAATACCTTATTTGCTCTCAGGTAGCCTTGGTCATTGGCCTTGGTTCGAATCAGTTACATGTTCAAATAAATATAGAATGTATTGGAAATGCATTTAATTCTCAATCAAGTGTGCTTAAACTTTTGTTTTCTGATTTCTTTCTCTATGAATGTGTGTGTTGTACATTACACAAATAATGAATATTTGGGTACATACGAACGGTGACTGATCCCTTCATCTGTTATATATTAGTTTCGTTAGAGTAATCTCGATATTTGTTCTCGTGAGGGCTGACCACTCTTGCTTCACACCTACCAAAAACCCGTCCCATGCTCTCAGGGAAAATACATTAACACGTATACCGGATGTTCTGAAATTCATGTTACAAAATTCTAGGATTAGTAGAGGGAAGGGAGTAGAGAATATTTCAAGCAGGAAACCATGTCCGGAAACGTACCGTTTCCGTTCTACAAACTTTACAATGTGCCGCAACAACAACAATAACAATAACAATAACAATCATAATAACAACAACAACAATAAGCCATATATGACATCCAACAACCGCAACAAATCTCATTAACCAGTGCAATAACACTGTTCAAGACGGCCATTACACCTATAGAAACCTACGGGATCAACATCATCAGGGACAAACTTACAATCACAAACCTGTCAATAAAATTATTGAGAAAGTCAAAGCTCGCTACCTAAAACGGATTTTAGGAGTTGGGAAGTCAGCACCATCGAGGTTAACATATGTGCTGACAAACGAAATCTTTATCGAGGACAATTTTGGCTACCTAATACCCAGGCCTACGAAAAGACACTACACTTACTAAGACAGAAAAATAATGCCATATAGCCGGAATCCTACATAACAGACGCTATTACAACATCGGACATGAAACAACCGAACTATGAACTTCGGCATATAGTGACAAGATATGCCACTCACGACTTTCACCACAAACTATGTCGGAACCAAAGATTCCATCAACCAGAAGAAGACTGCGTGTGTGTTTATGTATAGTTTAAAAAAAAAAGTGGTAAATCAAAATTATTTAAACGTTTTAAACTTAATTTCATTATACAGCGACGTGACGCCTCTAATGTCGAGCATTAGTTTCCATCCTCGCCGTTTTCTTTACATTCAGATTACTTTCTAACGACCATGTCTAAGAGAAATGTTGGAATGATATTCTCTTTGGGCTTACAAACACATTACGCCAGTTGTGGGCAGGTATGAGCTGACAAGACGACCTTTCAGACCATCTGGCATAAATAACAGATAAGCCATCCTGGCTTCCTCCCGTGGCTAGCAGTATGTAACTCGGAAAGCATTTGAAGTCGGCTATACTAGTAGAATGGTTAGCTTTAGACAGTGGCGCAGCCTATTAGTCTCGGGTATGTCGACCAACGCACATAGTAAAATTCGCTAAAACATGACCCAACCTAAACAGAATTACCTTCGGAGTTTTCATCTATTATCATTGTCTGAAAGAATATTCTATAATACTGAGACCATGATTAAAAGTGAATCTACTTTTCTCTCAAGAACTACCTCTGGAAATCAAATAAACCTCTCATTATTTCCGTCAACATTTATTTTATATAACGACCGGTAGAGAGTTGTTCTTTACTATTAATGTCAGAGGTTTTATATAATATTAATGAATCAAAGAAGGCATCAGAAGTTTCTTTCTTAATTCCATATGTCGTAATGGCATCTCAGTTGAATTTAAATCATTCAGAACATCAGGTGAACTTGCACGAAAAAACAGTCCATTTTTCCAAGTGCTCATTCAAAGAGCACTTAGCTATTGCTAAGTCATTTCAATATTCAATATAATTGCCTCTGTTTGATGATTCTTCGTTCTCATTGTGAACATGAAAGGCAAGTGCTTGTTTTCCTAGAAAATATACAGGCCGTGCAAAATGAGAAAGTAAAGTCCTGTTCCTTTTCATTTTATTGTTATGCTGTTCAACTGAGAGTTTATACTGATTGTGATTATATACTCCATGAAAATATTATTGAAGTTACCCCGAATATTTTAAATTGGTTTTCGCATATTCTGTGATTACAAGAATAGTTGTGTTTTATCTCTTGTAAATGTTATTTAAATCTTCAGAACCGCTGGATTTCCAAACTTACTTCTCTTTTGAAAAATCTGACGTGTTGCACCTGCATGACTTTCTCTACTCTTGTACTAACCATTCTTACAATCTCTTATTACTCTATCTTCGTGTTAGTTTAGATAAACATTTTCAGAAATTATTTTATTGCTTATTTCCTTGTATGTGCAAGGGGAATATGGGAATACAGTAAGCTTTGAGCGGTAATCAAATGCTTTAAAACTTTCGAATTTCGTTCTCTTTGCACGGTTAACATATAAAAAATAAATGACAATGTTCCATTGACAGAAATATAAGCTCCCAAGACTAACACAAACAACCAGGAACATCTCCAAAGTGGTTCACTCTACAAAAAAGATATATTTAAACATAAATTGTGTGTTTTAGCAAGATCTACAGTTTTATAGTATGATTTGGTCTATCTTTTATGGTTCACCAGTTATGTAAAGGTCATCCAGAGTGAATAGGAATATGGGCTATAACCAAAAAATTCAAGATATACATTTTATTCGTCATAAAAATATGTGAAACATATGGCATTTCAAACAAAATCGTTAGAGCTATTTTCTGGAAAATCAAAATTTTCGAAAAATTTTCGATGTAAAGGGTTGTTTAGGGTGGAGCAATTTTCTTCAAAATCTTGGTGTCGCATCCTTGAAAGACATTAAACTTAAATACTAACTTTGGTTTTTAACTGACTCTTCGTTTTTGAGTTATGCTTTTCAAGCTGAAACCCGCGCCCGTCAATTGAAACTGGCGCAAGTAATAATTATGTAGCATTGAGAAGAGAATACAGACTTTACCGTTCAACTGAGCCAACATCATTTACAGGTGAAACGAGGGTAGGTACAGGAACCATCCCAGGCATGTAGCGGTGCGACAGGAAGGGCACTCAACCCTGAAAGAAATGTAACGACGTAGGGTAGACTTGGCCAAGCGGAGGAAACTAAGTCATGTATGAAGGTGCCGAGAGACAGGCACTTGCTTGTTCTTCATGTTGGGAGATAGTCGTGTGAGTCTGAAGTTTCAAGATAGTGTGAGGGGCGCAAACAGCCTAAGTTGACGACTGACCGTATCCTTCGCTAATCAGGCATGTTTCAGGTCTTGTGTGTCGGAAGGGGGGGAGGGCATAGGTGAATGTAACGTGATCATTAATAATCTGATGTGTTGCACTCATATGACTTTCTCTACTTTTGTACTAACCATTCTTACAAACGCTTATTCCTATATCTTCTTCGTGTTAGTTGAGATAAACATTTGTACAACTTATTGCTCATTTCCTTGTAGCTGCAAGAGGAATGTTAGAATACAGTAGACTTTGTGCGATAGTCAAATGTTTTAAAGCTTTGAGATTCTGTTGTCTTTGCACACTTAACATATAAAAAAATGAACAACAATGATCCATTTCACGAAAGTTCTAAGTTTTCCGAAACTCACACACATAACAAAGAATATCTCCGAAATAGTTCACCCTACAAGAAAATTTATTTCCACATAAATTGTGTATTTTAGCAAGATCTACATTTTTTGTGTAGTACCTATAATTTGGTCTATCTCTAACGGTTTACCAGTTATGCGAAAGTCGTCCAGAGTAAATACGACTACAGGGGCTATAGCCAGAAAATTCAAGATATACATTTCATTTAGCATAAAAATATCTCAAACATATGACATTTTAATCAAAATCGTTACAGCCATTTTCAAGAAAATCAAAATTTTCGAAAAATTTTCCATGTAAAGGGTAGTTTAGGTTGCGGCTATTTTCTTCAAAATCTTGGTGTCGCATCCTTGAAAGACATTAAACTTAAATACCAACTTTGGTTTTTAACCGACATTTCGTTTTTGAGCTATGCTGTCCACAGACTGACACACAGACACACAGAGGGACCTTTTTCTAAAAATGCTTTTTTTGGATTCAGGGGGTCTCAAAACATATATTTCCGGTGAAATTTCGACATCGAATTTTTGGGTGGAATACAATACTTCCCCTACTTACCAGTAGAGAAAGTAAAAAGAAAGAAGGCAACACAACTTCAATTCACTGCCTGGACATTCCTCAGCTGGGCAACCCTGAGATAAAGAACTCGTACCTACCAAAACCCACATCTTTTAACGCAGTTGTAAGGAGAAAACCCTACGTAAAAAGCCGGAGCAACCAAGAACATGCACGTCTTCCCAACTTACACCTCCTCAACCAGACCAGAAACCACGGTATCCTCCCAAACATCCCGCACCACTGTCCACAGACTGTCAGACAGACACACAGACAGACCACACACGGACCTTTTTCTAAAAATCCTTTTTTTTTTTTATGATTCAGGGGGCCTCAAGACATATTTTTGGTGAAATCTCGTCATCGAATATTTGGGTGGAATACAATACGTATTAGAGAAAGTTAATAAATCAACAGCAAATTTGATCAGGAATCACTTTTTGAATTTTGATCTTTAAATGCCTTACACCTTTTTTAATGTTCGTCGTAATACTGAATGCGCGCTTTGGAGGATCTGATTTAATTACATATTATTTTTTACAGAAATTTTAATGTTCGGAAGGTTCTTACGTTAGTTTGTCGACCACAAAACAGTTTATTTTGATTTCCGTTGCAATAACTGCACGAAAACGCAGTTTTGTTTGCTACTCTAGCTGTGATTCATTTCATGACCTCTCGGATATAACTGCGTGTGTATGTACCTTCGTCCAGGAATCCGCGCAAATCTTAAAAAGCATTTGCTTTAATAGTGACCAAATGCCCATATCATGTTCAAATGTCGACAGTTGAAGAGCACACATACGAGAAGTAACAAATCGCGGGTTAGTCTCTATTCAGGACTATAAATGTGATAGTGTTAGTGTGATTCTTAACATGAGATGTATAATAAGACATTACATCCGTGGATCGAGCGCACAACGTTCAGTTTCTTGCAGCTTACAACACATCCCGTGGACACAAGCGTTATTGCTGCAGAGTGGAGAGAATTTAAATCACAATGTTCAGGAAAACTTGACTTTTAATGACATTAAAACCTTCATGTAGCACAAAATTATAATGAACACCAATTTGTCAACCAGTTTGTGGAAAATTACAGGATATGTAACACATCTCTCACATCCATTGACGCTACGCCCCTCGCTTTACAGTTCCTTTCTTAGCATCGTAAAACAATGCGCGGTAGTTTGCCTCTCGACACCTCTTCGCATGCTTTGCGTCGGTTGTGTTTTATTTCGGAAGAAGGACAGACCTGTTCCATATGATAAGATGACAGCTTTTAAATTGCATAAGGTGTTCTGAGCTTTTGAAGTGTGCAAGATAAGATGTTGGAAAGATAGTGTTAAATATCAGAAGAAAATCTCCACCATGAAAAATAGCATCTGAAAATGAAAGACCTACTTAGCTCTCAAAGAGCCATGTGTTATATAAAAACAACTTACTAGTATGTTAGAGAACATATTATTTAACAATAAGTTAACAGTGTATAACTGCCCCTGTCTTCCGCTTAATCTACAGTTCTATGTGTTGTAAACATTACATATGGACTATTCGAAATGTTTAGTTCTTCTGGGCTTGTAGGCCATGGTCTAGAAGACATGGTAGATACCAACGTTTCGCCAAATACTGCGCTTGGCATCATCAGGGTAACACGATCCTCCGTCTGCATTGGTGACAGTTTGAATGTGGAAGCAGAAAAGTAGTGGAAGTAATGACCGTTAACGTCCATTACGATTATTTATATGGGCGGGGGTGGGCTGGCTACGGTAGTGATTGGCCAGTTGTAGGTGGGGTTTTATTATAACTGTTGTGTGTATCTGAAAGTTTATCTAAAACTGGTATCCATGCTTTATGTACACGTAGTATTTCTTCTTTGCGATTGAAGTTGTCTTTGTGTTTGTTGATTTCTATGGCTCCTCTTTGTAGTCGGGCATAATAGTTAACTGTAGAAGATAGGACTCGGGTTTCTTTAAGGTTGACATCATGGCCGAATAATAAGGCGTGCTCTGCCACAGACGATTTATCTGTATGTCCCAATCTGGTGTGCTGCTCATGTTCTTTTAATCTGGTGGCCACACTGCGCATGGTAGTGCCTATATATACTTTGCTCCAACTGGCGTTTGTCTTTGGCCGATCTCAGGAGGTCTTTGATCTTGTTTGTCGGTCTGTAGACAGTATCAACTCCATGTGAGCGCAGAAGCTTGCCTATCCTGATGTAGGGGAGAAAGGCTGTTGCTACTTTGTCGCGTTCTTCCTTTTTTGTTGTTGGTTGTCTTGGATGAATTGCGCGCCGGATTTCTTTTTGTGTGTATTCATTGGACTGGAATGCGGAGTTTAGATTGAGTTCTTCCTTTAAGTATTTCTTATTGCAGAGCCGGGATGCTCGCCATTCATTCTCGCGTCGTCGTTCGACCAGAGCGGACGTGATTTGCTTCTCACTGGTGGAAAGACGGTATCCAGAAAGCTGACTCGCCGAAGCAGGAGATCCCGTGCCGACTTGGTGGAGTGTTGTGGTGTGCGTCGGTGGATTGCACGCTTCAATCTACGGACTAATACATTATATTAGTCACAGCACAATTTGGTGTAGTTCCTAAAGGGGCTTGGCAAGCAAGCTTTGGAACTCACCACAGGCTAGCTTCCCGGAGTGGCATAGAAAGCTACTCAGGTATTTCCCTTTTCTTCCTACTCTTTTGCTTTATTCTTTCTTTCCTTGACAGACTTTCAGACTGACGACTTACGTGACAGCGGGCTCACAAGATCCTAGCCAAGGGTTGACGGCTTTGTGCCTGAAACCTCGAGCCGAAATGACTCGCAAAGGCGCCGCCTTAGAGGAGGTGCGGTCCTCTGTGAGCAGCCGGAGGGCAACCGCGCTTACTGCCGATGATGGACAATTACCTTCGACATCATCTTCATATAGATCCTTATCACCTGAAGCAGTGGAGCCAAATAGGAAGCGCTCCAAGACCGATACGCAAAAGCGTAAGTGCTCTACTCCACGCCACATACCCATGGCAGAACTAGAGAGCCTGGGTTCAAACAATCCCTTACCTGAATCTGACTCCGAGTCCGATATGGAGCTGGGGGAGTTTACGGTTGTGGAAAACCGTAAACGGGGAAAACAGACGCCATCACCAAATATGATGCAACATGCACAGGATGTTGCAGCATCCAATATGATGCAACATCCTCAGAATGTTGCATCATCCCAAGCCAAGAAGGGGCCAAGAATTCCGCCAATCATTGCGGACGTATTCCCTAACCATGTTAGGGTAATGCGTACACTGGCCAAACACCTCAAGTATACTTTTGAGGCAAAAAGGAAGCCTAAGAGCGTCCATATCCTTACCCACAGTTTGGGTGATTTAGAAACCGCTAAGTTGGTGTTACGAGAAATGAACATAACGTTCTACTCGTACTCACCACAACGTCCACACATTGAGCGCCGAGTCATCAGAGGCTTAGACTCAGAGTGCACCCCTGATGAAATCAAAACTGCACTTAAAGAAGAACATGGTATAACTGTCAATTCAGTGGCACAGTTGAAGAGAACCGTTAATACCGAGGGGGGTATTAACAAAGTTCCTATGCCACTATTCTTGGTAGTACTTGACAAAGTACTTAACCAAGAAGTACAACCAATTGACACAGTAAGGAAACTAATTTTCACTGTAGTCAAAGTGGAAAGGTATTATGGCAGAGAGGGACCTGTGCAATGTTACCGATGCATGGGGTACAATCACTCCAGCATGATGTGCGAGCGAAAGCTTACATGTCTGCGGTGTGCAGGGAACCACTTGCTCGAGAACTGCCCTAAACCTAGGGAAGAGTGCAAGTGCGCTAATTGTGATGGTACACACGTAAGTGTGTACAAAGGATGCTTCCACAAGGAAAAAGATCATAGAGAGCCGCCGCAAGAACCGCCCAGATGATCAAGTGGTTCGCCCAGGTGTGTCCTTTTCCAATGCCTTAAATAAGGCAGAGTCCACTCTGCGTCGAGTGGAACAAGAGGCTGCTACACCAAAGAGCGATTCCCCATCAAATTCTGTGCCACCACCTCCAGGTCCTATAGAAAAGGCAATAGTGCCTAAACCCCCTGCACCAAAACCACGCAGGAAGAGGAGGAACAGAAAACCTAGGCAGAGCAAATCTTCTGCCCCCAATGTAACTTCGGAGCCACAAGCTCCTGTAATAACTACAGACGCACCTGTAGAGGCAGAGCCTATATCCAAGGTTAGGGATATTCCCCCTACCCCTATCCCACCAATGCCTAACACGGCAACATCCTCCTCCACACTAGCGACTATTTCGCAAAGTGACCTGGAGGAATTTAGCTCTTTATCCTCATGGTTTGGGGATTTAATAAACAAGGCGTTACCTGCTCTGAGAAACTGTAAGATGCAGTTGAACAACCCCAACCTGACCCCCATGCAGAAGCATTCCATCTTGCTTCAGACACTGGAACAGCTCTACCCCAACTCCGCTCAATAATGGCTGGAAGACATGTCCGGAGACCATTTAGAGCTGCGATTTGGAACGCAAACGGACTACGGAGTCATTACCCTAATATTTCTAATTTTGTACAGTATTTCGGAATCGACATTCTGATGGTCTGTGAAACTCATTTGGATGCTGCCACCAACTTCTCCCTCCCTAATTACGTCACCCATCGGTCTGATAGGGTTGGCCGACAAGGGGGAGGTACAGCCATCTTTGTTAAGAACCATATTACCCATAAGCCTTTCCCTCTTCCACCACTTCAGCATGTAGAAGCCTGTGCTATTAGGCTATCTTTAGGTGGTCTAGATACATTGCTGATAGTGGCATATGACCCCCCTGATCACCGCTTCTATGAAGCAGATTACACGGCTTTATTAAACCTCCACCCTGTGGTCTGCATTGCAGGTGACCTAAATGCAAAACATGCCAACTGGCATAGTCGTGCCACCAATGCGAAGGGGCGAGGACTATTCCGCCTTATAAGCGGTAACCCAAGCCTCATAGCTCATGGACCGAGAGAGCCCACTTTTCATCCTGCCCGAGGGAGACCGGACGTGCTGGATATTATGGTCACTAAAAACTTTAGATTCCATATAGACCTGACGACAGTCAATGAACTGGATTCTGACCACGATCCTGTGTTAATCGACACCAATGTTAATATGTCAGCATTGGTAACTCCTGATTGGTCGTATGAGGTAGACTGGGATGCAGCCGTCCTTGAACTGAACCAATCAGTGGATCCCAGACCGCATATAAATTCTATCGAGTCGTTAGAATTAGCGGCAAATGCATTCTCCCGACAAATATCAAATGTGATACGAGGGCATACTTACCGCATTCCTTGCAATACTCCTAACCCCACAACCATCCCAAACGAACTCCGACTGTTGCTGAGAGCTAAGTCAACAGTTCGGAAGCTTTGGCAGCGTTTCCGCCATCCCAGATTGCAGGCAATTTATCTGCGATTTAAGACCCTGGCTAGACGCCTCTTACGTGCACATCGCAAAGAGGCCTGGGAAAACACCATGAGGAACGTAAACCTCTCTGAAAAGAAGCCCTGGCGGATAATTAAATCCCTGAGAAGGGACAAAACGCTATATCAGCATCCTATACATGGCACTCGCGGGAGATTATCTTTCGAACCGCAAGAGAAAGCCACTGACTTCGCGGACTATTTAGAGTCCCAATTTGAGCCCCGAGAGGACATAGAAGACGAGGACTTCTCAGAACTAGTTGAGGCAACGGTGGATTACCTCTATGAGGATCCTCCACCACCTCACGAGGCGACTCGCATACCAATTGTCACACCAAGGCAAGTTTCCTCGCAAATTAGGTGTCTCAAACCCAACAAATCCCCTGGATATGATGGTGTTACGACACATATGTTACAACACCTGCCTCGCAAAGCCATTATCCACTTGACAAGAATTTACAATGCTTGCCTGTATCTCCGACACTTCCCTACTGCTTGGAAGGAAGCGAGGATGATTTGCATATTGAAACCAGGCAAGGATCCCAAGTTTCCATCAAGTTACCGTTCTATTAGTCTACTCCCAATAATTTCGAAAATTTTTGAAAAACTTCTACTGTCCCGTCTAACTCCTCTATTTGAGGAAAGGAGGCTCATTCCGGATCATCAGTTCGGATTCCGTCAAGGCCATTCCACTACCTTACAGCTCCTGCGTCTTGTTGAGAGGGCTGCCCTGGGTTTCCAGGAAAACTTCAAAACTGTCGCAGTACTTCTGGATGTGGATAAGGCCTTTGCAACAACATGGCACCAGGGCCTACTGTACAAACTTAGAGATGCAAATCTCCCCTCCCCCTATCTGACCCTCATAGCCAGTTTCCTTCGTGACCGCACTTTCAGGGTGCGAGTGGAGGGCAGGTTATCAACTATCAGACCAATAGCGGCCGGAGTACCGGAAGGTAGTGTTCTATCGCCACTGCTCTTTGCCGCATACATGTCTGACTTCCCCGTTGAACCCAGCACTGTTACGTGCCAGTATGCCGATGACGTCCTCATACTGGCCCGTAACAAAAATCTACGTTACTGCCTTCCCCCATTGCAAAGACACCTGGATGCCATTGAGAGTTGGAGTGAAAAATGGAGAATGGGAATCAGTCCACAGAAAAGCTCTGCTTTTGTGTTAGGCAAAATTCATTCCTGGAGACCAGAAAGGGACCTGACACTTGGTCAGAGGAGAATCCCTTGGGTCAACACAGCCAAGTACCTTGGTGTACAACTAGACCGAGGACTTACCTTCACCAAACATGTCACAGCTAAAGCTGCCCAAGGTCACGGAGCTCTAGGAAAGCTCTATCCCATCTTTAGGTCAACTAAAGACACGACTTAAACTACGCATTTATCGTGCGATCATCCCTCCCCTGATCCTGTATGGATGCGAGGCATGGGGATTCGTGGCTCAAACCACCATCCGCAGACTGCAAGTCGTGCAGAACAGGGCCCTTAGGATGATCTACGATACTGACCGTAGATTTTCTTCCCATATTCTCCACACTCATTCTGGCATTCCATATATTGTGGATGTTGTGCGAGATAGAGCCCGCTCTATGTATGCGAAACTTACACCACACCCTAACCAGCTGGTGAATACCCTGGGACAATATGATCCCCATCTTCCCAGGAGGCGCAAAAGCTATCGTTTACCCAAGGATGTCTTGGGCTAATTAGCTTCGCTGCTTCCTCATTTCACCAAACATTCCAATGCATTCGGTTTCTCGCTAAATTGACACTGCTTGACTTGCTGGTTAGACAAGCTGACCTTTGCTAAGTGAGCAGAGGGGCATGGGTGCCCCTGGATGGGTAGACATTCTAACTGGCACTCATATCCCTAGTCTATAGCAAGAGAGAGTAACCAATCATCACCATTGGCTGACACTGACAAAAATAGCTTGTAAAATGACTACATCTTTCATACCTCACGGGTAAATCCATACTAAATGGATAGGTACCGTGGGCATATATCCCGCTCGGGTAAACCCGAGCGACCTGATTTGGCTCTTGGCTCTTGGCTCTAGCCGGGATGCTCGTTCCGTGAGTGTTTTTATTATGCTTTCTTTCTGCCTAGGGTGATGCCAAGCGCAGTACTTGGCGAAACGTTGGTATCTACCATGCCTTCTAGAGCACGGCCTACAAGCCCGGAAGAACTAAACATTTCGAATAGTCAAGACACCGGCCGTGAAAGCCTAAATAGATATATTACATCTAGATTTCAGGAGACTAGAGCAAATGTATGTGCAGAATACCTACAGAGAACTCAGTATAAATATTACTACATGTTTCACCCCCCAAAATTAATTCACTGTGAGCAAGTGGCTAGAAAACCTCTAACCATGCTGCACATACAGGTAGGTAGTTGTCGTGCTGTGACGCTGGCACATCAAAAGAAGCTCGGTTTAACTACCTCACACCGCTGCCTGTAAACACGCGACCTGGCGGCAATGGAGCAGTCAGAATAAAGAAAGCTATCAGCGCGGTAGAGCAAAGTCATTCTAGACAATTCCAAAAGGTTTTCACCTCCCGGAGTCGTTTACGAGAAGATTCAAGAAATGTGTATTTTGCAGAGAATTCCCCGACAGTCCGCCTGAACTAAAAGGCTAGTCAGGTTGCAAGAAAAGCCAGTTTTTTGACGCGAGATTTAAGTCTTGAGTGAGACAATGAGACAGTTTTGAGTGAGCCAGTTTAGTGAGTGTATCGTCGGAACTAGTTGTTTGTGAGACAGGAGATCAGTAGAACTGTGAACAATGAAGTTCGTGTCAAGGCTACGAGAGGACAGAACAGTTGTGAGTTGTAAGGTCACGACGAATTGCAAATTGTCGTAACGATAAAACAGAGGATTGTGTTTTGTAGTTCAGTTTAGAAGAAATACAGTGACATTAAAAGTAACTGATCACTTGTCATAGGAGGATAATATTTAATGCACATAAGCAATTCCTGGGCTTAAGCATGCACATTTAATTCATGTTTCACACCCTGAGATTGCTTCTGGCAATAGTTTTTACAGTGCCCGTACTCTTGACAATTACTGTACACAATGGTGCTATGTAAAAGGCTCAACCTCGTATTACAACAGCAAAATTAAATCTTAGGTATATGACTTCGTAGGCTTCAGATGAAGAAGGTGTAATGGTAATTTCGTGAGAGGGTGGTGCATAGGGATAACCTGAGTTTGCTCATTTTCAAGAGAGCTTAGTTCATCCATTAATATTTTGATGTCACAGAGTGAGTGCAGCTCGCGAATTATAACTCGAAAACCACACATTTTATATTTGGTGTGTATGATTCTGAGCTTTATATGTTTCAAAGTAACCTATTACTCTTTTGTAGCTTATGGTTAATGAAAAAATAATTTGAATTTGATTTTCCATTGTATGTGTTCAAACTATATAACATTTTTGTTTTGAGCGCTTGTATTAAAGAACATATGCTGCCGATATTACATACGGAGGTAATCTGTTTGTTTTGTACACAAAAGCAGGTTACAACTTTCATTTTTCTCTTGTTCATGTTTGTTTTAAATTTGCTCGAGGTGCAAATGGATTATCACTTGCAGATTGCGATGTTGCTTCTGTTGGTTCAATCCTTTTTCGTTATGTTACAGTGGGGCACTGTTCATCTGTTTCCATGATAGGTTCGAATTAATAAAAATTACAAATCTGTGTTAAACATCACGATCAAAGTAAACTCTGTCTTCTGTTTATTTACGTGTTGCTCATATTCGCGGATGTATATTGCTTGGAAAAAATAACCTTCGTTTCTTTTTAGACGAACTCTCTATGGAATACAACCATTTTCTACACCATGGAGTTTTCAACGAAGGCCTTTTAAATCGTTTTAATATTTTGATAAAGATCATTGTTCATTTATGCAGCAACAAACATTGACATTACTCTGGGAATACAATTCTGTTTGTTTTTTACTTTCTCTACTAGGTATAGGAAGTAGAGAAAGTATTATATTCCACCCAAAAATTTGATGCCAAGATTTTACAGGAAATATATGTTTTGAGACCTCTGAATCAAAAAAAAAAAAAAAAAAAAAAAAAACATTTTTAGAAAAAGGTCCAAATGTGTGTCAGTGTGTGTGTGTGTGTGTGTGTGTGTGTGTGTGTGTGTGTCTGTGTCTGTGTCTGTGTCTGTGTACAGTATAGCTCACAAACGGAAAGTCGGTTAAAAACCAAAGTTGGTCTTTAAGTTAAATATTTTTCAAGGATGCGACAAGAAGACCTTGAAGAAAATTCCTCCACTGTAAACTACCATTTAAAAGGAAAATTTTTCGAAAATTTTGATTTTCCCGAAAATCTGAATAACGATTCTGATTATAATGCCGTATATACGATATATCGATCTCCCTATAACAAATGAAATGAATATCTTGAATTGTCTGGCTATAGCCCATGTAGAACTGTTTACTAATGATGTATTTTGCATAAATGGTAAACTAAAGGATAGACCACATATTACGGTCTAAAAATGTACATCTCGTTAAAGTACACAATTTATGTCCATATCAGGTTTTTTAGTTATTATTATTATTATTATTATTATTATTATTATTATTATTATTATTATTATTATTATTATTATTATTATTATTATTATTATTATTATTATTATTATTATTATTATTATTATTATTATTATTATTATTATTATTATTATTATTATTATTATTATTATTATTATTACTTTTTTTTGTTGGTTGTTTTTTTTTCTTTTCTTTTTTTTTTTCTTTTTTTTTTTTTTTTTTTGTAGGCGAACCATTTCGGAGATATTCCTTGTTATTTTTATGGATTTTGTTATACTTATACTTTCCACAAATGGAAGATAGTTATTCAGTAATTTATATCTTAGCCGTGCACAGAGAACGGACTTTGAAGGTTATAAAACATTTATCACTCAAAGCGTACTGTATTCTCATATTCTTCTTGCACCTACAAGAAAATTAGTAATAAGGTAATTTATGTAAACGATTATCTCGACTAACATGAAAATAGAAGAATAAGAGTGTGTAAGAATAGTTAGTACAATGGTAGAGAAAGTCGTGTGGGTGCAACACGTCAGGTTTTTCGTATAAAGCTCTGCCTTGCTATGTATTTAATGAGTACCATTCAAGTTTTAATTAGCATCCCCTGAAAAGCCTCTCACACATACACATACTACATTTCGCTAACCTGGATGCTCTTCAATTTTCCCCCTTAGATTTAACCCCTTCAAAGGCGTGTCCTGCTCTAGCCGATAAGGTATGCCCACCAATCAGGATAGGAGGTCTGTATGAGAAACAGAATACACTCACTACCTGTTTCTCTTTTAGCAATACGTTCGAAAGCGTAAACATGTATGTCATTCCTACTCCATTTTGTTCCTTTTTCTTTTTTTGGTTACTGGTTAAGGTTATCTAGCAACATCCTTGCACCATAGCTTAAAGCAACCAATGAAATGACCAAGGCTTCCTATAACGATAAGAAATTTGGCGTAGACCGAAGTGCAGTGAGATTTTCTTAGTCATTCTTTGTACGTATTGTTTTCTATATTTCATAAAAATAATACGTAATAAATGTATAAACATTTGTTCATTGTGCAGTAGATCCTGCTTCAAACCAATAACTACTTTAACACTGTTACCTTTTCAATTATTTATTTCATAAGCTTTTACAATTGGCATGACCCCGCATACATCAATTTCACAATTACATTCAAACTTTACCTTCACTTTTAACTCTTAACCGTTATAAACTTATAACACAGTCTTTTATTTCTTCTCTCTGCTTAGCAACTATCAACCTCCAAAGAGTCTCTACTATATGGCAAGCTTTCTCCATAGAATTCTTAACCAATGTTAGGATAGAATGGTGGAAAGATTGTTTTTCTGCTATCGCGTGACATCAGGATATCAGCAAGCTGTTTACTTACTCAGGATGGACGAAAGAGGGAACACTAATTAAAACCGATTGTTGCTATCATTTAAAAGCTTCATACTATTATGATACATCGATAATGTGATTTTGCAGAGCTATATCTAGTAACATTTCCACTCTTACCCTACACACCAAAGTGTTCCAAGAATATAATTGAAAGAACTAGCTGAAGTTTTGTTAGGCTTAACCCCCAGATTTGCTGACGTCACATTAACCTTCTTTTAACCTTAAAGCCAATATTTAACGTTGCAGCACAGATTAGCGTTTGAAAGTATAGCTTGGCTGCAGAGCAAGGAAAGGGAACAGAGAAAGCAGCTGTAGGTAAAAAAAGCAAGGGAAAAACGGAGGAGAAAAAACCGAAATTACTCTACCGTTCATCCCTCTCTCATTTCTATCATTATTACCTACGGTTTTCCCATGAAGTAACTCTCTTCCAGGCCATAAGACTGACACCAAGTACCTCACCTTGCTGTATTAATGGTTCCAGAAGAATGTGCTCCAAACTGTGGAGCACGAGCAACAAAAATTGGTCTGATTGTGTTTGAATATAACCTATCAAATATTAGTTTCAAACCTAGCGTTACTATAATGCTTGCGATTCTTTTCTATTATGCAATAGTAGCGTTAAGTGGCTTATTATGACGGCATAAATCTTGCAAAATTGCCCTCTTTCTGGTACCAGTACTGGAAAATAAATGGCATAATTATCAACAAGACAGCAACAAGACAGTAATGACATCAACAGTGCCACAACATACTGTAACAAATTTAGCAAATCTTTTTATTTTCTCAAGCTTCAAGTACAGCCACACTACTAGTTTCTGTCTCTTAATCTTTCCAAACTCTCACACCATACTAGTTTCTGTCTCTTCCTCTTCAACAACTCAAACTGTCTCTATGGCAACCTCCTTGAAAATCAAAGAGTCTTAATGACATGGAGAAGCCATGTCACACTGCTCCCTCCTCAGAGCTGGTCGTCCCGACCAGCACTATCACTGCGGCATCTCCCTTGCGCCCCGGTGGATTAACCCATCGAACCTCTTCTCCTGGTGGTCCACGAGGGCCTGGTGGTCCTGGTATACCTTGAGGTCCTGGGTTTCCATCTCTTCCAGGCGTACCTTTAGTTCCAGGTTCACCATCTTTTCCCGACAATCCTGGAGGTCCAGTCATGCCTTTGTCTCCTGGAGGTCCCTGAGGTCCAGGTAACCCTTGTAGACCAATGAGACCACGGTGTCCTTTTGCACCCTTTGGACCTTCTTCTCCTCTATCACCCTTACCTCCCTCTGGCCCTGGAGGTCCTGGCTTTCCTCTAGCTCCCTGTGGCCCTTCTACACCCTGTGGTCCAGTTTCTCCTCGAAGACCCCGTTCTCCTGCTGGTCCTGGAGGTCCATTTGGACCAGGTGGCCCTGGAAGACCTGGTGCCCCTGGAGTTCCCGGAGGTCCTGAAGGTCCTACAGGTCCCTTATCTCCCGGTCTTCCTGCAATACCAGGTGTTCCTGCTTTACCTGGTGCTCCCTCTGGTCCCTGTTCTCCAATTGGTCCCGGTGGTCCTAGAGGTCCTGCAATACCTTGTGGTCCTGGAGGTCCTTCACTGCCTGGCTTCCCTGGTGGACCTGTCTCACCTTGTGCACCTCTCTGACCTCTGAGGCCAGCAGGTCCTGTTGGGCCGGGTAATCCTGGAAGTCCTCTGTCTCCTGGAGGGCCCTGTGGACCAGGTTGTCCTGGAGCTCCATGTTGTCCTTGAGAGCCTGAGTCACCCTTAGGTCCTTCAGGTCCTGGTGCACCAGCTTGTCCTGGAGGTCCTGGATTGCCCTGTTCACCTTTCATTCCTGGGAATCCACGTTCACCCTTCATTCCAGGCAAGCCTACCAGACCCTGAGGGCCAGGGAATCCTTGTAAACCTTGAGGGCCAGTAGGACCTCGCTCTCCAGGGGGCACGATCCTAGGTATCGCTGTTGGATAGTGTCCCTTGGTCCAGGTAGGACGATGTATGCCATCCTGCTTCGAAATTCTGCAACAGTACCGCCGGTCTTGACGGTCCCTCGTCCAGTTGCCCTTCTTCCTGGTGTGTTGACGGGCCAACCTGCGCACTTTGAAACGGCTCACTGGGTACCATGTCCGCCGACCTCTCTGGCGCACCTTCGCAGCCACCTTGCTTCCGATGGGTCCGGCAACAAACCCCACCACATCCGCGCGAGTCGCGTCCACCGCTGCACTCGTGTTCACTCGTGCTCGGCACGGCCTCTCCTGTATCCTGCCGTCCACGATGATGTCCACCATTCTTCCGTTCACGGCACTATGCGTCAGGTGATTGGATGGCCCCGACGGTCCCCCCATGTCACACGCCAAGTCGGTTCTCGCGTGTTGCTCGTTTGCTTGTGCGCTTCCCTGCTGATCGTCCGAAACGGGCGCAACTGTCGCCTCGGCCACTAGGTGCTCCCTCCCCGGCTCCGCGCTATTCCGTCTGCCCCTGGCATCCAGTACTTTGACGCTCTCGTCAACTCTTACTACCAGGGCGCCAAGACGTTCCCCGTCGTCCTCCACGACGTCCACGTGCTGGCAGAGGTCTTCCACCTTTTCGCCGAGTTCTTCCACGCCTTCCGTCACGCCAGCCAGTTGCTCGTCAATTTTCGCCGATAGCTCCGTCTTTATCTTTTTCAGCTCGGCAGCGAGGTTGTCGTTTCTCGTTTCCATTTTGGCAAATAATTCTTTCATCATTGCCATCATCCTGGTTTCCGAATATCCCACTTCCTGACACCAAATGTAACAAATTTAGCAAATCTTTTTATTTTCTCAAGCTTCAAGTACAGCCACACTACTAGTTTCTGTCTCTTAATCTTTCCAAACTCTCACACCATACTAGTTTCTGTCTCTTCCTCTTCAACAACTCAAAACTGTCTCTCTGGCAACCTCCTTGAAAATCAAAGAGTCTTAATGACATGGAGAAGCCATGTCACAATACTTTTCTCCAATGCGTGCCTGTAAAAAAAAACCTGAAATTGTCACTAACGCATTTTTGGTTTCTCCATCCATAAACCTTTTCATATTCTTTTTCTTAAACACCTGGAATTGATAAACTCTCAGCATTCTTGGTTTCATTCAAAATATCAATGATTTACAATCAATATCAAATACAATCCATAGTTTTAATAGTTTTATTATAGCTTTCCATTTTCCTCCATAAGTGTTCAACAAATGAAATATCTGCTTAGCAACCATATTACCTCATAATCTCTCATCTGATATATCATAATTTTACATTTAGCAAATGTATTAGTTACTTGGATATGTTTTGATGCCAGAATCGCATAAAACGTTGTAACACGCGTATAATCATTTCATTGTGACAGTCGTAAAAATTAAATATATGCTCGTGTCACAACCAGTCAGATTATACAATAATTACACAAATAAGTATACTTCTTTCTTTTACAGGCTTGCAGAAATGTAAATAGTGTTCCTTATTCTTATTTAATTTTGCTCTTATTTTCCCTCTGGTAATGTCTAAAATGACGTCATTGAGGAAAAAACAGCTAAAAAAGAACAAATGCTCTCGTCAATACGGATAGTAGAGGCCGTTAAGACATGGACTCGTGAACACGAGGGCTACTGTTCAAGTAGTACCGGAACTGTCATGTTCCAATGAAGATTTTTCCATTTTTTCCTCTGTACTCATAACTGGTATGAGAAGCTACCCTAAACTTATGCCTGGAAGTTTATTTTCCTAATTATTTATTCAGAGCTGCGTTAGTGTTTAGAAGTGTAAATAAACCGAGCGGAATGGCTCAGGCGGGAACGTCTGTGACCTGCATTCGAGAGATCGCTGGTTCGTTTCTTGTGGCCGACCTTGTTGATCTTGGGATTTTCCTGGGTCACTCAAGCTAATGCTGGGAAGGATATTTACCTTACATCCCTGAATTCACTCTCTTTCATTTCTCTCTATCCGATCTTTCTAGGCTGTAAGAGTCAGCGGGATCACCGGTAGGATGCGCTGGGGTGGGTATACTATAAATACGGCGCATGGCTGAGGGGAGTTGCTGTGGTCGGCTGGCCGCCCGACAAAGGGACTGATTGATAAGCTGAATATGGCTGGTGGTGGCGACCTGGAACTCCGCAGGGCTCAAGAACTGCCTGCATTTGTTAAGGACCCACTTAGTAGTTCTGCGTGTGTTTTCTGGCCGCCTGTAGGGTACTCTCATATCATCCTTCCTCCCGGGGTCTGACGCAATAAGTCATCAGCTGACGTGCGGGAATCCCCACCGTGACAAACAACACAAAAACAGTTATTCAGAGCAATAGCAATTAACAAATTTTGGGCAATAGTAATGAAAAATGAACGGACATAATGGATGAGGTGTGAGCGCCGGGGTACCTCAGTGGTCGTTGAGGATGAATGGTCGATCCCCGGATCTGAGTTGACGTTCAAGTCAGACCTGTCCATGCCTTCACTTCTGGCCCAATGTGACGGAGTCCTCTCATTCCGTCGCATCCTTATCATCAGGGCCCGGATGTTTATCAAATGGCATAGTTTTTCCTTGTGGTTTTCTTTGCATTGAAAATATAAACGAAGCACGATTTTATCTATGGTGATTAAAATCATACAATTCTAATAAGTCATATAAAGTCATATTTTGGCTTTCTTTTTAACGTTTTTGTCATTTTGATGTCATCTTACACTTTATAGTCATACTTTGTCTTAAATTTTTTTATTTTTGTCATAATTTTATATTTCTATTCCAGTTTCACATAGGTGTTGGCAGTCGTCTCAGACTTGTGTTTTCACATATACTAATACCTACTTGTCTGTAATATTTCGCACAATGTTTCTGTGAATTTTGAGTCTTTTTTTTTCAGAAGTGCGCTAATCAGCACACTCCGAATGCAACATGACTTCGCAGGAACTACTGACTGCTTCTTACGATGATATTTTAAATATAATACGCCATTGCGTCGCTGATAAGATCTGGGTTTCTATCGATAAAACAACCGACGCTGAAGAGAGATATGTGGCGAAAGTTGTTGTGAGGTCTTTTTCCGGTTACAAGTCAATGTTGGGTGCTAATAGAAGATCGTTCCTTTTTTAAAATTTAAAATTACATAATTTGCTACTGCAATTCTTTATGATCGGCCTTCAAAATGTAACACTTTTCATATTGTGCAGACGTGAGGTTTAGTTCTGAAATGAGCAATTAAATAAATTTAAAATGTAACAAAATTAGTATTATTATTTAATAGTGGCTGTGCTAGATTTTCAAACTAGATTTTCTGTATAATGTCAGTTGAAACAGCATAAACAGTTTGAAGGTTTTGAAAATACGCCCAAAATTTTTTGATCATATTTATCGTCATTTTTTCTAACTTTTTCGGTCATATGTTCTTGCATATTTCAAATATTTTACGCCATAAACAACCTTACCCTGCTTATCACTCTACCATAGCAAGTAACAAAATTTTGCTTAAATGAGAAAAGGGTCCAGTCATCACTTTGTGGAATGAAGTAATCCCGAAGTTAATACACGGTAGAAGGAACTTCAGAGACGAACAAAAGATATTTAAGAGAATGATGTAATATAACGCAGATATTAAAATTTGTGAAAGAAAGAAACTTTGCAATGCATATCTTGCCAGAGTAAAGAAAATAGAATTGATTCAAATAGCACAAGAGCAAAGACCGGCAGAAGGTGCAAGTGTTTTAAGCCCACAGACAGGCAAATAACCTTAGTCTAAACAAAAGAATAAGAATTATCGTTCCATTTCATTTATTGCCAGTGCTACTACCATGACCTTCTCTACTCTTGTGGTAAGCATTCTTACAAACTGTTATTCCCCTATCTTCTTATTGCTAGTTGAGATAAACATTTGAAGAAATGATGTTACTGTCAATAATTTTCCTGTAGGTTCAAGGGGAATATGGCAATACAGTAATTTGAGTAATAGTCGAATCTTTTGAAGCTGGTCGCTATATGAATACTTTGAAATTCTGTTCTCTTTGACCGGCTAAGATATAAAGAAGTGAATAACGACCTTCTATTTGAGAAAATTGTTAAGCATTGCGCAACACAAATCACAAGGAAGATCTCCAAAATGGTTCACTCCATAAAAATGCATTTAGACATGAATTATGCTTTAGCAAGATCTACATTTTTGGTACAGTAAGATTTGGTCTATCTCTTACGGTTTAGCAGTTATGCAAAAGTCAGCAAGAGTAAACAGGACTACTGGGCTGAAGCCACAAAATTCATAATACACATTTCATTTGCCATAAAATATCTTAAATAACTGGAATTTTAATCAAAACTGTTAGAATGGCTCTTTAGTTCAAGAAAACCAAATTTTCGAAAATTTGTCCATATAAAAGGTAGTTTATCTTAGGGGAATTTTCTTCAGTCTTCCTGTCGCATCCTTGAAAAGTATTAATCTTAAACACGAACTTTGGTTTTAAACGACTTTCAGTTTTTGAGTTACGCGGACCTTTTTATAAAAAAATGATTTTTTTTTTTATTTTTTTTTTAATAACTCAGCGTCTCTTAAAACATATTTCCGGTGATATGTCGTCATAGAATTTTTCGGCGGAATACAATACTTCCTCCAATTATTATACGTAGTAAGCAAGTAAGAAATCAATTACTCCCCCTAATACATTTTTACTAATCTGTTGTATTCACAGTTATTTAATAGTTAGCAAATGTATTTATGACGCTGTTTTGAAGATTTTATTGAAAGTCTTCCAAATATTCGAACTGCTATCATCCAATATTTTAATGTGCATAAACATTTTTAAGTACTTTATTAAACTGAGAGTTTGAGTGGATGAACGTAATATTTTACTTATCTATGAATAAATACGTTATGGTAGCGCACGATTGAGTCAGTGACGTAGGAGTAATTCAGTATGTAACACAAGTATTCTAATAAAAAGGTATTACCTGGCAAAGCGACCAGGCGAATTGACCCTCGCTTGTTATCTTATTTACTAGAACAACAAAATACTGGAAAATGGAGTACAATAAATGATCTCTCACGCCTGCCGACATGTGAGACGTTGCTGTCCTGACGACATGATTGTACACACACCGTCTCGCCGTGTATATGCGATAAGCTCTCTTAAACAATTTGGTAGTTTCACACTCTTTCCGATACGCCTCATGGGGTTGTACAGATATCAACATTACGCCACAGCACAACTTTTAGAGCGAGTGAAACTTTGAAGCGCGAATCGAAATAGTTCGTTACTACATGCGTATATTATCACTTATCTGATACATTCAAGTAATGAACGGGGTGAATAAATACATTACATTTTCAAAGCATTCAAATATGAGCATAAATGTTACTGCTATTTATTATCACGTGGTGCTCGGCAGTTCCCCGATTGTGTTACTGCAGTGAAGCGATACCTCGACACTCATATTATTAGTAATGCGCGTGCAGTCAGTGTGGTGGAGTGTTCAGTTCCTCAGAGTAGGCACATAAACATACAGGTGGAAAGCCTCTAAGAAGTGGTGAAAATACTATTTTATTAAATATATGCTTACTTTTTCTTTCACAGCTATGACAGTGGCTTGAAAGATGCACACTCCTCTCCCTTGGGTAGAAGATGTCTTTAAGATCTATAAGATCTCGTCTCCAGGATATCTCCTATCCTGTGTTTGGTGTCCCGGTTCTAACCAGCTCCAGCAAGAGGTCCTAATCTGCAAGGTATGCGTTAGTTGTGGTAGGAATGGAACCAAACGAAGAATTAACAAACATTTGACTTTATTTCCAAATCTCCAGATCTGTAGAGAACTGCCGACGATATCTAAATAGAATATCACTTTCTAACTTCAACTGCAACGTTATAATACTTGAACATTGTCACCTTTAGTGATCGCCGAATTATGTATACGCGCCAGCTTACGTACAAATCACACAAAGTTGCATGTGCACTGGCTGCGCGATTCAAGACGAATGTGAGTTGCGTTGCATGTGTTCGCTTGAGCGAGCGAAGGAAGTGAATTTCATTGGTAAACTTTTGAGCATGTCATGGCAAGATAAGAACCAACCCGCTGAACTCTCCGGGCTTTGCTCGCACAACAATTGTAAACTTATCACTCATCTAATCGGCCTAGGCTTCCATTCTTGAGACTTTAATATACTCAGCTTTATTAACAATGCTATCCATTGACTATGGAATACAATCTCGTTTTAATTCTTTCTATTATTAATTACTTATATTCACATTATAATTTCGGTTTCAAGGACATAACCAAGTTGACGTCTGAAGCAACTGGCATTTCTATGTGCACTGTTTCAAATGTGAGAACAAGATAAAATAAACAGGATCTGTAAAAGCCCCTAAAAAGAAAAGGGAAAGGTCATTTAGTGATTTAGATATCGAGCGGGATGGCTCAGGCAGTAACGTCTGTGACCCGCAGTAGGGAGGTCGCGGGTCGATCCCCGTGACCGCACATTCTGACATGGGTTTTTCCGCGGGCTCCCCAGGTCAGTTAGGAGAATGCTGGGGTACATTATTTCATACCACGGCTTCCTTTCCATCGTTTTCCTTCATTTCAATTCCCTGTCATCTTTTAGATGTACTTTCAGGTGAGTTTGGCAGGCCTTGTCCTCCATCGGGGATGGGAAACGCTCAGTGCGACACCAGAACCACGGTGTGGTGGCTGCTTGACGGGTACTCGTGTCGGGATGAAGAGATTTCAGCACTTATTACGGACTTCCGCGCGTCTCTGTGTAGCTGCAACCTCCTGTGGCACGTTCAGTTCCTCATTTCATCCCTTCATCCTAGGGGTGGTAGCTACAATAGATCTGTGTAGGTCAAAATGAGCGAGGTGTCCCCTCTGTGTCTTTACCTTTTACTCTTTACCCTTCAGTGCTTTAGGTAAAGTGGACGACTGTTAAAGTGCTATTCGATTTAAAATGTATAGTTTCTTTTTAAACAACGAACCTCCTATAATATATAGTGAACAGTGACCCAGATCTCCCAAATTTTAAGAAAACATCGTTTCAAACTTTGCTGAAAGACATGGGGTTTCTGTTTACAAAAAGAAACAAAATGTCTGTGATAATTGATTAGGAAGACATTGTGATGTGGCAAAGACGTTACCTGAGCTCTGAGGGTGCCGCTGCCACTTCAATCTGACGACTCAGGTTAACGTACGTTACTAAATTAGTAAATATGAACCGAGTGCAATCTAACCTTGCACTGCTACAGTGAACGCTATGGTGTTTGCGATGAGATTCAGACGTAAACAGCGGACCACAGAGAGCATCGACATGTGCTTGTTGGCGGAGTTATAGAATCGCAACGTTTGCCTCCCCACTTTAAGTTCGGAAGCATTAATGGTTCTTCACATGCACAATTTAAGCTTACCTTACTTCTCCACGTAATTACCTTCCGTTATTTACGCATTGATTCGCAAGCTTTAGAATTTGCTTGTTATAATTTACTGTCACCGCGCGTTGACCAACATTTTTGGAGAGCATATTCCCAAGAAAGGACGAGAAACCTTTTTGGGAAAAATATTACAACTCATGTAGAATAACACATCAGTACTGTAAGATTTCATTGTCCCTTTAATTCTTCGAATGTCTGATGAGTGGCCAATGTCCTGGTCGAGAGTTGGCGAAACTTAGTATCATGCAGTTAATTTTGAACAATCCCAGAATGCACAATAAAAAATTACTTCATCTAAAACTCACACAACACTGGGAAAAGAATAGAGAAAACCATTCGACATTGAAGCCAAACAATGATCTGCAGAGGAGAATGCCCAGTCTTAACTTCCTGGATTACCTGCTACAAGCTGCGTCAAATATAAACTGTACTAATAGTGTACTGTACTGATATTACTAAGTCTGAGCTCTGTAAGGGGGATGAGTGAACAGAACATGCCCGTCTGAATGGAGGAACTCATTATCATCAAATGTCTTTCTGTGGAAGAGGTCCAGCCATCAGGAATACTAGACAGATTCAAAATCCAATCTGGAGAAGCATGTTGAGTGGTTGGTGTAGCACCTTCAGAGAGGGCAGATGGAGAGGGTGGCAGAGAGGGAGAAAGAGAGAGTAGAGCCCACGCTGCATAATCATCGACAACCCCAAGGAATGTTTAGTGTACGGGAGAACAGGCGCATCATTGTGATTAAGTTGCTTCAATACTAAATACACATACAATATAGTGTAGAAATTATCATATAAAGGCATTATGAAAACAAAAATACCCTAAAATGTGCCGTGAAGGGCAAAGGCCTTCTATCAATAGGGAAAGCTCATTTATTCTAAGGTGTTGCACATAGGCGTATTGTGCAGTGTTCAGTATTTAGTTTCTACACAGATGTGTTAAGGATTTCCAGTAGCTTCTTCCTCTCGCTAGTCGTGACCATTGCCGAGCTCCTTGAAGAGGTCTGTCTATCTGCGTCTCGGTCTTACTTGTCGTTTTCCTATACGGGGTCACACATAATAGCCCTGTATGTCCCCCTGTTGTCTTGTGGCCTCCCCATTTCCATTTTAATCTTGTGGCTAATTGTGTCAGCTCTTTGGTCTGTGATAACTAGTTTAATCTTGCAGTAGAAATTCTGACTTTCGGAGATACTCCCAGATGATCGCGTTGTTTCTTCCTCTGGCATATTTGAATTTTGTGTTTCCGATCGCCGTGACCGAGCGGTTAGACCGTTCGCTTACCACCTAGGTGGCGCCAGTTCGATACCAGGGACCCGCATGTGGTATTCGCGGTGGGCGAAGTGGCGTCAGGGTGGGTTTTCTCCGGTTTCTGCGTTTTCCTACGCCAATCATTCCACCAGTTCCACCTTTGAAATCATCGGTTTCGGCCGCAATTCATATGATTCTCTTCCTCATTATCATACCTGGTGCTTGGCCGACCATCCGCTTCCAGGTCTTCACTCTCTCCGGTCCATAGGTTCATGTGCTCCCCGAAAGGCGTCTGACCCTTAGGCACAGGCTTGTAATTCCTAGGAGGCGTAAGTTATTTGCATGTGATTTGAGCGAGAATACGAAAAATAGCTGTTTGGTGTACAGTTTAATATCAGAGCATCGCCAACGATGATTATAAAATCACTCCTTATTCCCTTATAGCAGTATAATTTGTAGATATTTATAATTTTGCACAAATGTAAATGTTGATTTGTACATTCAAGCGACATTGTCTAACTTAACCCTGCCATGGACGACCAAAGAGAATTTTTAAAATGCGTAAAAAGTTTGAAGCTCATTTTGATGGTGCTTCGGATAGCCAGGAATAAGTTGGTTAAAAAAGAAATCGGCACAGAACTTTCATTCCGATCATTATTCGACAATTTGCAGCTACCCTCCAGCGAACAATAGAACGCTTTCTGAAATAATTTTATGAACGCGTCAGTCCTTTGTTAGATACCGGAGGGAATCGTACAGTTATGTATATCTAAATGAAATTCAATAATACGAACTACATTAGTGTTCTAGATATTCCTCAATGACGCCATATCACTTCCATATAATTTGAATTTGTATAGTCCGTAGCTTGGAATCACTACAACTAATGTCTATACGACATGTATTATGTAGGTAAAAAGATATTACAAACTATAGGTAATTTTGTTAATGACTACTGCCATTGCTCTAACAGTGAGAGCATCTTGTGAGTTACCAATTGTACACATGACTGTCATTGTTTTGCACCTACAGAAATGCACCAGTTAATCCCGATGTGCAGGGTTCGAATTAAGCTTGGGGATGGAGCATTTCCCCCTCTTATGAAATAAATAATTTCCCCGGCTCTCTTTACTGCAAGGGAAATATTTTTTCTTTTTACTGTATTTGCTATTACTGCTGTTTTAAAATACAAGAAGACACACAAAACTTTCAATGCAGACTGTACAGTAGGCATGGGCAAACACGGCTCAACTGTACCACCCCACTGAAACACGTTCTTGCCTCACTCCACCTGCCAACCCTCCCCCAACTTGCTGTTCAGGTTCACTGGCGAGTAAGGCTGTTTCATGAAGAGTGGTAGAGAGAATGTGCCACAAGTTACAAAGATAGTAAAGTTTGCTATTTAGTATAGGTACCTACGCATTTCAATTTGCAAATATAAAGCGCTACAGTATCAAACGCAATTTGGATCAGAACCACAAATTAAACTTTGGTGATCTTACAGGTATTTATTTACAATTTCAAAAGGTGCATTTTGAATAATCGTATTTGTAAACCTTTAAAAGGGACGATATGATTCCACTTCTTAGTGGTTTAGTTTCTTATTAGTTTATTTAAAGTAAACTAATTTCGTGTTTCGCGATTTGGACATAATATTAAGTTTAAAACCAAAGAAATTGTTATTTTGATCAAATAGTTTTAAAATATTTTAAGCCTAAATAGCAATGCTCTATTTATTGTGAAAGATAAAGACTTTAATGTGTTAGTCATAAGGCAGCGAAAGTATATTACGCACATAAGAGAAAGGAAGGTTACAAGCTTCAAGATGATGTAATTTACGTAACCGGAGTAGGTGACTGTAATAAATATTGTATAGAAAATGTGTTTAATATAAACAAAAATCTAATAACAGTGTAGAAATTATTACTCCCGCGCAAGTGAAACGAACGAACCCACCACTGCAAGTGTTGTATCCAAACAACCTTGGTAAGGGAACTTGGGGTGGATAAGGCAAGTTCAATCGCTATCTCTCCTCTTGTACCCATGCCTGCTAAACAGAGTACGAGTGCGAGCTGTGAGTGAGCAAACGTATTATACAGAAAGTAAGGCAAACAATGAACAATTCTCAGGTTCATTAGTTGGGTTGATATTCAGGGTTACAACTCCAGCAATTCTTTGACACCAATGACAATTACAGCTTGTAGTATTCATACATTTTGATTTCTGGATTTCTGCCATTTATTTTCTAGCTTAAACCCTGATATAAACTATATGAAATATTAGCAAATCAGTATACTATGAATAATCAATCAATTAAACATGAAACATCTACAACAAAGCCTTATCGAAACGGGTTTTTAGATATTCAATTGTGTGCTGTTTAATGACAGGACCAAAACTTTCCAATTGAAGACCACATAGAAATAACCTTCTAAGTCACAAAAAGTTACCTCTGAGATATTAACTTTTCAAAATTTATAAGCAAATTACATTTCACATATTCAATATAATATCTGAGGAGTTAAAAACAAATGCATGGCAACAAAATGTTTTTATTAAGGCCCGGATTTCTTAACTTTTTCTTCACTTTTAAAGATAATATTGTATTTCGTTAAGACGCATCTAGATGCAGTTTTAACTAGGTTTGTTTGTGCTTATTTATAATTACTTCTAAGAAAACAGTTTTTGCTTACTTATTTTACCATGTTTAATTAAAACGGCATATTTTACTCAAAATTGTAAATTTAAAAGTGCACCTTTCACAGTTATCCGAAATTTATGAGTAATTCGCCATTTTCTCGGTCATTTTATTTATTTAAATCAAACTAATACATACTTGAATAAATGCGTAAGAAAGAAATGCTTAAAAAGGAGAAAAAAGAGAACAATGGGAAACGTGGTTAAAGGCTGTGTCATACTACACAGAACATTTCAGTGAACTGTAACATGTTTTGAATTCCCTAAATGCAGAAGAAACAGTAAGTATTGCCACAGCAATGTTTTGCTAAAAGCGACATCCTAAAAAATATGTAGCACATCCACAATCACTTCTCCAAAACTTCTAAAGCAGTTGGAAGCTCGAAATAATTCTTTGGTACATTCGCTTTCTCTGATTGACGAAATTTCAGTTACATTATCATCAGAAATACACGGGGTTGCAACATTTGCGTTTGACAAACTCAATCAGGTGCTACAGAAATATTCGAGTTACAAAACCGTGTCAAATTTCTAAAAGGCTTTCCGACAAAGAAATATATATATTGAGGAGGAATTTACCGAAGGAGGGCTGTGGTGCTTTACTCATGTGACGTCATGCGACGTGGAAAAAAACATTTTCAGCATACAAATCATTTTTCACTGATAGTTGCAGGGGTTTTAGACAGGAAAATCTCAACCTGTCTTGTGTATTGTAACGGCCTTCAATAAAGCAAGAGTTCTGTAAAACTAATTATCATATATGTGTGTATTCATTTTTGCTTATTTTGGTGCTTATTTTCATCATTCTTCGTGCTTATTTGCTTGCTTATTTTACAGTTTATTATTCTTAGAAATCTGGGTTTTAACTATTATAAAATAACAATGCATGCATTTCTTCTTCTGTGTTTGCACTTTTTACTTTGATTATCGTACTAAGTTCAAAATGAGATAATCCACATTATATAAGTGCTGAGACTTTCACGGCCGGCATTATTAACTATGTTAAGTAGATTTTCCGGGTTTGTGGGCCGTGGTCGAGTTGGATTACCTTCCTCCGACGTTTCGCTGGAAACTGCGTCCAGCGAAGCAAACCCTGAGTACCATCTATTTACCATACATCCATAAGGTAACATACCGAATAGGAAGACTGCTGCAACAGTACAACATTAGGACTATTTATAGATCAACAAAGAAAGTCAAAGATTTATTTAACTCCGTTAAGGATAAAAGACATCCACACTGCACAGCCGGTGTTTACAAAATACCATGTAGCTGTGGACAAGTATATATAGGCACCACCATGCGGAGTATCAGCACTCGACTAAAAGAACATGAAAGACATAGCCGGTTGGGGCAGACGGACAAGTCAGCGGTGGCAGAACACTCTCTATTGTTCGGCCACGATGTGAATTACAAAGACACGGAGGTACTCTCAAGGACAAGCCACTACCAGGCTCGCTTGACTCGGGAAGCGATAGAGATTTTTATGCATAAAAACTCCTACAATCGAAAAGAAGAGAGACAGCAGATAAGCAAAACTTGGCTCCCGGCTCTAATAAGAGGGAGAAGAAAACCCGAAACACGGAAAGCTTTCTCCTTTATACCATGATCAGAGGCGTCCCATTTGCCAGCATTTTGAGATCGATAATCTCATGTTGGTATTCATGAGAACGAGCGATGAAAATTTGTTACCGTGGACACTAATAACAAACAAAGATGAATATGAAAGTTTGTAATGAACTTTAGTTTATGTGCAGCCGCTAATAACAGAGGTTGACCCTGAAGATGCTGGACGCAGTTTCCAGCGAAACGTCGGAGGAAGGTAATCCAACTCGACCACGGCCCACAAACCCGGAAAATCTACTTAACATAGTTGATAATGCCTCTACGGGGAGGAAGTTTCACGATATGTTCGCGTTTTGGAGAAGCTACGCAAAAAGAAGGCGACTTTACTGTCTTCTTTGACTTTCTTACTACGCTGCCGGGACACGGGAACGATTCCTAAGTTCATCAGAATGAAGAGACTTTTCACCTCTGCTCAAGCTCATCGCATTTACAACCGGACGGAGAATGCTCTTCTGAGGGAACAGATTCACTCAACCCGGAAGCAGCTGGCTAACACGGACCGACGACTGTTTGGACTACATTTACAACTCAGCGCCACAATGACACACAAGGACTGGAATAATGTGGACAAAATCACATATCAGTCCATGAGCGCTACGTTTGAACAAACTGTTGATCGCCAAAAGAAAAAGTTCAACATCTGTACCAGTACTCACAAGACACCTAAGTTGGACCCGTCACGTGTTGTCGTCAACCTGACGGATCGCACACTTACTAAGGCAGAAACTTCACTGTTGTCCAAAGGGAGCAACTTTGCAGTCACCGCATCTCACATACCGGTGGAAGATATCATAGCCAATGTGGAGCCCGCACTTCGATTGCTGCAGCCACATCAAGCTGAAGAACTAAGAGTTGAAACCGCACGTATTCTGTGCAGGACCCCAGCCCCCAAGAACAACCTGACCACCTTAGAGAAGAAAGCGATCAAAACCTTAAATGCAGATGACAGCATCGTCATCCTCCAGGCAGACAAGGGGAATGCTACGGTAGTAATGTCGAAGGAGGCATACAACACGAAAATCTCAGAACTACTGGACCCGGGTACCTACAAGAAGCTTGGGAAGGATCCAACCTCGCGCATTTTAAGGACAACCAACAACCTTATAAAGAGCTCCACGATAGCAGATAACATCAAACATCAAACCTGCAAGAGCGAAGCTTTACCGCCAAGGCTCTATGGACTGCCGAAAATCCACAAAGATGACGTTCCATAATACCCATCGTTAGTACTGTTGGATCACCCACATATAACATTTCCAAGTATCTGGCTACTCTATTACAGGAACACATTGGCAACACCCCATCCTACATCAAAAACTCCAGGCACTTCGTAGAGAAACTGAAGACCATACAACTGGGGGCAGAGGACCGCCTTGTCAGTTTCGATGTCATTTCTTTGTTCACCAAGGTTCCGATTACAGAGGCACTACAACACATTGCCGAACTTTTTCCGCCCGACATCACCAGTCTTTTTCGTCACTGCCTAACCACAAGCTACTTCCAGTGGAACAACACTTTCTATGAACAGATAGACAGCGTTGCCATGGGCAGCCCTTTAAGCCCGGTAGTTGCAAAATTTTTCATGGAGAAGTTTGAGGAAGAAGCGCTACATATAAACCAAAAACCTGGCTTAGGTATGTGGACGACACCTTCATTATTTGGAGCCATGGGGAGGAAAAACTAGAAGCCTTTTTTCATCATCTAAATAGCCAAAACCGTGCCATACAGTTCACCATGGAAAAGGAAACAAACAACAGTCTTCCTTTCCTGGATGTCCTAGTGACAAGAGAAGCTGATTCACGTCTGGGTCACACAGTTTATCGCAAACCTACTCATACTGATAGGTACCTCCATAAAACCTCGAACCATCATCCAAGACAAAAATTGGGCATAATCAAAACCCTTTCCGAACGGGCCAAGAAGATTTGTGAGCCACAAAAGCTGAATAAAGAAATCCGACATCTTAACAAGGCCCTCATCAGCAACGGTTATACACACAAGGAAATTACAAGAGCTCTCCATCCGAGGTACCCGTCAGTCCAAAAAGACCGGAGGAAGCAAACCCTGAGTACCATCTATTTACCATACATCCATAAGGTAACAGACCAAATAGGAAGACTGCTGCAACAGTACAACATTAGGACTATTTATAGGCCAACAAAGAAAGTCAAAGATTTATTTAACTCCGTCAAGGATAAAAGACATCCACACTGCACAGCCGGTGTTTACAAAATACCATGTAGCTGTGGACAAGTATATATAGGCACCACCATGCGGAGTATCAGCACTCGACTAAAAGAACATGAAAGACATAGCCGGTTGGGGCAGACGGACAAGTCAGCGGTGGCAGAACACTCTCTATTGTTCGGCCACGACGTGAATTACAAAGACATGGAGGTACTCTCAAGGACAAGCCACTACCAGGCTCGCTTGACTCGGGAAGCGATAGAGATTTTTATGCATAAAAACTCCTACAATCGAAAAGAAGAGAGACAGCAGATAAGCAAAACTTGGCTCCCGGCTCTAATAAGAGGGAGAAGAAAACCCGAAACACGGAAAGCTTTCTCCTTTATACCATGATCAGAGACGTCCCATTTGCCAGCATTTTGAGATCGATAATCTCATGTTGGTATTCACGAGAACGAGCGATCGTGAAAATTTGTTACCATGGACACTAATAACAAACAAAGATGAGTATGAAAGTTTGTAATGAACCTTAATTTATGTGCAGCCGCTAATAACAGAGGTTGACCCTGAAGATGCTGGACTCAGTTTCCAGCGAAACGTCGGAGGAAGGTAATCCAACTCGACCACGGCCCACAAACCCGGAAAATCTACTTAACATAATCCACATTATAGTTTGTGTTACATGTGGGGAAGGTTTGAAAAGAAGTTTTGAGTATAAAACCTGAAAATCTTCATACTTGGCAGCAGTTACTGGAATGAATAAAAACTCTTCTGAAGTAATCTTGCGTTCACGCTGAGTAAGAAGAGGCAACATTATAGTGTTTTCGAGCCTGGATCTTCTGCGAATTTTGAAAAGCGAACTACTTCATCTCCTTAATATGGTGAGTTCGCAGTTCGAACGGACTGCCCCGCGGCGGCGCAGGACCGAGCGAGAACTGGTGCCCCCTCCGTCAGAGTTAACGTAAACGACCGTTGTTAGTGTTGGTGTTCCAAGGGAGCCAAGAGCCAAATCAGGTCGCTCGGGTTTACCCGGGCGGGATGTATGCCCACGGTACCTATCCATTTAGTATGGATTTACCCGTGAGGTATGAAAGGTGTAGTCAATTTGTACAAGCTATTTGTGTCAGTGTCAGCCAATGGTGATGATTGGTTAGTCTCTCTTGCTATAGACTAGGGATATGAGTGCCAGTTAGAATGTCTACCCATCCTGGGGCACCCATGCCCCTCTGCTCACTTAGCAAAGGTCAGCTTGTCTAACCAGCAAGTCAAGCAGTGTCAAATTAGCGAAAAACCGAATGCATTGGAATGTTTGGTGAAATGAGGAAGCAGCGAAGCTAATTAGCCCAAGACATCCTTGGGTAAACGATAGCTTTTGCGCCTCCTGGGAAGATGGTGATCATATTGACCCAGGGTATTTACCAGATGGTTAGGGTGTGGCGTAAGTTTCGCATACACAGAGCGGGCTCTATCTCGCACAACATCCACAATATATGGAATGCCAGAATGAGTATGGAGAATATGGGAAGAAAATCTACGGTCAGTATCGTAGATCATCCTAAGGGCCCTGTTCTGCACGACTTGCAGTCTGCGGATGGGTTGGTGTTCCGTACCCTTAATTTGCCAGTTGTTTGTGTGTAACCCTGGCTGAGGGCGCGCCAGTCCCCGCCAGGTTCGATCCTACCGCGGGCGATCCGGTCGATTTACGAACCCACTGTAGCTCTGGTTTCAAAGTGAGGCTTTGTTTATGTCTAATGTAAACATTCTAATGAGGTACTCTTGCTCCATAAGCAACACCATCTATAGCAACATAGAATGATTTTAAACTGTTCATCTGAAGTTGAAATGTTTTTTTCGCTTTAAAACTGCAGCATAGGATATTTCGCAGTGTAATTTCTGTAACTTAATGCTGTCTTTACGTGCATTTTATTTACTAAAACCGAAGTTCAGCTGCCACTAGAGAGCATTTATGTCTTATTTTCTGCGAAAATATAACTTAGAACGTTGTTTCTATGTGCTCTTCAATAATTTCTATTAAAGAATGATTATATAATATAAAAATAAAATATATATAATATATAATTATAGATTATATAATATAATATATATTACTCCACATTGACTACAGTTTACAAATTTAGAGTAGCTCTCGCTAACACGATGCTATCGAAAGAAACAGCGCTCAACACTTGGCGAAAATTTCCGATCAATCGACCGACAGAATTGAACATATTACGCCATAACAGACCCAGGGCACTTACCCTGTACCCTCGAGGTCGAGTGAGGAGCACTCTAACCACCAAACTCTAACAAGGACTGCTCTTGGGGCACAGTCCTGTCCAGAAACACGTCCACCCAACTTTCCATGAAGTTTCCGAAGCGGCAGATGAGAACAATATTTTAGGCTATGGTGTCTCGCATCGCCTAGAAATATAACTCACCACAAATTTTGATTATCTGAATACCTGCAAACCTCACAGCTCGATATCAGGCATCATCATAACATTAGACTAACCATTTAAAACAACAGTGTTTCATTTTCTCTAAATTATGTTACTTATAGTCTCTTTATACAAATTCTGTGGTGAGAGATTGCTGCACTATATGTTTACTTTATTACGTATAATAAGTTGAGAAAGTAGTGTATTCCACCCAAAAATTTGATGTTGAGATTTCACTGGAAATATATGCTTTGATTTATTATTTATATTATAGTGTTTAACGCCCACTTTTACTACATACGGCACCGCAGGCGGTGACACTGATGATACATGGAGTGAAGATAGAGCACCGGTAGAATGAGATGGCGGGGGAAACCGGAGAACCTGGAGGAAACCCGCCCCACCGCCTCTTCGTCCACCACAAATCCCACATGCTGTTGCCTGGGATCGAACCCGGACCACTTTGGTGAGAAGCGAATGGTCTAACCACTCGGCTACGGCGCGGCATATGTTTTGAGGACCTCTGAATTAAAAAAAGCATTTTTAGAAAAAGGCTGTGTGTCTGTATATCTACAAGTGTGTGTTTGTCATAACTCAAAAAGAAAAGTCATTTGAAAACCAAAGTTGATATTTAACTTCAGTGTCTTTCAAGGATACGACACGAAGATTTTGAAGAGAATTTCTCCACTCTGAACTACCCTTTCTTAGGAAAATGTTTCGAAAAATTTGATTTTCTCGAAAATGGCTCAAACGATTTTAATTAAAATCTTAATTATCTTAAATTTAAGATATTTTATGGTAAATGAAATGTCTATTTTGAATTTTCTAGCTATAGCCCATGTAGTCCTGTTTACTCTTGATGACTTTTGCATAACTGGTAAACCGGTAAACTCGTGAGCTAATAAGAGATACATCACATCTTACTACACAGAAATGTAGGTCTTGCTAAAACACACAATTTTTGTCCAGACGAACCTTTTTGTAGAGTGAACCATTACGGAGGTATTCCTTGTTATTTGTGTGAGTTTTGCAATACTTACACTTTTCTCAAATCCAAGATCGTTATTACCGTTGTTATTCCTTGGCCATGCAAAGAGAACGGAGTTTCAAAGCCTTCATATAGTGACCAGCTTAAGAATATTTGACATTTGACTGCTCAAAACCTACAAGTAAATGAGCAACAAGATCATTTGTACAAATGTCTATCTCAACTAACATAAGAAGATAGTGGAATAAGAGTTTAGAAGAACAGTACAAGATTAGACAAAGTCATGTGAGTGCAACACATCAGATTTCTTTCATGTACATCCAAATGTCATTCTTTGAAACCGAGTTAAATATTTCTCTTAAGAGGATTAAGTTATGGAATGAAATATACAGCACGATGAATGAAATACTTCCTCTTCTTATAGTTATAGTATTGGACTACTCTGTTAATCCGTATAAATAATTATTGCTTGTTTAAACTGATAAATAAATAGAAAAAATAAAACCAAACAAAAACTCGACAAAAGGGGTGAAAATATTGTAAAACCCAAAATGTTCTAACCTAACCCAAAGGAACTTGCATTTTGTCGGACCTGGTTTTTGGACTGGATTTTCTCGAGCCTTGATAATAAGTCATCAAAAACTTTACTTCGAGTAATTGATTCCAGGTACAACGTATCATAGTGATAATATTGCCTTTTCAAACTTGTGTTTCCCGATTTTGAAACTTTATGTTGTTCTATTGCCGTAATAACGTTTTTACTTTCTCTACTGATTAGTAGGGAAAGTATTGCATTTCACCCAAAAATTCGATGTCGAGATTTCAGCGCAAATATATGTTTTGAAACCCCCTGAATCCAATAAAGCATTTTTAGAAAAAGGTCCGTATGTGTGTCTGTGTCAGTCTGTATGTCACTCAGGCTGTGGATAGCATAACTAAAAACGAAAAGTCGGCTAAAAACCAAAGTTGGTATTTAAGTTTAATGTCTTTTAAGGATGAGACACGAAGATTTTTAAGAACTAAAAGTAAACTACCCTTTACATGGAAATTGTTTCGAAAACTTTTATTTTCTTGAAGACGGCTCTAACGATTTTGATTAAAATGTCATATGTTTGAGATATTTTTATGACAAATGAAATCTATATCTTGAATTTTTTGGCTATAGCCCCTGTAGTCGTATTTACTCTGGACGACTTTTGCGCTGTTAGAGATTGACCAAATCTTAGTGTACGAAAAATGTAGATTTTGCTAAAATAGTGTTAAGTGTGCAAAGAGAACGGAATCTCAAAGCTTTAAAATATTTGACTATCGCACAAAGCCTACTGTATTCGAATAATTATTCCCCTTGCACCCACAAGATAAGCAATAAGATAATTTGTACAAATGTTTATCTTAACTAACACGAAGAAGATACAGGAATAAGAGTTTGTAAGAATGGTTAGTACAAGAGTAGAGAAATTCATGTGAGTACGACACATCAGATTTTTTATATATTAAGCGTGCAAAGAAAACGGTATATCAAAGCTTTGAAACATTTGACTATCGCTCATAGCCTAGTGTATTATAACATTCCCCTTTCACGTACAAGGAAATAAGCAATAAGATAATTTGTATAAATGCTTATCTCAACTAACACGAAAAAGATAGAGGTATAAGAGTTGGTAAGAATGGGTAGTACAAGAGTAGAGAAAGTCATGTGAGTGCAACACATCAGATTTTTTTCCGTCGTTGATATGCTAATATACTGGGCCTTAATGAACTAAACCGAAATAATATGAAGGATTACAGATGTGACTGATATAAGTAATTGCATCTTCCGCGGATAAACATAATACAGTTATACGTTCTAATTGCAGATGCTAATAAGTTGGTGTTAAAGCAAAGTCGGGTCTCAAATTTAGAACTGATCACTTGAAACTGAACAACGATTAGCTATCTCCTTGCGTAGTGAAGTTTACTCGAGACGTTTTGGTTGGTTGCTCTTGTCTCTTGTGACTTAATTCGTAACGTCAAAGGCCGTGGTTCCAAAGATGGTGGGTTTGTTTATTTTTGCTTTCTTTTTTTATTCCATATGCAGATGAGCATTAACACCACAATAATTTGCTTATTCCGCTCACACCAGAGATCTTGGATAGAGTACGAAAATCGTTCCATCGCCGCCTTCAATTTTGCCGTGAAAAACAGATCACAAATTCGAGTATTTCCTATGAATGCGACGTAATGTCTTAGGTGTTTTTACGCTTTAACTCCTTCTTTCACCCTTTAAGCTACTTTTTACTATAAAGTGCAGCATATGAACGTGTTTAGCAGGTTTTAACTTTTTGTTGGCAAAAATTGTAATTGTAATTAATAGTACTGACATGTCAAGATAAAAATACACACATTGAAAGAGAATTTAAAACTTTGGCGTTCAATCGTGACCGTTACTTAGCGTCTCCACTAGATACCACGTTAAAATGGACGCTGGGCGTCTTCGCTGAAGTCTATCAAGACTGGAAGGAGGATGGTCCAGAAAACGAATATACTAAAATTTAACGAGGACGTTAAACACTCTCCAATGACATCAGTATTCATGCTACTGGCTGGACATAGTTATAACCATGGCTAGTCGGCCTGAAAGGGAAGTATTGATTATTTCTGATGGCTACCTTAAATCGTTATTCATTGGCTCGATTGTAGATTCACAGCATGTCGTACACATCAGAAGCTACAACTGGCCACACTATTGGTCTATGGCAAGGTGGTAACGCAGTACGACAAATTTCAGAAACTGGAAATTCACAGAAATGTAATTAAATGTTAATACCAACCAAGAATGTCGGTTTATTGCATACATATTAGAAGTAAACCTTTCATTCGAAAGCAGAAATTGTATTATAATATAACAAATCAGTCAAACATATTAAAGCTATTTCGATAGGAACTTTAAGTGCAGTATAAATATAGGGAGAATTTGTAGAAGAATTAAACGGTTTTATACTTTTATGTAATATTACGCCATGTTTACTGTAAAGCTTTAAAAGTTGTTTTTTTGATTGTGATTGTGGCAAGTTATGACAATAAATGCTGCATTTCAAGCAATATTTACAGCTGTTCAAACAGGGCTAGATGTATCTACCCACCACCGCCGCCGCCACCACCGCCACCACCACCACCACTTTTCCTTGTCCTCATTACAGCGCCACGCCTCTAGCCGCTTGCCACCCTTCAGTACTGCACCTTACCAATGACGCCTGTAGTGGATCGAGTTGGGAGACGCAGCGGCTGGGCGCTAAGGCTTGGTTCTTCATAAGCTATTGTACCGGGGCTTAGTTTATACTTTTTTCGAATAGGAATATGTTATTCCTTTTCTCTTTTCTTTTCTTTGCAGACAACGGAATTCCAAAGGCATCGCATAGCAACCAGCTCTTAAAACATTTTAATATCCATTTTACCCTTGCACCTACAAGAGGTAATTTCTGAAAATGCTTATTTCGATTAAAATTTAGTATATAGAGAAATAAGCATTTGCAATAATAGTGTGTATAAGAGACAGTATAGCTCTACATGTGTTTACGAACAGAGTTTCTCCAAATTGAACTATTATAAAATTCTATATTGCAATATGCTACGCGACGATCACTTGGTGGATCTTCTAAGACTATGCCAAATAGTGATAGATTTCTTAAACGTAAGCACTGTCAAACAAGTCACTAATGAACAAATGCTTATCGCATAAGATTTGAAACGCTCCTCTCTTTCGCCATAGTTGGACATCGCTCGTTTACATTATGCTGAATGAAAGACGAAATAGTGGTCAGAGTTGGACAACTGTTTGCATTAACTTGGTGGAGATTTCTGGCGACCTAAATTCCATCTTGAAAGAAACTTTCAGATATAGAAGTGATGCAGATTCGTGTTAGCACGTGGAATTAATGTCACGCTTGGTAAAAATTCGGGGTTTAAATGCACAATACTCGCTGACGAAGTAGCTTAGTCAATCATTTGTCAGCCTGCATCAACAGAGCACGGGACTGCACGTGTAAGACTAGAGCGTAAATTAACCATCTGTTCCTGCAAAGTGATTTTACAGGAAATTACTTTCATGTATATTAACAGCAAAACGCATGTCCTGATTTTAATACATTCTATAAATTTCTATTTAACCAAGTTTACAAAACAATCGTAGCACTATATTTAATCGTGTATTCGTTATGGAGTTATGCTGTTCACAGACAGATGCGAGCGCATCTTTTTCTAAAAATTCTTTTTTGAATTCAGGGGGACTCAAAATGTGTATTTCCGATGAAGTCTCAATAAAAATGTTGGGAAAAATGCAATGGCTCTTCTACCTATAATGTACATGGTAGAAAAGATAGACACACTTTGGAGGAGTGGTCAGGGAGCCGTTGAAATCTCATCGAATTTTAGGATGGAATACAATACACACGCCACTTATGCGTTATAGGGAGAGTGAAACTGTTATCATATTGCGCGTTCTAACAAATCACTTTATTTGATTGGCTGAAATAGTCCTAGCAAATATACACTATTCTTTAGTTCCTGGTCCTCTGGAGAAATTCGCCCGTAATTTTGTACCTGGAAAATTTATTGACAATGATTTGGAAATCACTTTGAGACAGTTTTCATTTCCAAGCTCTCATAACGAATAATGTAGAAGCCTTGGAAAATCGTTCTTAGATTGTTATAAACACGACACAAATAAAAGTAAAGAGAATGAATGAGAATTTAATATATTTAAATGTTATAAAACCCCTAACAAATGGCGCCCAACGTGGGGCTATATTAAATAAGGTGAATAGTTTCATCATAGACGTACTAATTTAAGGTATGATTATCAAAACTGAATAGCTACATACAGTTACCATTTGTCATAGTTTTATTAATAACCTAGCTATTACAAATTACCCTCTGGTCATGCTTAGTGAGATATAGACGTCATGAGTAGGATTGAAACAGGAGGGGATGATTAACAGGACTTGTGATGTAGTAAATCATACCTTTAACAGACTGATATTGAACACCCACTTCTTTTCCAAGGGAACACTGGGGCTATTTTCACAACCTTTTCCGCCACCCTGAACCCCGGATTTGGATCTAGGCTCGCGGCTAATTAGTTGTCAGGTTCCCTCTCATTAGGGTGACGTCAGAACTTGCGTCCTAAACAGTATCGAGCCAGCCTCACCGAAACAGCCCCACAAGCTGACCTAGCCAAATTTATATCTACCTCTGTAAATCTACTTTTGTATGCATTGTATCCAGCACACAAAATATAACCGCATTTCGTTATTAGCGTTTTCATAGAACAGCTTAGCCAGCATTTATGGAAAGGAATAAACAGATTTGAACCTCCGCTGTGACAAATGATGGAGAGAGATTTCTGTCTGTTGTAGTTATTCCTCTCTATTTTTATCTCATAAATTAACGAATGTAAAATCCCTCACAAGTGCTGGAATCTAGCGATCTATTTGGAGGCGTCCTTATATCACTGAGCATGCGTGTGCAAATCAGAAAGGAAGCGTTAAAACACACCACTGCACCTCTGTGCTTGGATGGCCACTGTTCTGGCCACTCAACCCAGAGTCCCGGCTTCAATGCCGGGCTGGGATGCGGAATTTTTGCTTAATCAGAATCCCCACATAGTCTGGAACTAGGAATGTGACAGTAAATGTGGGTGCATTTGAGCGTAAACAGTAATAAAAATAATGTTAGGAACATATAGCTTTGCCAGTTCAGTTATTGCCTAAGTCAAAGCCCGCTATTAGTATAGAAGCTAAAGGGAGTCATGCAAATGAAACACCAATAAATATGTGGAAGCCAGAAATAAAATGTACAGTATACTGAAGGGTGTCCCTTTGGTCGAATAATGTTCTGGTTCTCAACTCGAAGGTTCCGAGTTCAATATCCGCTGGAGCAGGGAGCTTTGTCTTCAATAAAACAATCCCCTATCTGCAAAGTGTGAAAGTATGACTGTAAAAGTGAATAATAGTGTGTGTAAGAGTAAGAAAGAGAAAGAAGAGAAAGAGAAGAGAAAGAAAGAAGGAAACAAAGAGACGAAGAAAGAAAAATAAAGCGAATAAAAAGGCCATGTAAGAGGAAAACAATATATTCTTTCCCATTTGAACTTCGTAGAAGTAACACAAACAACAAATATGATATGTTGCACTCACATTTCTTTCTCTACACATTCTTCAACAGCTATTCTTACAAAATCTTGTTCTTCTACGCACTTCATGTTAATTGAGGTAAATATTTTAGAAATAGTTTTATTATTTCCTTATAGGTACATACAATGGAAATATCAGAACAGATACAGTACGCTTAAGCGATAGCAAATGTTTTAAGAACCCGTCGGTACGTCATGACTTTGAGATTCCATTCTCTTTGTGTGACCAGGAGCAAAAAATGACTTCCCTTTTGAGAAAAGTATAAGCATTGTACAATTTAAACCCCCCCCCCCCAAAAAAAAAACTTGGAAATGGCTGACTCCATAAAAAATGTACGTCACAAAAACTGTACACTTCAAAGAGATCAACGTTTTGTTGTGAGGAAATAGAATTAAATAGTACTAACATTAATGCTTTAGTAATTTGAAATAAAGTGTTGGTCTTCTAAAATTAAAATCTCTCGAATTAATAAACATGAAAAGCAATAAAAATTAATTTTAAATAAAACTAAATAAATTCACGCCAGTAAAGATTTTTGTCGATATCATATGATTTACCAATTATGCAGAAGTCATTCAAAATAAAGAGAACTTCAGAGGCTCTTCTAGTAAAATTCAATATATACATATTTCATTGGTTTTGGAAAAATCTTAAACATGTGGTAATTTAACCAAAATTATTAGAGCCATTTTTGAGATAACATTTTTGGGGCATTATTTGAAATATGCGTTATGTTCAATGACGCGTGTATTCTCAATTTGCAATTTCTTTCTTCTTTCTTTCCCTGATTACCCTACCCCTATTTAGGACTTACACCCCCTAGGACTTACAAGCCAGTGCCTAGGGTCAGACGGCTGTGGGAGAGCAGAGGAACCTTTGGACCAGACAGAGTGAAAATCTGGAAGCAGTGGTTAGCCAAGCACCAGGTGTGATAGTGAGGGAGAAGATGATATGAAATTAGGGCGAAATGGATGTTTGGAAGGGTGATAATGGAGCAATTGGTGAAATGAATGGTGGGGGAAACCGGAGAACTTGGAGAAAACCCGCCCAGACGCAGCTTCGTCCACCACGAATACCACATGCGGGTCCCGCCTAGGTGGTAGGCGAGCGGCCTAACCACTCAGTCACGGCGCCACCATTATACTTCCAGACTCTGGGAAGGATCAGGATGAGAAATCCTGGCTGGAGAAAACTTCCTACCCCCTTGCCGGGAATCGAACCCGGGACCCCTTGCACAGCAGGCTGGTGTAAGGGGCCAGTCAATTTGCAATTTATATCCCTCTATTCTTATTGAGTTTCATATCTACCAGATGCTGCAGGAGCCTATATTTCTTTAACATATACTTATGGTTTAAGTTGAACATATATTTTTGTGGCATTAACCCCAATTCATCTGTTCTTTGAAGTTTGTGCAAATCACTTTCAAGTTTTAAGTCAATATCTATGCGTCTGTGCACATTTGCGGAAAGTAGTTTTACCAACGTTTATGACACGATTAATAGCATATGTGTTTTAATGATTTGTGGAGCATATACAGAAAATCGTATAGAGAATGGAAGTGAAATGATCCGCCAGACTTTAACAGCAAACTTCTCATGTTGTAAATAGCAAGAAAGTCTGATACCAAAATGTTGAAAAGTTTATAGTTTTCTAGAAAAAAATATTTTTATCAAAAAGAAAATTATCAACTGGCTTAATTTTTATTAGCTGATGGTTCTTGATTTATGGCTATATTAATAGAAAATTGAATAAACGACAACTTTTTCCCTTGGCGTATTTCAATAGATTCAACGGTTTTTGTGTAAATTAAATTTAAAGGAACCCTCAATTTGTTGCCTTTTTGTTGCAACAAATTATGTTAAAATTTAATTTACACAAAAAACGTTAAATCTATTGAAATACGCCAAAGGAAAAGTTGTTGCTTATTCAATTTTCTATGAACATTGTCATAAATCAAGAACCTTCAATGAATAATTTTTCAGTCAGGTGATACATTTTTTTTTGATAAAAATACATTTTTCTAAAATACTATAAACTTTCCAACATTTTGGTATTAGACTTTCTTGTTACTCACAATATGAGAAATTCGCTGTTAAAGTCTGGCGGTTCATTTCACTTTCACTCTGTATAGAGCGTAGAGAAAGCTGTGTGTGTGTGTGTGTGTGTGTGTGTGTGTGTGTGTGTGTGTGTGTGTGTGTGTATATGTGTGTGTGCGTGCGTGCATGCGTGCGTGTGTGTGTGTGAATAAAATTTTCTTAGGTGAGACCTTCTTCGAAGACCTTCAAAGCGCAGTATGAACTATGAAATACACTTGTAGACAATTCCATGCATGTCGGATTATTACCTCTTGGTCTTGGCATTATAGCTTTGGTTATATCATCTCCTCCTTGTGGTTCCGCCAAGCTAAACATTTTGTTACATTTCTGAACATCTAAAGTATTTATGTGCAGTAAAAACAATCAGCGTTTCATTAAAAAATGACAGACAAAAGATTTGGTGAATATTTTAGTTAGAATATTGATATTTTAATTGAAGAAGCTAAGTCAAAAAATACGGAAAAGAGCAGACAATCATCCTTAAGGACATATATACAAATACATTAGGACCATAATTAAGACATTATCAATTAATTAAGAAATGTAAGCCGCACATCCGTGAATGTCATGCAGCAAATCGTTTGCTTTTGAAAATAGTATGTTTAACAACTGTAATTTTAAATAGAGCAGACCTACATTTAATGAATAGCCTACTAACGTAAATTCGTACGTTAATATTTATATGTCTAATCCCTCATTTCCCTGGATTAAACGCTTAAATTATTGTTGTTCCCCACAACCTACAGGATTAGTTGTAGCGCCAACTGTGAAAATAAATCTTAATTAAAATGTATGAACATTATCATAAATTGTAAGTTGTTTACTTTTAAATCACTATAAATATTAAATAGTGTTAAACAAATAGCACTCGAAATAATGACATTTGAGATAACCTTTCTGGCGCTTTGCTCTCACAAAATTATTCTCATATGGAACCCTGGCGTGGTTTAACTATAGCTAATATGAGAGATAAAGAAAGTATTCCTCCATATAATTAAAATGCATAACATGATCTGGCAGGTGCTGTTTGGTTTTGTTAAGCACAGAAGAATATTTAAATTTGCTGTATTTATGAAACAAGGACGGATTATAATGTTATGTGGCCTTCCAAGACATCGACTGTGGCGCGAGTTAGTCTGGTTGGTTAGTCTAGTCACGTGGTATGCACCCTAATGAACTGCAGCCCTTGCGGTGTCTTACCCCACCCCACCCCACCCCAAACTTCCTTCGCTGTAGGACAGTGAGTATACGGAGTCACAGCGAGTAAGCTAACATAACATTTATTTTTTCCTCTGCCGCTGCTCTAACCCACATTTAAAGGATAATAATTACTGTTGTGCCACACTATCCACGTGTAGGACACGGTTGGAAAGAGAATTACACCAAAAAGAGCCATACCAACTCGAGGTTTGAACTAAGGATACTCGCATTTGTCTCTGATAAACGACTGTCGTATTTTAAGGGACTCAGGGACTGAAAGATGATAGAGAGGTTATACAATTTATTAAATAAACTTTTTGGTTTATGCATATAAATCTTCCGCAAACTTTCAGTTATCAATTGGAAGTAATTTTTTTATATTTCGCCATTTTTATATATCTACCGCAGACCATAAATGCCATGTGTGTTACAGTTTAAACAGGTTGCCAACAAGAATTTATAAAACATTAAATCTACTCTGATATTTAAGTTTTTGATTCCCATTGAATATTCTGAATATTTCAGTATTTTCACATTGTGAATAAGTTGGATAATTAATTCCCTGAAAATTATAAAACAAATTGTGATGGAACTTGGTGTGGTAGTTTGTAACATAAATGTCCTTAAGTGTGTAAATTATTGATTTCATACGTATAAAAATCTGATGCATTTCATTCACATGACTTTCTCTACTCTTGTACTAACCGTTCTTACAAACTCATATTCCCATGTCTTTCTCATGTTAGTTGAGATAAACGTGTCCAGAAACGTATTGCTTATTTCCTTATAGATGTAATGGGAATATGGGAATACAGTAGACTGAGTGATAGTCAAATATTTTAAAACCTTCATCTTTCGTTGTCCTTGCACAGCTAACATATAGAAAATGAACAACTATGTTCCGTTTGATGAGTTTTTTATATATATCTTCGAAATTTCTTTGAAATTTTCTGGCTAGTGGCTTTGGATCCTCTGACAAAATTCTACCTGTTGCTATTTAATTTTCTTATAATTATTATGGAAATTATTCATTGTAATTATTTGTCTAATTTCCCCTCTTATTTCTGTATAAAATATTTAATCTTGCTACTCAATACTTCTGACATTTGTGAGAAGAGAGAGAACATCAGGTGAATACATACGCCAATTTTTATTTTTATTTTTATTTTTATTTTTCTCCAATTTTGTCATTTAATACTGTGACACCGGCCGGCCACCACACATCAAAGACTCAAGATCAAGCCACCTCACACCACTGCGCGGGTTTTGTTTTCATTTAAATCACTGTAAATATTAAATAGTGTTAAATAAATACCTGACCGGCCATTGAGCCCAGCAGAATAGTGCTTTATAGAGCGTTCACGGGACTTTCGGCTGCCGGCTTATTTACAGAGGTTCCAGAAAAGGTAAAGCTCGCGAAAAATTCGTGCTACGTTATTCTCGTCTACATAAGCTAGCGGAACGGAAAGAGAAGCGAGTAGTTTTGTGATGGAGTCGTGAATGTTGAACGACACAGCTGTTAGTAGTGTGTGTGTGTGTGTGTGTGTGTGTGTGTGTGTGTGTGTGTGTGTGTGTGTGTGTGTGTGTGTGTGTGTGTGTGTGTGTGTGTATACAGTCGTCGTTGAGAGAATGTGTGTATCGTCAGAGAGAGTTCAGTTGTAGATATTGTCGCGTCGGAGTTGTTGTGTGAAGCAGCTTTAGTGAGTGTTAACATCAAAATTACCAGTTTGTGAGATAGAGAGAGCAGAATTGGAAGTCAGCAAGACTGCGATAAAATAGAACAGTTGCAAGGTGCGACGAATAATTGTAGACTGTGTTGATGATAATGCAACAGTGTTTTTGTGCTTCAGATTTAGAAGAAAAATAAAGTGACATAAAAATAACTTTGCTTTGTCATTTTGTCTTACTGTTTTCAGGAATGGGGTTTGTCACATTGTCAGTTTGTCACAATACACTTTATTTGCTTTACATCCTCTATGAACTATCTTTTGAATGTTTCACTTTTCAACTGTAATTTTCTCCTCCCCTTCCTCACTTGCCACTTCTGCACTCTTAGTTCTCGCACATTCTCTGGTGCATGATATTTCTACTACGTGTAGTCCGTGCAAATTACGATACTGTCTCTCTAATGAAGATCCAAATGATGGATGTAGTTTTTTTTAGCACTCATGGCAGGCAGAGCGAGCGATATGACTTGCTGATTCGTTTAGCTCCAGTGAAACAGCCGATAATCTACGTTCAACCCTCCTTTTCCAGCCATCTTTCTTTCCATTAATGTTTTTACGTTCTTATCAACTGATGTCATCACTTAGAAATATGAAGTAACTCTGCATTAAGATCTTATTACTTCTTATTGGAAGTTTATAACGAGCAATTCTACGATAGCAGGCTGCCCAGCTTCAATAATGTTTTGCTTTCTTCATGAAATAGTTGGTCTTTTCTCGAAAGCATGTAACTTATAGCAAATATAGAAGTAATTTTATACAGACCAATTACATTTTAGTGAATAATCAGCTTAGTCTTTAAAGTAGTAAAGTAGGAGTAATTGACTTTATGCTTAGGGCAACCAATAAGTATGGTATGAAACTCTATTTTCTTTTCCTTTTTTTTTTTTTTTTTTTTTTTTTGTATTTTTTTGTTATCGCAAATTGATCAACGTGTTTAAAGTTTAAAATTACAGAGATATTTTAGACGTGGTGAATGGCCAATGGTTGCGCAATGCTTTATGATTGAGTTCACTTTTGTATTTGTAAGACTATAGGGGTCTCCCAATTCCGTGAAGTAAACATCGGAAATAGTGAGCGATTAAGTGCAGTGATTATCAGCAGTGTCTTGTTTGTTTCAAGAAGGCACAAGAGAGGTTACCCCCACCATCAGTTTGTATGACGCCATTCGCGTAGATCCTAACAAGATCATTTGCCACGTCTGAAAAATACCTCTGTAAGTTCAATTTTTACTTGGTGTGCTAGTTACCTACAGTGGTTAGGGAATACTCCATCCCACCCAAAAATTCTGTACCATCATTTCACCGGAAATACATCTTTCATTCCTCAGAAAAGCTATAAAAAGATCCTTGTGTGTGTGTGTGTGTGTGTGTGTGTGTGTGTGTGTGTGTGTGTGTGTGTGTGTGTGTGTGTGTGTGGATGGGGCCACCATAACTGCAAAATAAAAAAAACCGAAAGATGCATTGAAAAACAAATTGGTTATTAAATCTTGCTCCTCTAAGAATACCATACCGACATCCGTTACCTAAACAAAAACACCACAAAATTACCCTTCATATGGAAAAAATGTACAGTTTCGACCTGAAAATCCTGGCTCTTTCCGTAATATGGTATGGGAGTAGTTGTTATCGTCCCCTCTTTTCCTTATTGACGTGCCCCTAAGTGATGAGTGACTAGGTCAACACAACTAGATGATATTAGAGAGCCATCTAGGGGCCATTTTCTCAGAGAATGAGATTATTTTATGTTCCTCAGCTTTGATCCCAGGATAATGGTCAGTGATAAACACAACCTATTTTAATGTCGATTCAGCTCTATGTTAATCAATTTCATGTCCGAAACGAAAGCACATCTTTTAATATTTGCAAACTAAATTTTGAATTTAATTTGCTAACCTCTGGATTTGGTTTAACTGTAAAATACTTGCAATGGTTTTTGTAAAACTGGGGTTGAGTATATTTTGTCGGGTTTCAGAGATTTTGACGGAGATCACTTTAAATTCGGAATAAGTTTAGTTATATACTTAATCACGACGAACCAACTTTCTTTCATGTTCAAGCTTTCGATACATCATCACGAGTATCCAATGCAAAATTACTGCTTCTTGTTCTTATTCTTCTTTCCTCATGCATTAAACATTTCTGAATGTAGCAATCTACATTTCCTCATAGCACCTTTTGTTTGAGTTTTCAACATTTGTTTTCCCTTCGGTTAGTAATTATTAAAATGGAATGTAATCGATTTCTATTCATTTTTTTAATTTGAGTTATCCAATTGGGTTTATATTATTTATTTATGCCAACAAGCTTACTGCTGGTGTTTTTAAACTCACAAGCCGTACGTGGGCAATGTTTAAGAGGTGGAAACAGGACTAAAAGATGCAACGCCATAGCCGGGATTTGAACCACGGTTATTCCGCTTATCCAGCGGCTGCTTTAACCACTAAGCAACCATGGCCAACTTGCCAGTACGACATTAAATTCCCTAGCTGATTCGTACTTTTTCCCGGTTAGACTACAAGGGAATCTCACATCAGAGATAAATACCCCAAAGACCACTTGCAATTGTCGGCATACATATATAATAATTACCATCTGAAGGTTACTTAAACCCGGGACATAAGGCACTTACAATTGTAAGTCGCGCTTGGGGTATTTATCTGTGATGTGAGATTCCCTTGTGGTCTAACCGGAAAAAGTACGAATCAACTGGGGAATTTAATGTTGTACTGGCAGTTGGCCATGTTAGTTTAGTGGTTAAGGCAGCCTCTCGATAAACGGAGGATGCGTGGTTCACATTCCGGCTGTGGCATTGCATTTTTCAGTCCTGATTCCACCTCTTAGGTTTATATTCTTTAATTGCTTTATTCAGATTTTATATGTCTAAATCCTTTCTTATATCTCCATTTCTTTTGTGGTCTGTTCCTGCAACTGCACTTAAAAGCTTCATTTCGTTTACTTCGAGCCTGTTTTTGTTTTTCACTGTGATAATCCATGCATCACTCCCATACAGTAATTTCGACATTGACATTATTTTATAATATATTTTAATATTCTATCCTTCCTTGCTTTGTATTTCAAACCTCATTTTATAGTACTATTAAAACAGTTTAAAACTTCCATATTTTTACTTGATGAATCTGTTTTTTATATAATACATGACATCTTAAACAGTTACATTCGACCAACTGTTGTTTTGTAGTTTTGTAGTGTTTAATGCCTGCTTTTACTACTACGGCACCGCAGGCGGTGACACTAATGATACATGGAATTAAGATGCAGCACTGGTGGAATGAGATGGCGGGGCAAACCGGAGAACCCGTTAGGAAACCCGCCCCAGCGCCGCTTCGTCTATCACAAATCGCAAATGCTGCCTGGGATCGAACCCGGGCCGCTTTGATGAGAAGCGAATGGTCTCGGCTACGGCGTGGCCCGACCAACTGTTCCACGATTTTATCTTCTATAACAATTTATACTTTCTCTACTACATGCAGTAAGTAGGGGAAATATTCTACTCGACCCAAAATTTCGACGTCAAAATTTTATCGGAAATACATGTTTTCAGGCCCCCTCAGGGTTGCCAACTTTTAAAAGTAAAATTATCGTACCGGCCACTCAAAATTATAGATTTGGATTCAAAATTATCGTACATCATAAACCAAATGCTGCAACAACCAAAATATCAGCACAACACTTATGAAAATGTAATAGTATTGATGTTTATGGTATCCACTTACAAGACTGATGACCTCAACCAGTATTACAACTTTAGCACTTATGTTTCTCGCACTATTCATCTGACAGTTCCATCATCTTCCTCAACTGTTGTAGCATTATACAAATTTGTTGCCGAGATAAGCTTTAACATCTTCTCGGTAATTTGCACACCACATTCTTTTATAAGCTGAGACTATAGAATAACTCCATTTACCATATCTCGCGCCCATCTGTTTCTAATTTTGCCTTTTTAAAGCCCAGTTTAGAAAAAAGTCTTCCACAAGAAGCGTTTCTGTTGGGCAACGAAATCGCTGACAGCTTCTTTGAAATCACTAATTCCACTTAGGTAACACATGTGTTTATTTCACCCAGAATAGGTATCATTTTTTCAGAGTTTTCTCCATTTATCATCAATTTTCTGAACAGTGCCTTCTTCATTGAGATTACCAGGTATGGGCACACTGGCAACAAGAGGGTAAAGGGTAGAAGGATTAGTAGGACATGGAATCGTTGTCTTAGAGGGGTGGAGACAGGCCATGAGGGCAGAAGTGATGTCGCTATTTGTAATTAATTTTATTTCGCTGGTGTGACAAACCAGTGAAAATGATACTTCGCCGGTATCGAACTATCAACATTCAAATTATCGTACACCCCCATAATTATCGTACGGGTTGGTTAGTATGAGTACAAACATTAAAATTATCGTATACCCCCATAATTATCGTACGGGTTGCAACCCTGGGCCCCCTGAACCCCAAAAGAGGCAGTTTTGGAAAAAAGCCCCTCACGCGCCCGCGAGGGTGGGTATGTGTGTGAAAAGTCGCTTAAAAGATGGCATTTAAGTTTCATGTATCTCAAGGATTCGATACGAAGATTTTGATGAAAATTACTCCACATACTACAAACCTTTACATGGGACATTTTTGGAAATTTTGATTTTCTCGAAAATGGCTGCAACAATTTTGATTTAAATGCCATGTTTGTGATTTTTTATGGTAAATAAAATGTATGCTTTGAATTTTGTGGCTATAGCCTATGTAGCTCTGCTTACTCTTGATGACTTTTTGCATACCTGGTAAACCGCAAGAGATAGATCAAATCCTACTACATAAAAACTGCATACTTTGTTAAAACACACAAGTTAAGACAAATGTATTTTTTTTTTGGGTGAAATCAATCATCTCGGAGATACCTAGTCCTTGTTATTTGTGTGATTTTAGTTTTGCAGCACTTAAGCTTTTCTCAAATGGAAGATGAGTAGTCCGCGTTTTATCTGTTTGGTCACGCAAAGACAACTCAAGTTTAAAGCTTTCAAACATTGGACTATTACTTTAAGGCTACTGTGTTTCAATATTCTCCCAGCATCTATAAGACAATTAGTTGTAACAATATTTCTGCAAATGTTTATCTTAACTAACATGAAGAAGATAGAGGAATAAGGGTTTGTAAGAATAGTTAGTACAAGATTAGAGAAAGTCGTGTGAGTGCAACATATCAGATTTGTGATATTTTCATTTGAACGTCATCACTTTTTTTTAAATTACGGAGATTGTCATGTGATATTATTTTGCTAGTTTATTGAGAGCATAAGTTGACTTTTGAGGATTTTTTATCAATGACAAATAATAATCTGGCCAATTGCAAACTTTAAAGTTAATGTGTAGTCTTTTTCTTTAAAATTATTTGAATAAAATTGAATTATTGCATAGTCTAGCAATTTTATGAATATATAGGTTAAAAACTAGTGGAGACATACTGCATCTTATTCCTATGTTAGTTTTTTATATTTTTGATTCTTTAGCTGCTGAGACGATTAGTCTTTACAAACATTTTCCCAAAATCTATTGGCTGGGTCTAAAGATTCTCTTTTGGCCATTTAATTAATACTAAGAGATTGAAAAATTACAGAAAAATTAGCGCAGGCTTTGAATGCCATGTGCACTACATTTCAACGCCTCTTTCCTGCTTAAATTTTCCGCAGTATTTGAACAAAATATGGACCAAAAAGGGCTCAAAAACAACGAAATTCAGCAAAAATGAATGGTTAAGCTATGGATCTGAGGATACAGACCACTAGACTACCTTAAACTGGAAATCTGACTCATGATTATGATGTATATGTGTAGAAAATTTTTTTTCTCAACATATTTTTAATACACTATCTGCCCCATGCGCATTAAAATGCTTGCCATGCTTCTAAAATTTTTTCAATACGTGCTTCATTTATGTGACTTGTACTTCAGCTTTTGGTTTCAAAACCTGAAAATAAAAACACAAGAAGTGTAAAAAATGTTTAAATGTCCATTTAAAGCAAAGAAATTAATTACTTTAAAAGTAATTACTTTATGTTCTTTCCAGAGGTTTATGGCATTTGTTGGCCAGTTAGAGTTTATAAAATAATAAAACTGCTGTCATATTTTAGTTTTTGATGGGAATGGAACATTTTGAATATTAAGACATTTTCGCATTGTAAATAAATTGAGTGATCAACTCCCTCAAAACTAGAACACACATTCTGCTGGAACTTTGTGTGGTAGTTTATAACGTAAGTGCTCTTAAGTGTGCAAAGTATTGATTTCAAACCTATAAAAATATAGAAGATTCAAATTTCAGTCCCGGGGTCCCTTAAAGTGATCTACATTAGAGGCAGGGTCTGGAGCATACCACTTTGTACCTGTGTAAAAACTCCAACCTCTAGCACCCTGAGAAAATGAAACTGCAATAAAAGCTTTAGCGGAAGCCAAGGGCTCCCACCATTCATTAAGGATATTCCCCTAATAAAACCTGCCACGCGCCACGCGTACACGTGACTAGCAAGCAGAAAGCCACCTATGTCAGATCTCCGACCAGTCCTAGCTGCTTCAACCCCCGTGTTAATTCCTTTGTCTTACGAGTATCTTGGTTTCAGTAGAACTACCTATAGAACCACATTAGAATACAATGAAAACGTTTGAATGCTTCTATAGACTTCAATAAACAACCACCACCACCGCCGCCACCACCATCATTATATTAATAATAGCACTCATTACTTTCTCTACTCTTGTACTTAAGTTCCTTACAAACACTTATTCCTCCATCTTCCTCAAGTTAGTCGAGATAAACATTTTCAGAAATTATTTTATTGCTGATTTTCGTGTAGGTGCAAGGGGAATATGACACTAAAGTAGGCTTTGAGTGATAATCCAATCTTTTAAAGCTTTAAAATGCCATTCTCTTTCACGGCCAAGAGATAAAAAATGGAATAACGACCTCCCATTTGAGAAAAGTTTAAGCATTGAAAAATTCGTACTATAACAAGGAATATCTCCGAAATGGGTCAATTCACAAAAAATAGCGTTTGCCATAAGTGTGTTTCTACAATTTTTCTATAGTAAGATTTGTCTGTCTTACAGTTTACCAGCTGTGCAAAGGTCATCCAGAGTAAACAGAACTACATGGGAACTACAATTCAAAACATACATTTAATTTCCCATAAACGTATTTTAATCGTACGGCATTTTTCATGTAAACGCTAGTTCAGCTATTAACTGCTTGAGCATTCATATACAAAAGCTTTGTACCGGCACCTGGATCCTCATTCCTGAGACTGGTTGATTCCTAGATTTAGGATATGTATTTTTTAATGCTAAGTTACGAATTAGAGCCTGGCATAGATGTTGAATGTTGTATAGAGGTGAGACCATCTTGACAGTCACCAATATTCATAACGGAATGAAAATAACTAAGTGAACAAGCCTCACCTGGAGTATGTTATTTTTATGGTCATGCGTTAATAACGCATACTCGGTAGCAGCATTTTCTTCCGTAAGGTTTTAATGTTTATATAACACTAGTGTCCCCACCAACCATATCACTTCTCTGTCTGAATGGCTTGAAACAAATGGACGATGTGTGACACGGCTAGTTGATCACAAATACCCCGTCAATAAATTCTACTCTGGTTTGTGTAAACAGTAATGTAATTAATGACTCGACCTTGTAGAGAGAGCAGGAGTAGATGGTAGTAGGCAGGGGCGTAGCGTCAATGAATGTCACAGATGTATTAAATATCCTGTAATTATCCTCAGACTGAGGATTATATAATTGGAGTTCATTGTAATTTTGTGGCACATAATCGTTTTCATGTCATTAAAAATCAAGCTTTCCTTAACATTATGATTTGAATTCGCTCCACTCTGCAATAAGAGATAAGTATGTTTCGAAACAAAGCTTGGACCAACGGCATCTGTTGTCAGCTGGATGAAGCTGCGCTTATACTACTGTATGTATTGGGTGAGGGTACATCTGGTACTAACAATCATGCTCACATTATTGCATTTATAGTCGCGAATAGAGAGAAATTCTCATTTTCTCCCCTTTTGTATGTGTACTTCAATTGTGGGCATCTCAGCATGATTTGGACACTTGGTTACTTACTATTAAAACAAATGTAGGTTAAAATTTGCGCGGATTCTGGGACGAAGATAGCTATATACACAGCAGTGTATATCCAACAGGTCGGGAAATGAATAAGACCTACAGCAGTAAGCAAAAAAAGCAATAGATAAATAGATAAATAAATGAGATCCATGAAAGCCCGCACTTAATACTGCGATGAACATTAACAAATGTGTAAGGCATATCAACATCGAGGTTTGTGAAAGTCAATTATGGCTGTGCGGCTGTAAAACTTTAAACAAACTGTTTCGTTGATCTTGGTTTCTTTCCTCAAATGATAAACATCATTGGAATTCCAGAGGTTATAAAGATTTAAATGATATTTATAAAATACAGAAAAAACAGTTATCCTTGTATACTATGACAAAAACCATTAAAAAGTTCACGATAACCCCAAGAATGGAATTTTCATTGACTAATCAGTGTAAACTGAGTTGAACAGCATAACAATGACGAGTTGTATGTTTTCTAAAAAACACGCACTTGATTTTTATGGTCGCACTGGGAATGAGAATTTTAAAAAAGAAACAACTATTTGAATATTTAAACTAATTAGCAATACATGAGGCCTCTCTTAAGGAGCATTTAAAAAAATCCACTGTATTTTGTGCAATTTCGCCTGGTATCCACCATGACCTAATTTCAGGGGTGAGCGCCGCCATGACGCACGGAATTTAAGAAAAATGTCTATGCCTTGTTTATTTAATGAATATTAGAAGAAAAGGCTGACATTAATAGTGAAGGTCAACTCTGTGCCGTTCGTTACGGTAATTTTGACAGAAATGTTGAAGAGGGGCTTATTTGCTTTCTCTCTTGAATCATGCTCTTAATACTACAGAACACTTGCTTGAGAAATTGGTAAAAGATGAAAACTCCGAAGGACAATTCTGTTTAGGTTTGGTCATACTGAAAGAAGCTTTACAATATTCGTTGGGTTACATAACTAAATCAGGCTACGCACTGGTAAATGTTAAACAGGCATGGAGTTTATTTTACTTTTAAAATGGACATGAAAATGAGATTTAAAATCACCAACATCATCTTATAATTGACCCAAAGTATGAATTTTGATGTATTTTTCCATTTCACTAATTTATCTGGTCAGTAAGTTGTTATGTTTCAAAATAATAACAATATCTCTGTATACATTTAATTATAAGATACTTACATTCCTGAAATAGTATGAATATAATCCCGAAATATTTCTTAACGTTGCAATTGTTATAGTGCGCAATATGAATTAGGCAACAGATATGAATGCATATTTTGATGACTGAAAAATCCACAGAGTAGCAAAGGTTTTCCTCTTTTTCAAAACTCTCTTGTAACAATATGAAATAAAAAACGGTTAAACATATAAAAATATTTTACATATTTCTGTCAAAATTGGATCATGCTCAAAAGCACGATTGATTTTGAGACACCAGGCAGTATCTCAGCACTTGGAAGGCCATTAGCGCACCCGTTTCTCCTAGAACGCCAGGTCATGTTTCTACTTAAACCTCACATACTACTTAGTTATTACAGACTGAATATGATTAATAATAGATTTCTTTTCGAAAAGCTTGTTGCACCCCTGACTAAGAAAGCACAAGGATTTATTGAAGTCAAGAGGTTCACGTTGAACAGTAGATCGACTGCTTCCAAGAACCGTGGTGCTAATACCACCTACGTTCAAGTGCCAGCAAATTTTACCTTTACACTAATACCACTCCGTAATGCCGGCATAGAATCTCTAAGCATTACTCGCATATTCCATTAATAGGATAAAGGTATTACCCTCGTGCTGGTTTCTTCAGCTTTGCAGTCTACACAGTCTTCAGGTTTACTGTAAGGGAATCTTGGGTTGTATACAATTTTCACGTATAATTCGAAGTTCCAGTGATCCATACTTGAGGTAACCGGTATTCAGGTACTCTGTTGTCTGGGTCGGGCCCTTAGTCTTAGGAAATTATTATTTATTTCCCATTTCTATAGTTTTATGTTGCATATTTGATATATTATTCAATTCTAGATATCGCTTACCCCTATTTTTCGACTTCGTGAAACCCACTAAGGAACAAGTGGCTTAACATCTTATTGAATAAGTGTTTTAAGGGGCAAAAGGAATTCGCGGTATAAATCCGTTCAAAAACATCATACTCTTCACACTGAGCATTCCATGATTTCACGACTTCTACAGAATTTGTGTATGTGTGTGTTTATTTATTTGTGTGTGTGTGTGTGTGTGTGTGTGTGTGTGTGTGTGTGTGTGTGTGTGTGTGTGTGTGTGTGGTGTTAATGAACTACAACAAAATAACTCGACAGATTCTAAAATGAGTGATATAAGTAATTTGAAATATACAATGTATGGTCCATGACTAATGGTCGTGGCGTTATATGGCGTTAAACTTATCAGACGCTGATAAGTCGGTATTAAAGCAAAGCCTGGTGAAAAATTGGTTTAGACCTCTTTAAAACTGCTGCCGGAGCTTAGAAATATCAATTTTCAGCAACTCGTTACCAGCACTCTCAAACTTTAATACCACAAAGATCTCTCAAATCTCGCACTGATCACTTGACAGTGCGACACTGAACAACGATTAGCTGCCTTCTTGTGTTGCGAAGCCTACTCCAGAGACATTTCATTGACTGCACCTGTGGCTCAATTTGTAACGTCAAAGGCTGTAAGTATAAAGGTCGTGGGTTTGTTTCCTATCATGCAGTTACGAATTTTGATTTGTTGTTTTATTCCACCTGAACAAGAGCACTATAATTTCCTTATTCGGCTCACACCAGAGATCTTTAGTGGGGTACGGCAATCGTTCCCTCGTCGCTGTAAACTTTGTCATCAAACTTTGGTCTCGGTTCCTATAAGACTCATGTAAAGCCTTACATGTTTTGATGCTTTTACTAATTCTTTGACACTTTATATATATATATATATATATATATATATATATATATATATATATATATATATATATATATATATATATATTTCACAAACAAAAATTGTGACATCTGCCTGACATTGCAGGTGACCATAAAGATCCAGAATACAGAGATATATGACAAAGTCAATTTTAAGAAGAAGAAAAAAAAATGATCAAAATTAATATTCAAAATATCTAAAACATTAAAAGATTATAACAAGAAGATAACAGTTAACACATTGAATACAAGTGATTATTTAAAATATATAAAGAGTCTTTTAGGACATGTAAACATATATTTACAATTTCGGACCATTGCACACCCAGTGCTTTGAGGCAGGTATTTGTGAATTTAAAACATGTTCCGCGGGCACCAAAGAGTAGTCCTTTTACCTCCCATGCATTTTCAGGTACATTATATCTCTCACTAAGGTGAGGAATGCATGGTTGGTAGATGGCTTCCTTTTCCTCGTTCACCTGTGTCGCCTGCTGTAAATGTTGCTCCATTCTTACTGTTGGATCAAGAATGAGACCCTTTCCTGCATCCCTCTTGATGGCTACGATATCTGCTCTTCGATGGCTACCATCCTCAGACAGGCAATGGACCTCTTCATAGACCTCCCAATTGGCTCTACGAAGGGCTGTAGAAATTGATGAACGCACACGGTGGTGACGAGTGTTGCGAAGTAATTCTCCCCTTGGGCAATATCCTAGTACATGCCCAAGGGTTTCCACTTCTTTACAATTTGAGTGCCGACATAGTGTTGTTCGCTGATTTCTTCCAGGCACAGATCTTACTGCTGACGTGTTACATGACATTTTGATGGCATTAGTCCATTCATAACATGACAGGATTTTTCTGTTGCTCATCCACGAATTGGCTCTGGGATTCTCTTTATATGTCTCAATCCCCTTTCCCTTGTGAGGTAGCTGACACCATGCGTCAAACGATTTAAGTGAACATATGAACACGTTAAGCAGAATTCGAACTTTTTTTTTTAGCAAGAATTGTAGTTAATTGTACTGACATGTTGAAATAAAACTGCATCTACTGAAACAGAATTTAAAATTTGGATCAAAACAGCATTAGTATGTTCTATATTTAAAGAAAAGAATAAGGAGAAATAAACAAAAGAAGCGAACGAGACTCGAACTCGAAAACGATGACGACCTTATGCACGAGCACTAATGTCATAATCGTTGCGCCAGAAAGATGCGCTCTAAGACGTGCTTTCCTTTTCGTGTGCTGCAATCTCGAATGGTTGATATTAGTCAGTGGCGTATTGGCACTTTAGAAACTTAAGCCGTAACTTCGAAATTTGAACGGACAAGTCACTAGTCTCCTGCCTCAAATTACTTGTTCAAGAGATCTCTATATCCTCTGAAAATATTTCAGTGTAGTTCATAAACATCCTGTATGTACGTATATGTATGTGTGGGTCTGTATATATTATATTGTTGCAGGTCACATAGCCTAAAATGAACTTGCTCCCGATGATGAGACAAACACACACACACACACACACACACACACACACACACACACACACACACACACACACACACACACACACACACACACACACGAAGGGCTGCCCCCAGGGATCCTGCTGCGGTCCAGGGTTCTGGAACATCTTATATAACTCGCTACTCAGTTTACGTTATACGAAACGAAGTAAATTAGTAGCCTTTGCCGACGACCTATTACTAATGACATCAGGAGAAAATAAGGAAGTAGCAGAAATGTACGCAAATGCTGATCTACACCAAATCGAACATTGGGCAAAACAATATAAACTCCAGTTCAACAACAGTAAATCAAAAACTATTCTTATAACAAGGAAAAGAAAAGAAGAAAGAAGTCAAATAAGAGTATATATAAACAACTCTATCGTAGAGCAAGTAAAACAGTTGAAGTACCTAGGTATATTGTTCGACAACAAGATGACATTTGATATGCATATAAAACAAGTCTCAGAGAAATGCATAAAACTGGTAAATGCATTAGCGAAGTCTGCAAAGTTGAACTGGGGTTTAGGACAACAAGCCTTACGAACAATTTATAAAGGTGCGATACTTCCGATGCTGTTATATGGAGTGAAAGTGTGGAAAGAAGCTATTCTAAAAAGAAAGAATATGCTCAAATACCAGCGTGTACAAAGATTGATGAACATAAAAATCGCAAAAGCTTACCGAACAGTTTCATATGAAGCGTCCTGCGTTTTAGCGGCAGTCAAGCCAATAAATATAAGAATTCAAGAAATTCTAGACATATACGAAAACGCACATGTGACGAGCACAAATGGAATTCCGACGTTAGTCGAAGAAGCCCCGAAACTGACCGAGTGGCCTCATCCTGCAGATAGAATGAGTGTTCAAGAAGCACAACAAGGCTTACAGTACAACACAGAAATTTACACTGACGGGAGCAAGATAAACGAAAAAATTGGAGCAGCCGCAGTCATTTTTCTAAATGGAGAACCGGTTAAAAAATTAAAATATCAACTTAGCGCCCATTGCTCAAACAATCAAGCTGAACAGATAGCTATTCTACAGGCTCTTATAGAGCTAGAAAGTAACAATGAACTCAATGTAGGAGAGAAATTAGGTGTAGTGTACACCGACAGTCAGATTACAGTAGATCTTCTCAAGACCAGCCAAATTCGGAACAGCTTAATAGAAGAAATAAAGGCTAAAATTAAGAAACTACAAGAAAATGGATGGACATTACACATAAAATGGGTAAAGGCCCACGTGGGGCTACGTGGTAACGAACTAGCAGATAAACTAGCAAAACAAGCCGCGCAAGAAGATAACAGAGAGATGATCTACAACAAGATCCCAAGAAGCTACATCATCAAGGAAGCAGCGGAGAGAGCACTACATACTTGGCAACAACAATGGGACTTAACCTCAAAAGGAAGAACCACCAAAATGTTTTTTCCCTTGGTGCAAGAACGCCTAAAACAGAAGATACCATTAAATGGACAAGTTACAGCAATGTTAACAGGCCATGGAAAAACCAGAGAATACTATCATCGGTTCAAGATAGCGGAAAGTGCCTTGTGTAAGTGTCAAAATCAGAACCAAAATGTAAACCACTTAATATATGAGTGTTCTCTATTAAATACAGAAAGACAAAAACTAAAACAAAGTATTATAAACAAAGGTGGACAGTGGCCGGTAACAAACAATGAACTGGGAAACAAATATCTTAAGGAATTTATATATTTCATAAACAATATAGATTTTGACAAACTATAACGAACATTGCAAATAACATAATCAGCCAAATAGTTTAACTTATAAACAATTGTAACTTTGTTAATTAACATATTGTAATATCTAAAACTATGCAGATGTAACAAAAAGCATGTAATATTACTAAGTAGTGGGGCATGCTGTATGTTAACAATAAATCAAAAACATACATACACACACACACACACACACACACACACACACACACACACACACACACACACACACACAGAAACACAGACACACAGATACACACAGACACACAGATACACACAGACACACACACAGACACACACACAGACACACACACACACTCACTCACACACACTGTGCATTTTACACATACCTTACCGAAACTCCTGTTAAACGAGCATCATAACAGACCCTATTTCAAAATGAGTTCAAACAAAATGGGGGATTTGTACCAAGGGATAGTGATAGCTTATGAGTGACCAATTAAACACACGCCTACATTCATAATGGCGTTGTACAGTCACATCAACAAATGTTAAATAGGTCAATAATGCAATGTGGGCATAAACCTTACTAGTTTGTATAGCAATCATAATAATTTATGCCATGTTTATCAATGAAGACAAAACAGCAATAGAATCTTAAAGCTATCAATAATGAGTTGTAGAATGCTAGTAAAGTATGAAGCGACGATTAGTTCCCGCATAGCTGAACTAAATTAGAGTTTAAAAGACTAACTATAGCTAGGTTATAATGGCGAGCTGGATTATTACGTTTATTACGTGTTCAAACATGATATTTACATATTTATTTTGTCCATCCTTCACTTGTTTCAACAATTTACAAGGCATTAAAAACAAATAAATAACTACATTAAGCAGATGAAGGGACAATGCGAGCACTTACTTCATTAATGAAGTACCTTTTCAGCTGACTGTTCCTTCATGAGACTGTGAATGTGATAAAATGTTAATAACGTAACCATTTTTCTGCAGTTACTGCGCATTGCCTTTGTTATTTGTGGTTATGGTGATTACTGATTAAAAGAAATTAAAAAACCACAGCACTTCCTATAAGGGGCTTGAACCTATGATATATGCATTTAGTTTACGTCAGGCTGACGTCGAGGAATTGTTTTATTCCAAATGTCCTTGTAGTTAAAATGCGAATAGTGAAACATGGTATGCTTAAACGAGATTCAACGATTTTAAGAGCTGGTACCTATGCAATGGCTTTGTAATTCGTTCTGTTCGCATGACGATAAAATAAGAAAATAAAAACCGATTCACGACTTTTCAGTTGAAAAAGGCAGAAGTATTTGAAGATTCAAAACAATAACAATACATATTTTAGAAATGGTTAATTCCAAAAAAATGTATTTGACGAAGTTGTGTGCTTTAATGATATCTGCATTTTTGTGTAGTAAGACCTTACTGATCACTAACGCTTTACCAGTCATCCAGAATGTGAGAAGTTCAGAAGCTATTTCCAGGAAATTCAAAATATATATTGCATTTAACACAAATATTTCCTGATTAAAAGCATTAAAGCCGTTTTAGAGAAAATCAGTCTCCGAAACATTTTTCGTCTAAGGGTAGTTTAGGATGGTGCAGTTTGTCGGAATGTTAGCAAACTTAGAAGTTGAACTTGAATGCAAAGTTTTGTATTCTTCTGACGATTTGCTATTGAGTTATGCCTCTCTCAGTCATACATCTTACACACACGTACACTCTCGCACACATACACAGGTGAATCTTTCCCTAGAAATGGTTTTTTTTTTTTTTTTTTTTTTTTTTTTTTTTTTTTTTTTTTTTTTTTTTTTAATTCAAGGAACCTCAAAACGTTTATTTTTAGTAAAACACGAGTATCAAATTTTTGGATGGAATGCAACACTTCCTCTATGTACCAGAGATAAGCAATACAAAGAGCCATTTGAAATAATCTGATAAGTTGCCTTTACATAACATTCTTTACTCATTCTTCCATAAAAGTAAAGGACTCATTTTTCTGTTCTTCTTCTTCTGCTAATGAGAATAACGTCCATTCGCTGAAGGCGTTTATCTCTTATCAGAAACACAAAAATAATTCAGAATGAAGGGGACTTCATAAGCTACTCTGAGAAAACAAATTTTATCATGCAAACATCTTAAACTATATTATTTTAATTAAAATTCATGGAGACTTTCTGACAAAGTTAAGAATAATAAAGCAATTTCCATATAAAGGTTAGTTTGGGATTTTCTTGAAAATATTCCTGTCGTATCCTTGAAAGATATAAAACTTAAAATATCAAGTTTAGTGCAAAAGTGACATTTTGTTTTACAGTTATTAATACACACACGTAACCGTTTATTCCAATAATAATTTTTATTGGAATTCAAGGAATCTCAAAACATGTATTTCTGTTAAAATCTCGGTGTCGAATTTTTGGGTTGAATGCAACAATTCCTCTACTTACTTTAATTTAGTAGAGAAAGTAAAAATAGCAGCTACACTTGAGGTGTTCTTTATTAGAACAGCTTCCGTGTTGCAGAATTTTTCTCCCAGTTGTATTTACATCGTCATTACGTTCGTTGAGGAGAGAATACGGTGCAAACAGTAAGTACCTACCACAGTCTTGTAGAAATGACCACGAAGCCTTATTAGCAACCGCAATAGGCGCGCATGTGCAGTACTCAGCCTGCGGTGCTCCTTTGCTCGACAAGTCGCAAAACATTTATCAGCCTCCAGTACACCGCACTCGAAACAAAGCAAGCAAGGGAAACAAAAGAAAAACACAAGATGCTCTCTGCCGTAACAAAAGAATGCAAGCTGCCGAGAAAGTTTCCGGGGAGAAGCGTGGAAGGGAGATGAGAACAACAATATTTCATTAAGGAATGCTTTTGTGGCGGCCAGAGTGTAAAGGACAAAACTGAGAAGGAAGGAAGGGTCTACGTAATGAAGTTAGGTTGGCACTGACGGGGCAGACCCACACAGATTCTCTTGCCCCGGATTAGCATCTTAACATGGACACTCCTATTTTTGCTTAGCTTATTATATTCCCAGAGTGAATCCATAATGTAGTTAAGGTTACTAACGTCCTCTCCCGTAACGTCCATTATATGCGGTTGAATCTAATTCGGCAATTTATGCTTGTAACATTAAAACACGATTTAAAATCTAACTACAAATAGTGTCATAAAAATCCTGGAAAAGACAATGGGTTAATCATTGAATTATGCAACGATAGTGAGAAAATAACAAATATTACTTTCATACTGCATAAAAAAAGGCATCTGGTGTGTTACAATCGCATATTTTTGTCCTTCAATGGTTTATTATCCGCTGCATATATCATTCCAGTTTATTAATTTCTTTATTGCATATAATAAGTAGGCGGGAAATATTGTATTCCACCTGAAAGATCGAGATTTCACAGGGAATATACATATTGAAAAAAAAAAACAACAACAACAAACAAACCAAGGCTTTTCAGAAAAAGATCGGTCTCTCTCTCTCTCTCTCTCTCTCTCTCTCTCTCTCTCTCTCTCTGTGTGTGTGTGTGTGAACAGCATAACTCAAACGCAAAAAGCCGGTTAAAAAACCTAAGTTGGTATTTAATACCTTTTAAAGATGGCACACGAAGATTTTCAAGGAAATTCCTCCATCCTAAACCACTCTGTGCATGAACTACTTTTTTTTAAAAAAAAAAAAAAAGAAAGAAAGATTGATTTTCTTAGACATGGCTAACGATTTTGATTTGATTTAATGAACGTATGTTTTGAATTTATCGGCCATGACCCATGTAGTCCTGTTTAATCTTGATGACTGGTAAACCGTAAGAGATAGGCCAAATCTTACTACACAAAACATGTAGACCTTATTAAAAAACACAAGTTAGGTTCAAATGCATTGAGTGAATTTTGCAATACCTAACTTTCCTCAAATGCAAAGTCGTTATTCAGTCTTTATCTCTTGGCCGTAGAAAGAGAACGAAATTTCGAAACCATGACAGTGACCATAAAATATTTTACTAGGATTAAACCCTAGCGTTTTCCCATATTCCCCTTGCACCTACAGTATATTAACTATAAGGTGATTTCTACAAATGTTATCTCGATTAACACAAACTAGATAAAGGACAATTTGTACAAAAGTAGAAAAAGTCGTGTAAGTACAATATATCAAATATTCTAAATTGATTCATTAATACTGCACCTTGAACTACAATGGCCATATGTACGGCATTTCACCTCTGTAAATTATTGTAATGTCACCAACGATGTTAACTCCTGTAAAGTTGACATTGGATTGATTTGTCTTTTTACTTTCTCTACTGGTAAGTAGGGGAAGTATTGTATTCCACCCAAAAATTCGATGTCGAGATTTCACCGGAAATATATGCTTTGAGACTTCCTGAATCCAAAAAAAAAGCATTTGTAGAAAAAGTTTACTCTGTGTGTGTGTGTGTGTGTGTGTGTGTGTGTGTGTGTGTGTGTGTGTGTGTGTGTGTGTGTGTGTGTGTGTGTGTGTGTCAGCCTGTAGACAACATAACTCAAAAACGAAAATTCGGTTAAAAACCAAAGTTGGTATTAAAGTTTAATGTCTAGCAAGGATGTGGCACGAATATTTTGAAGAAAATAGCCCCGTCCCAAACTAGCCTTTACATGGAAAATTTTTCTAAAATTTTGATTCTCTTGAAAATGGCTCGAACGATTTTGATTAAAATATCATATGTTTAATATATTTTTACGACAAATGAAATATATATTTTGAATTTTTTGGTTATAGCCTATATAGTCCGGTTTACTCTGGATGAGTTTTGAATAACTCGTAAAGCGTAAGACATACACAAAATCTTACTGCACAAAAAATGTAGGTCCCGCTAAGACACAATTTATGTCTGAGTAAAATTTTTTGTAGAGGGAACCATTTCGGAGATATTCATTTTTATTTGTGTCAGTTTCGGAAAACTTAAAATGTCCGTGAAATGGAACATCAGTAGGGTATTTGGGGGGAAGCTGGGCCACTTTTTTATGGGCAAGATGGCCGCCATGCGTAATCTAAGGATTATTAGGTAGGAGGATAGAAGGACGCAGGATGTAGGTGTTTGAAGGAATCTCTAGGGATGACTCTTAAGGCCTATAGCAGTGTATGTATGCTTATGAGCGTTCATGGTGCCTGAGTATGTCGTTCACTATATTGATGTATGCCACCTAACACAGGAGCTTTCTGATTTGATTGAATATATTACCCCAACATAATGTTACCTAGCCCCACATTGCCTGACTAACCTAACCTAACCTAACCTAACCTAACCTAATCTATCCTAACCTAAGCCCCATACTTCTACTCGTCTAACCTATCTTAACCTAACCTAAGCTCCATACTTCTACATGGCTAACCTAACCTAACCCAGCTCCCACTATTTACTCCCGTCTTTGATAATTTAACCTAAGCCCCATACTTCTACTCGTCTAACCTATCCTAACCTAACCTAACCTATCCTAATCTAACATGGCCTAGCCTAACCTAAGATAGATCCTCTTATTATTATTTATTCTACTCTACTAAAATGATACGTTTCTAGACATTCATTCTATCCTCTTATCATCTATCCTATTCCCTCCTCTGCTTATCTATTCTATCCTGTCATACGCTACCCTGATCTCCCTCTAGGAATTTCATAAACATTTTGATACTATTTTGAGTCCTCTGATAGATCTTTTTAAGCACTTTTAGCATATTCTTGATGCTTTTACAACATATTTAAGAATTTTTCAGACAATTTTCAGAATTATTCAGTCATTTTCATACATTTTTAAGACGTTTCGCCCCATTTTGCTACAATTTTGCACCCTCTGTTAGATCTTTTAGACGCTTTTAGTATATTCAGGGCGCTTTTTTAGAACATATTTAACAACTTTTCAGACAATTTTCAGAGTTATTCAGTCATTTTCATACATTTTTTAAGACGTTTCACCCCATTTTGCTACAATTTTGCATCCTCTGTTAGATCTTTTAGACGCTTTTAGTATATTCAGGGCGCTTTTACAACATATTTAACAACTTTTCAGACAATTTTCAGAGTTATTCAGTCATTTTCATACATTTTTAAGACGTTTCGCTCCATTTTCCTGCAATTTTGCACCCTCTGTTATATCTTTTAGACGCTTTTAGTATATTCAGGGCGCTTTTACAACATATTTAACAACTTTTCAGACAATTTTCAGAGTTATTCAGTCATTTTCATACATTTTTAAGACATTTCACCCCATTTTACTGCTATTTGCACCCTCTGTTAGATCTTTTAGACGCTTTTAGTATATTCAGAACGCTTTTAACAACATATTTAACAACTTTTCAGACAATTTTCAGAGTTATTCAATCATTTTCATACATTTTTAGGACATTTCACCCCATTTTACTGCTATTTGCACCCTCCTTTATAGAACTTTTAAACTTCCAGTAGAAGATGTCCTAACCATTGATGTTGAAGTTCTTATTACTGCTATTTTTGCCCTCTGTCACAGAATTTTATACAACTGTATGACTCTTTTGCTTGGTTCTGTATGTTCTGGGGGTAACATCTCGAACACACCGAGAAGTTTTTCTAAGTCTAACCCCACCTATTATGATCTAACCTGCTTTTAAAATGTTCTTTACAAATTTATTCAACATTGTTCTTTCTAGCCCTTTATAGAGCTTTAAAATATTACTAAAAGATGTTCTATCCGCTGATGTTGAAGTACTTATAGCTCAGTATTTTTAAGATATATTCAGCAATATCTTTGATAGTATTTTAACACAATCTTCTGTTTATATAAACTTAATCAGGGTATACTTACTTTAAGGTAGTAGGATAGACGCCTCTCCTCTTTTATCTGGGCTGGAGACCAGCACTAGAGTTAAAGTCTAGTGGCAGAGTTAACGCCTCCCTTTATAATTTCTATTTTTCTTCTTTCTTCGACAAGCATCGTGGGAAGCACGGAGAAGCCACGTGAGTAATTTTTTTATTTTTTCTTCTTTCTTCGTCAGACATCATCGGAGGCGTGGAGGAGTCAGTTGATTAAATTTTCATGTTCTACAGGAGACGTAATGGAGAAAATACTTATCTTGAGATCTAAGTTGCATTCTCTTACGTATGGGTTGCAACGTTGTAATGCCCGTACGCATACGTTGATATTCCATCGTCTGCAATTACTCTCTTGTCATCATGAGGCGACAGAGCTATTTTATTAGATTCAACTGTAGAAACATTATGAAGTTGGGATAGGATTAAGTTCATAGGCGTTCTTACGATTTTCAAAGTTGTAAGGCACTCCATATAGTTGTTGAAGCTGATGTATTGCCCAATGGCACTATGTTTTATGCCTTTGATCTTTTTTATCACAGAGCCATCAATATCGAGAGCATACATTTTAGGCCTGAGACCAACGAAACGGCGAATGATTTTACCACTTGCTTCATCTTTAAACTTTCCCAACACTTTCTTGTTTTTTGTAGAATAGCATATATGGTTAACAGGGTAATCCGCTGTATCCAGATGTTCAAGCATGTGTAATTTATCCTGGTATATATCAGCTGTAGTCACTCGATGGATGAAGGAATCTGTATCCGTATACAGCAGTTTAAGATTCTCAACTCCATAATATGGAAGTAACACATCGTATTGATACGAATACATTAGCGTCTTGGAAATGTCTAGGACACTCATGCCAATGTATATAGGCTTGTTGAACACTATTTTACGAGTAGCCATATGAACAGCTGCAAGATTAGGACCGTATATAGTTCGATCGATAAATGTAGGCTTAGCTATTAGTTTTCCTAATGTTTTGCTGTTTGCTACAAGACGTATATCCATACGATTACGAATATTTTCCATTGATTTTCCGAACATCGCATTATTGAATAGTTTATAAAGGTCCTTCTCAAAATCATTTCTAGCTTGTTGTCGCAGACGGTTATTAAACTCGACGTAAGGTTTTAGCCAACACGACTGATGAAACTGAAGTGCTCGATGAATCTTTACTAGTCGTAGACCGTGACTAAGAGCTTGTTTCAAGGACATGTAATGTACCACATACTTCTTTCGGGATCCAAGATGGGCAATTAGTTTCTTTGAAGAGGATTCCCCCGGTTTCATACTCTCAGGCAGGAAGGGCAAATCATTATGAAGATCGTGGAGCTCGACAGGATATTCGACATCGACTTCTAAGATGTATCCAAGGGGGTCATCTTCCTTCAATAATTCCAGGTCTATGTCTTCAGGAGAAACCCATTTAAACCCTCCATAAGGAAGGGCCTTACACATTCCCCATCCATATTGGTTGTTTGCATCTTCGTATGTAATAAACTGGGAAGGTTTACGAGAGTCATACTGTTCCATATATATGTTGTTAGCCTCCGCATATCGGTGAGAAACCTGACATAACCCTCCTCTTATGCCAGATTCAACCATGAGTAGCTGATCGTAATCAAGAAGCAATTCCAACTCGATTCCAGTATACAGCAGCATAGCATCCCATGTAAGTCCTGGAGAAGTAAAATAATGTCCAGGATCCACTTTATGAGTTTTCAGGGTTTGGTCTCTAAATGTCTCAAAGACATCCGGTAGGAGAAGAACATCCGAAATTAAGTACAAATCACTGTACTCGCCAAGGTTTCGGACGTTAAAGTGCTTCCACACGCTCAGAGCATGATCATAGTCCTCACTACTGATTTCTTCACTGCTTAACCTGTTGTAGAAGACATCCCTAGAAGGCAAACATGTATCGTTCAGGACATCCCACGATGTTACGTAATCATAGGGAAATACCCCCTTACGAGTCATCAAGCCAATATTCTCTGCTCCAAAGTACTTCGCTGTTTCAGGATGCGTTTCAAGGTTCTTTGCAAGCTTCTCCAAGCTCGTACTGAGGAAACGGTAGGTATCCACAAATCTAAGTTTAATATCCCCAACATACTTTGAGAATGATATATAACTTTCCTCTGAATTTGGTATTACCTCCACTCTTTCGCTTGTGCAACCTAACTCCTTAACAATGAAATGAGAGTCATACCCACTAAGGTTATGCATGAAGACAGGTATATAATTAGGTATTTTACAAGCCAGGTTACATTTATTATGTAAAGATGCTCTATACATCCCGGAAACATGATCGTGATCGCGAACCTTCCAATTATCTTCTGTAAATTCATGTTCACACAGGTAGCATATTGTAGAAGCATCAAATGATTCTTGTTCTTCAGCTGTAAGATTAAGAGGTTTAGCAGATTTGTATAAGTCACTAATTTTATTTGCCAGATCCATCAGGCATTCCATAAACTTCTGTGCAGCGTCAGGCCCTCGGTAAACATACGGCACAGTAGGAAGAGTTGTTTCTAGTTGTTCAACACTGGATGATGGCTTCACATAAACACAAAAGCTCATAGGAGAATGACTTTGATAGGGAGTTGTGTAGGAGGTTTCAGGGTTAGAGGAGCAGGTATGGAGAGGGGTAAGAATGCATTCAAAATCGGCGTAGATAACATAGGGCAGTTTCAACATCCTCTCGACATTCTTGAATTTAACGATAGAGTTATCCTTTGTAGGCATAACGCATCTAGCAATACCATGTTGTCTACATATTTCTCGGTGCTCTTCTAATTTGTTCATTCCACTTCGTCCATGTCGGTCATCAAAATGACTGAAACATCTTTTACATACATAAATTCGTTCTTTATGCTTAGTTTTCTGCACACGAATAAGCTTCTCAAAATCCTTTATATAAGCATAGTGATATCTGTCAGTAGCATTACTCAACAGAAGGAGATCGCGATGATCATCTAATTCTTCATCAATCACCTTTATTGGAAACACTTCATGTTTATCATCCACTCCAAACACATTTATGGATATATTATTGAGTTTTTCAAATTTAGCGATTTCACCCAAGCTCGTAGGAAATGAGACGCATGAGAAATCGTATTTTTCTTGGAGATCCTTATACTTGCTAACACGCTGAGGTTTATTTCGAATGAACTTAGCCAGAACAGCGTACATAAAGCATTTCTCATCGTTATAGTTCTGAGGGTTTATACAGGCTTTCTTCGCATCCAAAGATGACGGTAGAGGAATATAGCTGCTCTCTCGAAGAAGATTATACTTGTTAATACGTAGTCGAACGCCATCAACACTCAGAAGAGCCCAATTACTACCTTTCAACTTACTTTCCTCCATTTCAACACGAAGTTTCTCGAATTTTTTTTCCAAGATGGCATCCAAGTCACTGTCTAAAAACACGGCATTATTACGCGTTTTGAAGGCTTTGTTAGCGATGTCTCCAACAGAATTCACAAACTTACATTCAGCCATAATGTTAATTTTCAAACTTTTATGAGCCCGCAGCTCCTTCTGAACAGCATGAATTATGCGCTGCTTAGCCTGCTGCAGGTATGAATTTAGATCCTGACTTGCAGGGCATTGGATGAAAAACGATTTCAGCCGATCCTGAAAAGCCGTTTCATATTCTACAACATCATCTTCATCAAGAGACATTAACAATAATTTATGCTTAGTAGGTTCGAATTTGACTTTCTTAGCATCTAGAGCCCTATCACAGCGCCCTTCATGTACATCCCTTCGATTTTCAGTACCGTAAACATCACCACAATGTCTACACTCGAAAAACTCACCACATATCAGCTCATGCCTCTTCTTATGATAACCGCGTAGAAAACTCTTGTCACATTTGCTGCACCTATAATCCGGTATAGCATTCAGAACCGATTCCATTACTACACCATTCCACATCTTTATAATATGTAGTGCAACACTTGTAAATTATACAAATCAATAAATGCTTATAGCAGTTTCCACTGACTCGCCTTAATAACTTATCAAAGCTATTGAACGGTAATCTCGCTAAGAGAAGCTGATGTGCTCGACTCGAAGGTTAATTACTGAATAACTGTGTAAGCTCAAGCAAACCCTACTTATTCCACTAGCACGTACCTTATAAATTACTACGCGATTCAAGATTAAGTTTGTATTTTTAAAATATATATCATTAAACTACGTGAGTCAAGGATCAACTTGTTTCATTTTTATTTGCCAGTTCAACGTTAACATGCATTTCCGCTCATTTTTAAAGTTTAAGCAAGGTAAATTATATTTCAACCACTGTATTTATAGAAATAAATGTTTATAATTTTAATACTTTCATGCCGAACACACACACACACACACACACACACACACAGACACACACACACGCGCGCGCGCGCGCAAAATTAAGACGTGAAACGGCGGTTATGTATCTTTAAGCAACATTTCTTTTATCGATATCGGATGACAGTAATGGAACCATCTAAGCAATATTTAAACGCTTAAAAAAACCAAATTTCTGCTATATTTCATCAAACCTTCCTATCTTTATGACTTTTTCTCGTCTTTTACGCACTTTGAAACGAATCCAACAGAAAAATTAAGACGCGAAACGGCGGTTATGTATCTTTAAGTAACATTACTTTTATCAATATCAGATGACTCACGATAATTCAAGATCACGATTGCAGCGACTCATAGGGGCTTCAATCAGTACTAAAACGCACATTCGGCAGATTTTATACTCTTTATGACGGTAAATTATATATTAGCCCTCAAATTATCATTACTTTTATGGTTTTCCACCGTTTTTACGTACTTTGCGACGAATCCGACAGAAACATTAAGATGCGAAACGGCAGTTATGTATCTTTAAGTAACATTTCTTTTATCGATATCGGATGACAGTAATGAAACCATCTAAACATTATTATTTAAACGCTTAAAGAAACAAATACCCCGTACTTTTATAATTCTTTCTCCATTTTTATTCACTTTAAGACGAATCAAGCGTCAAATTAAAACATAAAACGATGATTATGTTTCTAAGTACTATCATTTCAACAACAAAGACATTAATTTTAACTATCACCACGAAATAAACCTATTTACACGCGTCTTAACACGCTAACATACTATATGTTACAATCTCTCAACTGAACCTCCTTTACACATGTCCCAACAGGTAAAATCGTCACTATGTCATTAGTTGAGAAACCCTAGCCTCAAACACAGGTGTAAACCTCTCTAAAAGCATGTCACAACAGGTAAAAGTATCACCTTTGTCATTAGCGGAAGGAAAACCCTAGCCTCAAATACAGGCGCCGGCATTATAACCATGTCATCAGCAAGCTTGAAAGCCCTCAGAGCAATCATATACGACATAAATACTCCACAATGTTTTAGGCATCTTAAGCATATTTTCTTCTTCTTCTTCTTCTTCTTCTTCTTCTTCTTCTTCTGCTTCATATATTCTCATTCTCCTTCATGCTAACAGGGAATATACGCGAACTGAAGGTTATTAGCTGAAATATAAAATAAAATCTCTTCTTCTGGTTCTTCTTGTTCTTTTTCTTATTCTTCTGCTTATATTCTTATTATCCTTCATGCTAACAGGGAATATACGCGAACTGAAGGTTATTAGCTGAAATATAAAATAAAATCTCTTCTTCTGGTTCTTCTTGTTCTTTTTCTTATTCTTCTGCTTATATTCTCATTATCCTTCATGCTAACAGGGAATATACGCGTAATTTTGACGTTATTACCTTAAATATTAAATAAAATAACAGCATTCTCCGTCAATTATATCTAAACCGACTTTTTCTGTGTTATGCAACATTTAAGCTTCTAGAATCAACACAAGCAATGTTTCTCTCAATAACAGCATTTTATAATTGATTTTGTAAGTAATAACACCAATTTAAACTTTATTACAGATCTCTAAGACCCTAGTTTGCAAAGTATTTAAATGGACCCTTAGAGATTCGAACTAGACCCCACAGTACAAAAGCTACCATTTTTATCAATAATTCAAGAGCAGATATTTAGCTGAAGTGTTTAACTTTTTATTTCATCACGCTAACTTTATTGATTCGCGAATAAATCGACTTTGAAGTAATTGCCCCGTCCCGGTAATCGAACTATGAGTCGTAGGGATAAAATTGTCTAGTATATCATTTTATATGCCAAGTTACCCTAATTTGTCTTTGCATTACTATTCCAAGTGTAAAAATAGCGATATAGAGCAAATTTCAATAATTCTCCACAAGATAGGGATCGAACCTACGATACGTTAACTCTAGCATGTTATAAAATAATCGTCCTTAACAAGTATTATCATATAAAGTTTATTTCAGTCTTCCAACACAAGCGGTTCTCGAAATAATTAAATTTACCAAATCAGGATTGGAACCCAAGACTCCAGGATACCAAGCATACCACAGAGGAAAGCCCATAACAATACCAATTTAATAAAATTTATTCGAAGATTTTATCACTAATAGTTTAGGAGTTATTCCAATAATAATTCATAATTTGCACGGGGATCGAACGCTAGGCCACCGACAAACTCCAAAATTAGACCAAGGATGCGTCGTTTTATTACAAGATAATTACCGTTTACCACATTTCTCGTAACTAAATGAGATATCGAAATGTGGTAAACGGTAATTATCTTGTAATAAAACGACGCATCCTTGGTCTAATTTTGGAGTTTGTCGATGACCTAGCGTTCTATCCCCGTGCAAATAATGAATTAATATTGGAATAACTCCTAAACTATTAGTGATAAAATCTTCGAATAAATTTTATTAAATTGGTATTGTTATGGGCTTTCCTCTGTGGTATGCTTGGTATCCTGGAGTCTTGGGTTCCAATCCTGATTTGGTAAATTTAATTATTTCGAGAACCGCTTGTGTTGGAAGACTGAAATAAACTTTATATGATAATACTTGTTAAGGACGATTATTTTATAACATGCTAGAGTTAACGTATCGTAGGTTCGATCCCTATCTTGTGGAGAATTATTGAAATTTGCTCTATATCGCTATTTTTACACTTGGAATAGTAATGCAAAGACAAATTAGGGTAACTTGGCATATAAAATGATATACTAGACAATTTTATCCCTACGACTCATAGTTCGATTACCGGGACGGGGCAATTACTTCAAAGTCGATTTATTCGCGAATCAATAAAGTTAGCGTGATGAAATAAAAAGTTAAACACTTCAGCTAAATATCTGCTCTTGAATTATTGATAAAAATGGTAGCTTTTGTACTGTGGGGTCTAGTTCGAATCTCTAAGGGTCCATTTAAATACTTTGCAAACTAGGGTCTTAGAGATCTGTAATAAAGTTTAAATTGGTGTTATTACTTACAAAATCAATTATAAAATGCTGTTATTGAGAGAAACATTGCTTGTGTTGATTCTAGAAGCTTAAATGTTGCATAACACAGAAAAAGTCGGTTTAGATATAATTGACGGAGAATGCTGTTATTTTATTTAATATTTAAGGTAATAACGTCAAAATTACGCGTATATTCCCTGTTAGCATGAAGGATAATGAGAATATAAGCAGAAGAATAAGAAAAAGAACAAGAAGAACCAGAAGAAGAGATTTTATTTTATATTTCAGCTAATAACCTTCAGTTCGCGTATATTCCCTGTTAGCATGAAGGATAATAAGAATATAAGCAGAAGAATAAGAAAAAGAACAAGAAGAACCAGAAGAAGAGATTTTATTTTATATTTCAGCTAATAACCTTCAGTTCGCGTATATTCCCTGTTAGCATGAAGGAGAATGAGAATATATGAAGCAGAAGAAGAAGAAGAAGAAGAAGAAGAAGAAGAAAATATGCTTAAGATGCCTAAAACATTGTGGAGTATTTATGTCGTATATGATTGCTCTGAGGGCTTTCAAGCTTGCTGATGACATGGTTATAATGCCGGCGCCTGTATTTGAGGCTAGGGTTTTCCTTCCGCTAATGACAAAGGTGATACTTTTACCTGTTGTGACATGCTTTTAGAGAGGTTTACACCTGTGTTTGAGGCTAGGGTTTCTCAACTAATGACATAGTGACGATTTTACCTGTTGGGACATGTGTAAAGGAGGTTCAGTTGAGAGATTGTAACATATAGTATGTTAGCGTGTTAAGACGCGTGTAAATAGGTTTATTTCGTGGTGATAGTTAAAATTAATGTCTTTGTTGTTGAAATGATAGTACTTAGAAACATAATCATCGTTTTATGTTTTAATTTGACGCTTGATTCGTCTTAAAGTGAATAAAAATGGAGAAAGAATTATAAAAGTACGGGGTATTTGTTTCTTTAAGCGTTTAAATAATAATGTTTAGATGGTTTCATTACTGTCATCCGATATCGATAAAAGAAATGTTACTTAAAGATACATAACTGCCGTTTCGCATCTTAATGTTTCTGTCGGATTCGTCGCAAAGTACGTAAAAACGGTGGAAAACCATAAAAGTAATGATAATTTGAGGGCTAATATATAATTTACCGTCATAAAGAGTATAAAATCTGCCGAATGTGCGTTTTAGTACTGATTGAAGCCCCTATGAGTCGCTGCAATCGTGATCTTGAATTATCGTGAGTCATCTGATATTGATAAAAGTAATGTTACTTAAAGATACATAACCGCCGTTTCGCGTCTTAATTTTTCTGTTGGATTCGTTTCAAAGTGCGTAAAAGACGAGAAAAAGTCATAAAGATAGGAAGGTTTGATGAAATATAGCAGAAATTTGGTTTTTTTAAGCGTTTAAATATTGCTTAGATGGTTCCATTACTGTCATCCGATATCGATAAAAGAAATGTTGCTTAAAGATACATAACCGCCGTTTCACGTCTTAATTTTGCGCGCGCGCGCGTGTGTGTGTGTCTGTGTATGTGTGTGTGTGTGTGTGTGTGTTCGGCATGAAAGTATTAAAATTATAAACATTTATTTCTATAAATACAGTGGTTGAAATATAATTTACCTTGCTTAAACTTTAAAAATGAGCGGAAATGCATGTTAACGTTGAACTGGCAAATAAAAATGAAACAAGTTGATCCTTGACTCACGTAGTTTAATGATATATATTTTAAAAATACAAACTTAATCTTGAATCGCGTAGTAATTTATAAGGTACGTGCTAGTGGAATAAGTAGGGTTTGCTTGAGCTTACACAGTTATTCAGTAATTAACCTTCGAGTCGAGCACATCAGCTTCTCTTAGCGAGATTACCGTTCAATAGCTTTGATAAGTTATTAAGGCGAGTCAGTGGAAACTGCTATAAGCATTTATTGATTTGTATAATTTACAAGTGTTGCACTACATATTATAAAGATGTGGAATGGTGTAGTAATGGAATCGGTTCTGAATGCTATACCGGATTATAGGTGCAGCAAATGTGACAAGAGTTTTCTACGCGGTTATCATAAGAAGAGGCATGAGCTGATATGTGGTGAGTTTTTCGAGTGTAGACATTGTGGTGATGTTTACGGTACTGAAAATCGAAGGGATGTACATGAAGGGCGCTGTGATAGGGCTCTAGATGCTAAGAAAGTCAAATTCGAACCTACTAAGCATAAATTATTGTTAATGTCTCCTGATGAAGATGATGTTGTAGAATATGAAACGGCTTTTCAGGATCGGCTGAAATCGTTTTTCATCCAATGCCCTGCAAGTCAGGATCTAAATTCATACCTGCAGCAGGCTAAGCAGCGCATAATTCATGCTGTTCAGAAGGAGCTGCGGGCTCATAAAAGTTTGAAAATTAACATTATGGCTGAATGTAAGTTTGTGAATTCTGTTGGAGACATCGCTAACAAAGCCTTCAAAACGCGTAATAATGCCGTGTTTTTAGACAGTGACTTGGATGCCATCTTGGAAAAAAAATTCGAGAAACTTCGTGTTGAAATGGAGGAAAGTAAGTTGAAAGGTAGTAATTGGGCTCTTCTGAGTGTTGATGGCGTTCGACTACGTATTAACAAGTATAATCTTCTTCGAGAGAGCAGCTATATTCCTCTACCGTCATCTTTGGATGCGAAGAAAGCCTGTATAAACCCTCAGAACTATAACGATGAGAAATGCTTTATGTACGCTGTTCTGGCTAAGTTCATTCGAAATAAACCTCAGCGTGTTAGCAAGTATAAGGATCTCCAAGAAAAATACGATTTCTCATGCGTCTCATTTCCTACGAGCTTGGGTGAAATCGCTAAATTTGAAAAACTCAATAATATATCCATAAATGTGTTTGGAGTGGATGATAAACATGAAGTGTTTCCAATAAAGGTGATTGATGAAGAATTAGATGATCATCGCGATCTCCTTCTGTTGAGTAATGCTACTGACAGATATCACTATGCTTATATAAAGGATTTTGAGAAGCTTATTCGTGTGCAGAAAACTAAGCATAAAGAACGAATTTATGTATGTAAAAGATGTTTCAGTCATTTTGATGACCGACATGGACGAAGTGGAATGAACAAATTAGAAGAGCACCGAGAAATATGTAGACAACATGGTATTGCTAGATGCGTTATGCCTACAAAGGATAACTCTATCGTTAAATTCAAGAATGTCGAGAGGATGTTGAAACTGCCCTATGTTATCTACGCCGATTTTGAATGCATTCTTACCCCTCTCCATACCTGCTCCTCTAACCCTGAAACCTCCTACACAACTCCCTATCAAAGTCATTCTCCTATGAGCTTTTGTGTTTATGTGAAGCCATCATCCAGTGTTGAACAACTAGAAACAACTCTTCCTACTGTGCCGTATGTTTACCGAGGGCCTGACGCTGCACAGAAGTTTATGGAATGCCTGATGGATCTGGCAAATAAAATTAGTGACTTATACAAATCTGCTAAACCTCTTAATCTTACAGCTGAAGAACAAGAATCATTTGATGCTTCTACAATATGCTACCTGTGTGAACATGAATTTACAGAAGATAATTGGAAGGTTCGCGATCACGATCATGTTTCCGGGATGTATAGAGCATCTTTACATAATAAATGTAACCTGGCTTGTAAAATACCTAATTATATACCTGTCTTCATGCATAACCTTAGTGGGTATGACTCTCATTTCATTGTTAAGGAGTTAGGTTGCACAAGCGAAAGAGTGGAGGTAATACCAAATTCAGAGGAAAGTTATATATCATTCTCAAAGTATGTTGGGGATATTAAACTTAGATTTGTGGATACCTACCGTTTCCTCAGTACGAGCTTGGAGAAGCTTGCAAAGAACCTTGAAACGCATCCTGAAACAGCGAAGTACTTTGGAGCAGAGAATATTGGCTTGATGACTCGTAAGGGGGTATTTCCCTATGATTACGTAACATCGTGGGATGTCCTGAACGATACATGTTTGCCTTCTAGGGATGTCTTCTACAACAGGTTAAGCAGTGAAGAAATCAGTAGTGAGGACTATGATCATGCTCTGAGCGTGTGGAAGCACTTTAACGTCCGAAACCTTGGCGAGTACAGTGATTTGTACTTAATTTCGGATGTTCTTCTCCTACCGGATGTCTTTGAGACATTTAGAGACCAAACCCTGAAAACTCATAAAGTGGATCCTGGACATTATTTTACTTCTCCAGGACTTACATGGGATGCTATGCTGCTGTATACTGGAATCGAGTTGGAATTGCTTCTTGATTACGATCAGCTACTCATGGTTGAATCTGGCATAAGAGGAGGGTTATGTCAGGTTTCTCACCGGTATGCGGAGGCTAACAACATATATATGGAACAGTATGACTCTCGTAAACCTTCCAAGTTTATTACATACGAAGATGCAAACAACCAATATGGATGGGGAATGTGTAAGGCCCTTCCTTATGGAGGGTTTAAATGGGTTTCTCCTGAAGACATAGACCTGGAATTATTGAAGGAAGATGACCCCCTTGGATACATCTTAGAAGTCGATGTCGAATATCCTGTCGAGCTCCACGATCTTCATAATGATTTGCCCTTCCTGCCTGAGAGTATGAAACCGGGGGAATCCTCTTCAAAGAAACTAATTGCCCATCTTGGATCCCGAAAGAAGTATGTGGTACATTACATGTCCTTGAAACAAGCTCTTAGTCACGGTCTACGACTAGTAAAGATTCATCGAGCACTTCAGTTTCATCAGTCGTGTTGGCTAAAACCTTACGTCGAGTTTAATAACCGTCTGCGACAACAAGCTAGAAATGATTTTGAGAAGGACCTTTATAAACTATTCAATAATGCGATGTTCGGAAAATCAATGGAAAATATTCGTAATCGTATGGATATACGTCTTGTAGCAAACAGCAAAACATTAGGAAAACTAATAGCTAAGCCTACATTTATCGATCGAACTATATACGGTCCTAATCTTGCAGCTGTTCATATGGCTACTCGTAAAATAGTGTTCAACAAGCCTATATACATTGGCATGAGTGTCCTAGACATTTCCAAGACGCTAATGTATTCGTATCAATACGATGTGTTACTTCCATATTATGGAGTTGAGAATCTTAAACTGCTGTATACGGATACAGATTCCTTCATCCATCGAGTGACTACAGCTGATATATACCAGGATAAATTACACATGCTTGAACATCTGGATACAGCGGATTACCCTGTTAACCATATATGCTATTCTACAAAAAACAAGAAAGTGTTGGGAAAGTTTAAAGATGAATCAAGTGGTAACATCATTCGCCGTTTCGTTGGTCTCAGGCCTAAAATGTATGCTCTCGATATTGATGGCTCTGTGATAAAAAAGATCAAAGGCATAAAACATAGTGCCATTAGGCAATACATCAGCTTCAACAGCTATATGGAGTGCCTTACAACTTTGAAAATCGTAAGAACGCCTATGAACTTAATCCTATCCCAACTTCATAATGTTTCTACAGTTGAATCTAATAAAATAGCTCTGTCGCCTCATGATGACAAGAGAGTAATTGCAGACGATGGAATATCAACGTATGCGTACGGGCATTACAACGTTGCAACCCATACGTAAGAGAATGCAACTTAGATCTCAAGATAAGTATTTTCTCCATTACGTCTCCTGTAGAACATGAAAATTTAATCAACTGACTCCTCCACGCCTCCGATGATGTCTGACGAAGAAAGAAGAAAAAATAAAAAAATTACTCACGTGGCTTCTCCGTGCTTCCCACGATGCTTGTCGAAGAAAGAAGAAAAATAGAAATTATAAAGGGAGGCGTTAACTCTGCCACTAGACTTTAACTCTAGTGCTGGTCTCCAGCCCAGATAAAAGAGGAGAGGCGTCTATCCTACTACCTTAAAGTAAGTATACCCTGATTAAGTTTATATAAACAGAAGATTGTGTTAAAATACTATCAAAGATATTGCTGAATATATCTTAAAAATACTGAGCTATAAGTACTTCAACATCAGCGGATAGAACATCTTTTAGTAATATTTTAAAGCTCTATAAAGGGCTAGAAAAAACAATGTTGAATAAATTTGTAAAGAACATTTTAAAAGCAGGTTAGATCATAATAGGTGGGGTTAGACTTAGAAAAACTACTCGGTGTGTTCGAGATGTTACCCCCAGAACATACAGAACCAAGCAAAAGAGTCATACAGTTGTATAAAATTCTGTGACAGAGGGCAAAAATAGCAGTAATAAGAACTTCAACATCAATGGTTAGGACATCTTCTACTGGAAGTTTAAAAGTTCTATAAAGGAGGGTGCAAATAGCAGTAAAATGGGGTGAAATGTCCTAAAAATGTATGAAAATGATGGAATAACTCTGATAATTGTCTGAAAAGTTGTTAAATATGTTGTTAAAAGCGTTCTGAATATACTAAAAGCGTCTAAAAGATCTAACAGAGGGTGCAAATAGCAGTAAAATGGGGTGAAATGTCTTAAAAATGTATGAAAATGACTGAATAACTCTGAAAATTGTCTGAAAAGTTGTTAAATATGTTGTAAAAGCGCCCTGAATATACTAAAAGCGTCTAAAAGATATAACAGAGGGTGCAAAATTGCAGGAAAATGGAGCGAAACGTCTTAAAAATGTATGAAAATGACTGAATAACTCTGAAAATTGTCTGAAAAGTTGTTAAATATGTTGTAAAAGCGCCCTGAATATACTAAAAGCGTGTAAAAGATCTAACAGAGGATGCAAAATTGTAGCAAAATGGGGTGAAACGTCTTAAAAAATGTATGAAAATGACTGAATAACTCTGAAAATTGTCTGAAAAGTTGTTAAATATGTTGTAAAAAAGCTCCCTGAATATACTAAAAGCGTCTAAAAGATCTAACAGAGGGTGCAAAATTGTAGCAAAATGGGGCGAAACGTCTTAAAAATGTATGAAAATGACTGAATAATTCTGAAATTCGTCTGAAAAATTCTTAAATATGTTGTAAAAGCATCAAGAATATGCTAAAAGTGCTTAAAAAGATCTATCAGAGGACTCAAAATAGTATCAAAATGTTTATGAAATTCCTAGAGGGAGATCAGGGTAGCGTATGACAGGATAGAATAGATAAGCAGAGGAGGGAATAGGATAGATGATAAGAGGATAGAATGAATGTCTAGAAACGTATCATGTTAGTAGAATAGAATAAATAATAATAAGAGGATCTATCTTAGGTTAGGCTAGGCCATGTTAGATTAGGATAGGTTAGGTTAGGTTAGGATAGGTTAGACGAGTAGAAGTATGGGGCTTAGGTTAAATTATCAAAGACGGGAGTAAATAGTGGGAGCTGGGTTAGGTTAGGTTAGCCATGTAGAAGTATGGAGCTTAGGTTAGGTTAAGATAGTTTAGACGAGTAGAAGTATGGGGCTTAGGTTAGGATAGATTAGGTTAGGTTAGGTTAGGTTAGGTTAGGTTAGGTTAGGTTAGGTTAGGTTAGGTTAGGTTAGTCAGGCAATGTGGGTCTAGGTAACATTATGTTGGGGTAATATATTCAATCAAATCAGAAAGCTCCTGTGTTAGGTGGCATACATCAATATAGTGAACGACATACTCAGGCACCATGAACGCTCATAAGCATACATACACTGCTATAGGCCTTAAGAGTCATCCCTAGAGATTCCTTCAAACACCTACATCCTGCGTCCTTCTATCCTCCTACCTAATAATCCTTAGATTACGCATGGCGGCCATCTTGCCCATAAAAATTGGCCCAGCTTCCCCCCAAATACCCTACTAACATCGTTGTTCATTTCTTATATGTTAAGCGTGCAAAGAGAACGGGATCGCAAAGCTTTAAATAGCTTGAAAGCTATTGCTTAAAGCCTACTGTATTCCCTAATTCTCCTTGCACCTACCAGAAAATAAGCAATAAGATAATTTGTACAAGTGTTTATCTTGGCTAACATGAATGAGATATTGGAATAAAAGTTTGTAAGAATGGTTAGTACAAGAGTAGAGAAAGCCATGTGAGTGCAACACATCAGATTTTTTTGTTTTGTGTCTTATACATAATTGGATTCATAAAATCTCGTAGGTTTTTATTGGTATGGGTATTCGTAATATATAAGCTCTTTAAATGAAAGTTGAAGTATGGCGTTCGATGGGCGTGCCCCGTTTAAGTACATAACAGTATCATCATCAATAATAAATTTGCTATAACTTTATAACTGCACAAAAATGTGCTCAAGCATTGACGAGAGAGTCTAAAATCAAGTAAAGGGGTTTGAACAAGAAAAATAGGGATCAAGAACCATTGGAACAAGAATGTTATGGTGAAGAAATATTTTAAATTTTATTGGCCTAGCTAAAAAACACTTCACTTCTTTGCATTTTACCGCAAGTTTAATTTTTGCAGCTTTGGGTACACTTTTTTGAGAAACTATAGAATTTAAAGGGCTAAACATTTTTGTGATATTAAAAACCATCGAGTTCAACAAAGTGAGGGAAGGATAATTTTATCTACAATATATTGAATTTTTAAAAATTAAAACACGCATTTTAAGTGGAATAATATTTTTTCTATGCACCATTTTTAGAGCTTATATTGTACTGGATAAAAACTAATCCACTAATATTGTTCAGCATTAAGTATTTTGTCTGCTAAAAATTTGGAGGATCTGTAAATGAAATTGTGGCAAGTATGTGTCCCTAACTAATAACATAGGTTTTTAAAATTTCATTTATAGACCTCACTAAAAATGAGCCTGTCAATTGACAGCGCCGTTTATAAATACAATATTTAAATCGTGTGTTCTAGTGACTGAGCTACGAGGCCAGCCTACTTCATTTTAATCCAGGTAAACCTTTGTAGAACTAGCTACATTATACATTTCCCATAGATACAAAGGGACTAGTGATAGTCAAATGTTTAACCATAATCTATATGCTGGCCGTAAACTTCCATACTCCTTCCAAGGCATTGCGACAAATACCTGAATATCGACAGGACTTTAAAAGAATGACAAATTATGGAACAATTACAACTATTAATAGAGGATATTTTGAAAATAGCTAATGTTACTTGAAATACATTTTAAAGAGAACTACATTTTTCTTCCTCTATCGCTCAACGCTTTTCAGTTATACAAAATTACATACATTTTTTTTCCGACAGAAAAGAACTTCGCGTGCCGTTTCTAGAGCATTCAACATATACATTTTGTTTTGTAAATATTTTTAACATATAGTATTTTGATCTAAGTTCTTAGAGCCGTTTTTAAAAGAATAAAACATTCCGTAGAACGAGAGATACAAGATGATTTAAAAATCCCTCTACAAAGTTTAAAGATGGGTTCCTTACACTGAGACAAGAAAATAAGTTGATGTAAACGTATGGCCCAAAATGGTTCTCTTTCACCCATATTAATTTATTAACAAGGTTTTGTGTTCAGTTTCTTTCGAGATCCAACAAAACAATTTCATTTGTCTACGTCCTCATTAATAGAACGCTGTGATTCATTGTTTCTTACGTAGATGGCAATGTGTTGTGTTGGGTATCTGTTAACATTTGTGTACAGTCCGGTGTGCGGAAATGTGGCGATGCTGCTACTGTCTTTTAGTGTGTTTCTTTATTTAATGTTGGCGGAATCTTTTCACCTGTGTGCTCCACACCAATCCTGGAAGTGGTAATCTCCTATTGGTTTTTATGCAAGTCCGACATATAACCAATGACCTTTCTTAGTAAGTAGATAGCTAGAAGTAATTCGAGGGGTGAGATAAGGAAACTCGAATGGAACTATTGTCAACACTACTCACTTGGCTCTGTCCGTGTCTAGTTGGTTTGATATCGCAACCCTGGGATTCGGTTTCGGGGACCGGAGAGAACATCTCTCACGATGTACCAGTTATGCATAAAACAATCCAGAATGAAGAGGACTCTAGAGGCTATTCCCTATAAATTCAAGATATCCTACATTTCATTTGTAATTAAACTGTTTTAAAAGATATCGTGTTTTAATAAACATTGTTATGTCATTTTGAGGGTATCAAGTTTTTTTCTAAACATTTCCCATGCCAGGTAGTCTGGAGAAGGGAATTTCTTGCAAATATTCCTGTCGCATCCTTGGACCAGCTATGGGAGATGGCGGTAACTGTCTGGGACGAACGTATAAATTCACAGGAGTACACGTAGAATCTAATTAGTTCAGTACCACGAAGAATGGAACTAGGAGTCGTGGATTAATTTCTAGAACATCAACTTACTTGAGTTCCATGATTGTTTTTGTGTTTTCTCTCTCGGGTTTGTCTGCTTAACGTAAATATCTTTACGAATTTTTGTATGCTCGGTATATTTTGTACCAGTATTTATTGAGCTTTAATTTACAGCGACTGTAATGAAATGTCACGATTGTAAATAAACATATGTGCTGTGGGGTTTAAGTAAATATAGTAATATAATAAAACAGATACATTAGCTCCAACCCTTATGACGTTGCTCCGAAAAAATATGCAGGACAGACCATTTCTTTATTATTCGAAAAGGATTGGCAATCTAGCTTTTGCTCCTTTCAACAACCGCACATTAAGGTTAGAAAGTCACTCTGAATTTTTTTTTCAGTGCATGCAAATCTGCCTGGGCACTGGTTCACCCCCGTCATTGCGAGCCAAAGGGCAAGCTATTGTTAACATCAACCTGGCTATAACTGACAGGAGTTTGAACTGGGAGCGTGGCGAAGAGTGGTGCATATCTACCAACTTAAACAAGTATTCCTCATATCGGCACGTTTCCGTGCACCGGACTATGCATGCTACACCATCAGAATGCGACGAATATAGTTGTGTCTATATACAGGAGGAGGACAATTTCAGTATATGATATGAGTTCATGCGTTGAACACATCCTAAAAAAACTGACAAAAATTGCAATAACGTGTGAGTTTATAATTGTTTCATTAATACCATCTTGAACTTCAATGAATCGAAAACGAAGAATTTTGGGACATAAGTTTACCCAAACGTTGTAAAACTACTTTTGCATCACCCTGTATCAAGACATTTTCAAGAAAAGCTTGGGATGACAACGTTGGTAAACTTGAATAGAAACATCAGAAAAGTTTTTTAACAGATTAGTCGTTTTAGAATTATGCTGTCCTTAGACAAAAATACATATACAGACGCACATATATACACACCAGAGTTGTAAAACTACCGTTGATTACGGTAGGTAAGTAAGTGTAGACTACAATAGTCTTCCTGGTAGACATGGACACTTAAGAACCCACCCACATTACACGTGCGTTAGGTGTGTTGCATGCTTGTCAGGCGCTACTTCATATCGATCGCCATGTTTACGTTTTTACTAGTATTTCCTACCGCGTAGAGGAAGTATTGTATTCCACCCATAAATTTGATCTCGAGATTTCACCGTAAATATATGTTTTGAGGCCCCTGAATACAAAAAAATTTTTTTTAGAAAAATGTCCGTGTGTGTGTGTGTGTGTGTGTGTGTGTGTGTGTGTGTGTGTGTGTGTGTGTGTGTGTGTGTGTGTGTGTGTGTGTGTGTGTGTGTGTGTGTGTGTGTGTGTGTGTGTGTGTGTGTGTGTGTGTGTGTGTGTGTGTGTGTGTGTGTGTGTGTGTGTGTGTGTGTGTGTGTGTGTGTGTGTGTGTGTGTGTGTGTGTGTGTGTGTGTGTGTGTGTGTGTGTGTGTGTGTGTGTGTGTGTGTGTGTGTGTGTGTGTGTGTGTGTGTGTGTGTGTGTGTGTGTGTGTGTGTGTGTGTGTGTGTGTGTGTGTGTGTGTGTGTGTGTGTGTGTGTGTGTGTGTGTGTGTGTGTGTGTGTGTGTGTGTGTGTGTGTGTGTGTGTGTGTGTGTGTGTGTGTGTGTGTGTGTGTGTGTGTGTGTGTGTGTGTGTGTGTGTGTGTGTGTGTGTGTGTGTGTGTGTGCGCGCGCGCGCGCGCGCGGATGACTCTGAACAGCGTAACTCAAAAACAAAAAGTCGGTTTCAAACCAAAGTTGGTATTTAAGATTACTATCTCTTAAGGATGCGACACAAAGATTTTGAAGCAAATTCCTCCAACTTAAACTACCCTTTACATGGAAAAAGTTTCGAAAATTTTGATTTGCTCGAAAATGGCTGTAACGATTTTCATTAAAATGCGTCACGTTTAAGAGGTTTTTAAGACAAATGAAATGTATATTTTGAATTATTAGTTATTTACGCCAACAAGCTTACTGCTACTGTTTTTAACCACACAAGCCGTGTGTGGGCAATGTTTAAGAGATGGAATCAGGATTAGAAAATTCAATGCGATAGCCGGGATTTGAACCACATTTTTGAAAATGTTCGCAGATATAAGTAGGGCCAAAGACTGCCATTAATCTAGGTGCAAACAAATGTAATCTCACAGCAGGGTAGAGACCTAAATAATTTCCACCCTTCTTTCTCAGAACATTTTACGGTCGTGGAATTCTGCAATGCAAGTATTTTAATATTTTGTAGCTCGTGTGAAGTGAGTGAGTGAGTGATGTTTAAGAGCCCGTCGACAACTTGGTCATTTGGGCCCAGCTTGTGTGAAGGCTCACTAAATGGAAACTTCAAAAGTGCAAACTGGATTATGGTTTCAAATGTTTTGGGTCTTCAAATTGTGGAGAGAATGTGCCATGCAATTGCTTCTAAAGTTCGTTCTATTTTTCCAGGAGAATAACATTTATCGTGAACACGGAACGTAAGCAAGAGAAATTGTATATATCTGCAACTACCAGTCTTACAAATTAAGCATTTAACTTTGTCTTCTTCTTGAAAACAAAAATATTTGTCCTCCCATTCAATTGTATGACCTTCTACATACACTCTGCGCCATCAAGGTCTTGTGTATGTAGGGTGTCTATCTGGTGACATAACTCAAAAACAAAAAGTCGGTGAAACACTAAGCTTGGTATTTAAATTTTCCATGTTGCAAGGGTGCGACACGAAGATTTACAAGCAAATCCTCCCCTACCGATGGAAAATTTTTTGAAAATGTTGATTTTGTCAAAAATAGCTCTAGCCATTTTGATTAAAACACCATAAAGATATTTTATGACAAAGCGTATGTGCTAAATTATCTCTGAAGGCTTCTTCATTCTGGATGACCTTTGCATAACTGGTAAATCGTAACAGACATAAAAAAATAAAAAAATGTGGATTTGCTTAAAGCTCACAATTTATGCCAAATATTATTGTTGTGGAGTGAATCATTTTTGAGATGTTCCTTGTTATTGGTTAGAATTTTGAAATACTTATTCTTTTCTCAAATAGGAAGTAGTTATTTGCTTCTTTATGTGCTGGTGTTGAAGGAGAATGAATTATCCAAGGCATTCAGCTCTTATAAGATTTATGTATCGCTTTAGTGTTGTCCCTTATTCCCTTTATACCAACAACTAAATATTGGGAGCAAGAATGGCGGTTAAGCCAACAATTCCTACAATGTTTTTTCGATTAAAATCAAGTAGATAAAGAATTAAGTATTTGTAAGAATAGTCTGTACAAGGCCAGAGAGATTCGTATGAATTTCTCTGATGTTTCAATCTATTCACCGAGTAAATAACAGGTGCATTTAAAAGGATGTAGCCAAGAAAGGTATTATCGTGATAAGTGTCATACTTTAAAAGAGATGATGTTGGTGTGTTTTAAGGTCCATATAAACATTTCCTATAATTTGAGGGCCAATTACATAACAAAAAGAAAGCAGAAGTAGGTTCTATTTCACTCGTACATTTCGTAAGAGTATGAATCCGTTTGTAAGAGTTTGACATTTAATTGTGGTTGAAAGTTTATCGGAATTCACATCAAAATGCTTATTTAAAATAATATCATAACATCACTAAGATTATTTAAAAGGCTTAGTGATTTCAAAATTAGAATAATACGCTAGCACTGCTTTAAGTATTTTAAATGTACCCAAAATCAGAAATATGAAAGATATAAATAAGCGAGAAAGAAAATCTAGATATTGTTACATTTTTGAACAGAATATCTGTAAGAGCAGAGCCAAAATTATATTATTAGGTTTCGTTGAGTATATTATTACATAAATTAGTATTTTATCTAATGAATGTTTTATAAACCTTTAAATCATGCATTATCTGTCTTTTATAGTCTAATTATTCTGAACTCCGTGGATTAATGCTTAATTGTTACGGTCATCTGTATAAAATATGTCATATTTCCCTACCAGTCACCTATTGTAGGTAGAACAAGCATGAAGTTCCATCCAAAATTCGATATCGAATTTTCACTGTAATTATACTTTTAGAGGTGTCCTGAATAAAAGAAGAACATTTTTGGAAAAGGGCCCTGTGTGTCCATACACCGAGTAACTCAAAAGCGAGAAGTTATTTAAATTCCAGAATTGTTATTTAAAGTTGAGTACCTTCCAAGTGTAACAAGAGATGGACCTGTAGAACCATGAATAGGAAGATGTATGAGTGGACAGGCAGAGTACCAGATGGGTGAACTTTAAGTGGTACATTTGTGGTCAAGGCGTCCAAGAGACAGACAGATGTGTGGTAAGAACTCTTAATGTAGCGAATGCGTGGTAAAAAAGGGACAGAGACAGAGCAGTGTGGTAGAACTTTCAATATTGTTAACGTAAAAATAGTGTTAACATCCTGTATGTGTAGAAGAACAGGACTGGAAGATAAGCTCCCTTAATGGGGTTTTATTGAGTTACACTACCAACAGGTAGGAGGCCTTAGCCCCTAAGGGATAACTTAAAATAATAAATAAACATATCCTAAGGACATGTAACTTAGTACACAAAAGCTGTGTTTCCTGTACATTAAGCATTTCCAAAAGCTTGTTTCTTATTAGATTGAATTTTGAAACACTTATACTTAAATAGTTCACTATTCCTTTTTCTCCCTGAGAAAATACATCTCCATGCAAGAGTGTGGAATATTCAAGCCATCGCGTAGAAATCTGCTTTTTAAGTACCAGAATATCGCTTTAGCTTGAAATGTGTAACTAAGGATTTTGTTCTTCTTCCTCTTTTTCTTCTGCTCCACGGTTTTGGACTTTTCAATTCGTTCCGGTTCCAATTTGATCTATTATTTCTTCGAATTTTCTTAGTTTCTTATGCCTTTGGGTTTATAATTTATGACTATTTTAGGAACCCATCTCTATCATTAGTAATAATATTATGCATTTCCTCTACCTATAATTCTTTCTTGATGTCTTGCTTGAATTCTTTGTCCTGTTTAGTACACCCAGCTATTACTCTTAAAAATTTAATTTATAAAGTCTGTATTCTTGTATTTTATCTTTTTGTTAATGCCCATGTTTCTGAACCACTGCCTTATACAAAGGATTTTCTATACTATCAAAACTTACCAGCAAATGGAACAAAAGTTGTATAAGAATAATTTATAGAAGAGTGAGTAGAGAAAGTAATGTGAATGCAAATTTTATCATACAAATTAAATTACACACGTACAAAGCACTACATAGTTTTTAGTATAAAAATTCAGAAATATTGTTGTTAATCACACAGTCGAAGTGTTTACTGCAAATGTTAATTTTTGTTAATCCAGTTACTTCCTATGCTACTGTCGTTCTTAGGATTTTGTGATAATGGAAGGATGTTGTGAAATAAAAGATGGCCCTGGCACAGACAACAAATGTGTTAAAAGGTTATTGGAATGTCACATGTTAAAAAGCAGACAGAGTACGCAGTATCTAGAGGTTTACGGTTAGAGGCACATGACAATGATGCAGGTCCTATCTCTGGTTTACCACATTTCATACATGATGCAGGATAATGCCCTTCCAGATCGCTGTTCGCGTCACCAATAATTACTCGACCGGCCCTTCGACCTTCGATTTCCATTATTATGTATGATTAACTAATCATAACCTGAATTAAATAATTAATCTCGTGTCAGGCAGGATGTCTGTGGCAGACGTGGATCGACCAGCGTGTCTGTCTGTCACAACAGGCTCATCGCGATTGTCTTCACGTCAAAATGGCTCAGCATCATTGTTCCTCCGGTATCCTGCTGCCAATTTCACACGACTAAGGTGCCATTTCTCTTTCGACATATTAGTGCTTCAACGGATATCCGCTAACAACTGTTTATATGTACGCTAGATACCAACACTGTAATCAAAACCGTGTCGAATATCCTTTAAATCAAACTGTGTGACATTTAATGTATAATAATACCACGGAGGAGGGAGGCATATGTGAACATTACTAAAATTCTCAATTTTTGTATAATGATGTGAATATTTCTATGTATCTGTGCCAAAGCATTCCCAGTGGATCTACCAAATTTACTTATTTATATAAGACAGCTTTTCCCAGAAAATATTTATTCGGCTTTTGCTGCAATTTTAGTGTAGTATAAGAAAGGCTTCATATAAACTATTAATTCTTGTAAACAAACTGAACTCTAGTTAAAAGTGTATTTTCGTTATATCTACAAAACCTAGTATTTTTATTTGGCAGTGTCAAACAGTTTTGTGGTAAAAAATATTGAATACCTGGATGACCATTTTTCTTCAAATTACTAAACATTTTCAAAATCAAAATTCAATAACAAATAAACTACTCTATCTATAGCATTTAAAATACCATGTTTTATGAAGAAACTCTCTAAGAATATGAAAGGTCAAAGAAATATATTAATATTGCACTAGAAGGAGTATTTTGAAGATTAAAAAACGTAAAAAGAGGATGGGGAAAAAAGAAACAAAAAATAAAAAAAGAAACCGAAGAAACATCACTAACCTTTCAAGTGCATGACAGATATTTAACATATGGAGGTCCTTCAGCTGTTTAGCTTCTTGTTCTTTGAATTTTGCTGGTCTTAACTCTTTTATTGCTGATTTGAATGTATTTAGCGTACCTACTTAGTGCACCGCTCATCACTAACATTGCCAATTCTTTTACTGACTGGACTTACGTTACTAGCTGTGACCATTTCCTTTACATAGAAGTAGCCTCGCAATTTATATGGAATGCAATAATATCTGAAGTCACTGCAATTTGAAGTTTCTGTTTGAAAGCAAAAATTCTTGTACAAAATTCATAAAAACGGAACCACGTGGTTAACACATGTACACAGGCAAACATTTTGACGTACTTTAGCACTGTTTTAGCGGGATGAATGTTTACAGAAAATTTCACAAGATGCCTCTGCTTCATCTATCATCACTGAATCTGACTGCCTGATTTAAACTTTTAAATTGTACTGCAATCGGGTAATAAATGCATTTCAGGAGCCACGCCAAACCGCAAATGAGCATTTAAATAATAACGTAAACAACCTTTTAATAGCGGTGCGGCATAAGGGAAGGTAGATTCAGAAAGTACAAGGTACACACATAATTTTAACGCAAAAAATGAAAAATAGATTTTAAATTATTTTTGCCTAAATTTTAATGATGTCTCCCTTACGGGAGCGTAACTTAAAATCAGATTGTGTGGAATTTAATCCATAAATAATACCACATGGGACTTTTATCGCTCCACACATTCTTAAAACTTATATGAGCAGTTAGTGAAGTAAAGGGCTCAAAGTTTGATGATCTAAAGAATACTAAAAATTAGCATTAAGGAACCCTGGGACAGACATTTTAGATTTTCTATATTTTTATGGACATGAAATAAATACCTTGCACACTAAGGGTGTTTCTATTATAAACTGCCACACAAAGTTCCAGCACAATTTGCTTTAGACTTTGAGGTAGTTAATTATTCAACTTATTCACAATGTGAAGATACCTTAGTATTAAAAGTATTCCATGCACACCAAAAATTAAAATATTACAATGGTTTTCTTATTTTAGAAACTCTAATTGCACAAAACACATCATCAGTCTCTGGTAGGAACAAAAAATAATTAATTTTAAAGTAATTAATTTCTTTGCTTTTATGGACATTGAAAATATTTTTTACGCCCTTTTGCAAGTTGAATTTTTTAAAGCTAAACAAACGTTCAGATTTTGAAACCAAACACTGAGGTTGAAATTACGTAACTGGAGCACGTGCTGGAAAAATTCTAGGAGCATAGCAGAAAATTTAAAGGGCATGCGACAGATAGTGCATTAAAAATGTGAAATCAAGAAAAATCAATTTTTGTATGGACATATATAGTTAGATTAACTGTTTGCCACACCATCCCTTTTTGTCTAGTAGTCTCTCTCCTCAAAATCACAGTTTTCCACTTCCTTTCCTTTGAATTGAGTTCTTTTTGAGCCCTTTTTAGGCCACATTTTGTACAAATACTACTGAAAAGTGTAAGCAAAAAAAGGATCTTTTAAATGTAGCGCATATGTTATTTAATGCCTGCGATAGACCTTAAAAATGATGGAATATAAATACTTTCACCGTTAGCCGATGACTGAAGGTTTTAGAAACATTTGTGAGTGATAGACGTCAATTTCATAATTTTTCGATCACTTTTCAGCCCCAGGGCCCCTTAAAATATACTTTTGATCGATGTACTGTTCCTGTTCAACATATTTTCCGTTTTAGCAAAGACAAGCTTGCGTAGTTTATCTTCCATACGACTTGCATTACTTGCAACCCTTTTACCAATTCTATTTGATTCTCTACTCATTTTGTTATTTTTACACAGCTTCTATGGATATTCTTCTTATTCTTATAACTATTCCATGTTAATCAACATAAACTTTTTCAGAAATAATTTTTCTACACATATCGGAGCAAGTACAATAGAATGAGATGCACGACACTAAAGCATATTCTAATTTTTAAAAACGCGCCTTAACCCTGCCAAATACCAACCCTTATTACACCACTGTGACCACCACTGGTAACAATATGTCTGAGATACATTTTAAACAAATTTACTTTAAATTGGGTGTTATATCTAATTATGTTTATAGAGTTCATATTTAATATCGTTTAACCATTCCTTTTTTACTGGGACTACATTAGATATTATGCCAACCCTTATTACAGAATTTATACTACACTACCAAGCGAGCGGGGGGGGGGGGGGGGGGGGGGGCGTGCCACCATTGGTAACAAAATGTCTGAGCTATTTTAAAACAAATTTAGTTTAAAATGGGTTATTATATCTTGTCATGTTTACAAAGATAATATTAACATTGTGTAACTCTTTTTTACCTTTTTACATGAATCATGTTACACCGGCGGGGGGACGGTTACTTTATGACCACCTGGATATTTCATTGTTCGTCCAAAATAAAGTTATTGATAGTCCAGTGAAAAAGAGTGGAGCGCAAAGTGTGTGTATGTGTGTGTGTGTGTGGGGGGGGGGGGGGGGGGTCCACAGTATCAGTATAAAGGGAAGATAGACGCATTCACAACCATGCAACTAGCAAGGAGGGCCAGTAAGAAAGGTGCAAACACAAGACTGCCCAAGGGAACTTTAACTCACAGAGACTAGCTCACTCTGCGAGTGCCATACTATTAAGCTAACCCTACTATAGGTAGTAAGAGGCCCTTGTCCGACAGGGATCTTACGGGCTTGTTTGTTTATTTATTTGATGATGGTACAATACACATAGCAGAAATGAAATTCGTTGGAGCCAAAGCAGTTTATTCAAGACTAGACAACGAATAAACCGAAATTAATTAAAAGTAGAAAAATGAAACAAATGAATAATAGAATACAGAAGCAATTGGAAACAGAACTTAAGAAGAATGGAAGAAAATGGAATTCCCAAAATAACAAGTAACTATCAACAAGGACAAAGGAACGTAAGACGACCGAGCTAAACGAGGAAGGGACAACACTTTGGAGCATGAATAGGCTAAATGGGCTAGCCGTGTTGAAGAAGCAGATGAAGAACAAGAACAAGAACGTATTAAACATTTATTTAGGTTAAGTGACATGTGAATTAATAGCACCAATTCGTTATAAAGGTTCGGAAAGCAAATAAATAATGGTCAGCAAGCAATGGAGGTTAACTTTGTTGAAAATCGATTATGTTGCCCCATACATACGTAGCAGCTTTAGCAATTTCGTGGAGTAAACTGGACACGTGAACTGGGACAGAGATGGGGAGAGTCAGAGAACCGCATGCTTCGACTGCTGACTTGTCGAAATTTGCGGATTACAAGATCAAATTACCAATGTCCTGTATGTTGCAAGATGTGGCCTTTGGTACATACAACACATGTGCGTGTTAGCTTGTGTGTGAACCCAGCCTCCTAATTCAACACACTATCAAAGGCAAAACATTCTCACTAAATTAATTTGCTACAAATTAAAGTTCCTTCATGGCTTCATTTTACGTACTTTAATATCTTCTTCTGCTATATGTTCCACGTGTACGTTATCTTTTTCTGCTTCATTTGTCTCTAATAAATTATAGTTAGCTTTTCTTTTTCTTATTCTTGCGTAAGAAGAAGCTCAAAATGTTTCATTTGGCGAGTATTTGAGGGTTTTTTCTTCTTAGAAACACATTGTGATTTGTGCTCTTAGAAAGATCCAAGCCTGTATGAAAGTTTTATTACCTATTTACGCTTCTAAGTGCAAACAATCCTAAAAAAAATGTAACAAGAAATATTTCGGAAAAGGCCAAGGCAAGAAAAAATATATCCCACATATGCTGTACAGCGGTCCTTCTGTTATTCTTCTATGTTGCAGAATATACAACAGTAATAAAAAGAATTATTCAAAAAATCATGTTGCATGTTGCATTGACATGAATTTCTCCACTCACTGTACTACAAACTATTCTTACAAAATGTTATTCTTCAATATATCTTGTTAATACAGATAACTGTCCGTTTCGTTGTGGATCAGTACAATACATAAAGGTATAGCAATAGTCCATTCTTTTCAAAGCCGGTCGTTATATGTTAATCCTGAAACTGTCTTCTCTTTGTGTGAACAAAATAAAAATGAAGAAAATAAACATTTTGTGTTATTTTCATATGATTTTCTCTGTTTACTCGTCTAGTATTAAATATTATTATTCAACTACTTCCTATTAATCCAGATAAACTTTCAATTCACTTTTATACATTTCACAGTAGTGAAAAGTGATCGTGATATTTTGAAACCGCGCACTTACGTTTGTATGACAACGGAACGAAGAGGAAAAAGAAAGGAGAGAAAAAGATATAATTACCCTTCATTTGAGAAGAGTATAATTATTTGTAAAATTAAACCAGAAACAAAGAATATCTCGGAAATGGTTAACTTCACTCTCTCTTTCTCTCTCTCTCTCTCTCTCTGTCTCTCACACAGGAGTATAAGTCCAGAGCTTCTGAAAAATGGTATCTTAATATATAATCCCTAGGGCGTCTCTCCTATGCAGAGGTTACCCTCATAGCCCGGCCGCTGCGTCCTCCATCCGCAGCCAAGGCCACGGAGGAGTGCAGGTTCGGGTGGCGGGGGTCAGCACGCCGACTCCCCCGACCGTAAGGCAACTACTTGACCTTTTATGGTCGCTACCTTTGTATCAGGATAGCCAATTCTATCAATTGGCCCCTCAGGGACCTAACGAGGCTGAGTGCACCCCATACCAGACCTCCCAGCGGGGGTAAAATCCCATGCCGGTACCGGAGATAGAATCCGGGTCCTCAGCGCCAGGGGTAAGTGCGATACAAACTGCGCTACGGAGGCGGTCATCTAATATATACAGAGTGAAAATAAATAACACCCCACAAATTTTATTGACAACGGACGGTTCATAGACAATCAATTTGAGATAGGAAAGCTATGGTCTAAGACTAAAAAATTGCACAACTGCGCCTTAAATTTTTGGGGGTATGCACACCACTGATCGTATCCATTGCAGCTGTAACATATGAGAAAACAAGTAGAAAGGTTTTGTAGTCTGAGTATTTAGTGTAATAGATATGTTGCCAGTTTGACTGTTACATACATTTTGTTTAGAACAAAAATGAAAATACTGTGCGGTGGTGAGACACACACACACACACACACACACACACACACACACACACACACGCACACACACACAGACACACACGCACACAAAAGGAAATAGAAAATGTTCCACAGGAGGAATTTTTGGGGATTCATAAAACGAAGGACCCATTTTCTCAATAATTTTGCTAAATAAAAAGATGTAGCGTTTAAAATGAAACATCTGAAATGAGGAATGGGATTGAAAGTTCTTCCATGGAGCACACGAGTGAATTTTCAGTATATGTATACACATGGAAAGTTTCAGAGATATTCTTTAGGATAAGAATAAGGTCACTGTGGGGCTTATGTCGTACAAAAGTCGCATCTGATAGAAAAGGGGGTGGAAAGTATCCGATTGGAAGCCCCACGATAAGAAGTCTTTTTTATCAATATTGTTGTGAAATAAAGATATAAGTCACTGTCTCGTAACTCCTTTAAGGGTGGAATAAAAAGACCCAGGTTGGAAAATGTTCGTGAAGACGTAATCTTGAGAATATTTAGTTACTAAATAAACTAATGTTGCAGTTTTCATTCTTCTTGAGTTAGTAAGGCGAAAGAAACAACCCTGACATGGGATTGAAAAATGTTTCATGTAATGTGGAGGATTACCGGTATCAATGGGAGATTTGCGCTATGAAGATTTGTGATCAAACAAATGAATCAAATGAATAGCAGCACCATTGCAGTCGCTTTGGTTATTCGTTTAAGAATAAGTCAGCAATTATTTATAAAAGTTGCGTTTTACCAAAATGATAGTCATTGAACTATTATTAATTATGTTTGGAGGTAGGAACTTCACATAAATATAGTTTTATATTAGCACATAGTTAAAAACACGTGCTTTTTATAGGAATGTTCTAATTCATTTCCTTAACACCAACAGAACAAATGCAGGTGCAAAGTGTTTTATTATGTATTTGCTCCACACACGCCCCGCCCTGCTATGTATAGCCAGCTCCAAATGTTTTCCGAGCCACGTATTCCTAGCCGCGTCAGTGAGGCCGGATGGCTTATCAGCAAGTTATGCCAGGTGGTCTCAAAGGTCGACTTGCCAGCTGTCTACAAGGATAAGGGATGTAATGCGGCTGCAAGTCCAAAGAAACTATCATTCCAACATTTCTCTTAGACTTGCTTATAAGAAAGTAATCTCATTGCAAGGAAAACAGCATTAACGTTATAAATATAGAACGAACTCGCAGCCAAGATGGAAACTAAATATTTGGCATTAGAGACATCATAGCATCGTATAACAAAGCTAAATTTTAAAAGGTTTAAATAATTTTTAATATACCACAGTTTTAAAACGGACTAAAGTATAAAATAATTTCTCCTAGTTCCATGCACTGTGCTGAAAGTGTGTGATTGTGAACTTCTAATATGCATGAAGATACTTGTAAGACTTAAAACGAAAAACACAGGGCACATGCAATAAATAATCGATGCATAAGTAGCTCAGTTAAATCACTAACAATTTTATTGCACTGCAAATGATATGAACTTTTCTGTGACTTTTCTCAACGACAGCTACTTCGTGCATTCCCTACTATTATGTGTTGCATTTTTGTTTCTGCATTTTCAAGCTCTAACTTAAATATTATTTATGTAGCTGAAGAAGCCAGGTGTGTAGAAATTTCATATTTTTCCTAAATATTGTGTGATGCATGTTAGTGGATAAGTAAAATATACGCAACTGAGGAAGTAAAAGTCTTACTCTGTACACTTTTTCGATAAATGGGCATTTTATGCTTATCACATGTTTATTATTCTTTTAAATTACAGAAAAGCTTAAGCAGGATATTAATATTCTTGTAAATGTGTTTCAAAATCTAATTAAATATAACTGTTGACACTGAATGTGCCAGCGTATGCAAGCTTTATATTCTGCACTTAAAAATTGATGTGTGTTATATGTCTTACAACCCTACACACGAAAGCCATCCCGGTCCAGGAACACCAGGCGCAAATAGTTCATAAGAAAATTCTTCGTCTCTTAACCCTACACCCTCTCGTCCATCGGAAAACATTTGGAGCCGGCTGAGAAGGTTGGTAAAATGCGCTGTGAAGCAGTAGGGACGGCATATGTGGAACTCTGTATACCTGCAATTATAAGTTCCGGGAATTTAAAAAAAAAAAACGAAAAACCTGAAAAACTTGAAAAACCAGAAAGGAGCGTAGTATGTAAGTGCGGATTTTGACAACTATAAGGTGTACAACACTCTGTAATCCATTGACTGTAGGATGTTGCACAATATTTATATAATCCATTAGTTATATATCAATAGATGCGGAAAGTAATGGAGAATTCTACAGTAAAAAAACTTTTTTAACTTAGAAAATACAATGTGTCCTTAAACCGTTTCCTCTATAGTTACACAGTCGCCTTCTAGTTCTATTACTTCTCTCTCTCTCGCTCTCTCTCTCTCTGTCTCTCTCTCTCTGGGTGAAACTTTGGAGTGTTGTTAATATCCAATCCAATATTAAGCTGCCAACAGAGGGAGACAGCAAAAAACGCCCATCGCATTGATTGGTACGCAAGATTCTACCCACGATCTCCCACAACCACCTCCCACAGCTCGTCCTTTACGGAAAACATTTTGAATTCTATGTCTGATCTTGATGTAATTCCATTTTTTTCAAAGGAAAGGTATAAATAACTTCATCGGACATCCACATGTTCTACGCATTTTTCTCTTCGAGTGTAGGTATATGTATTTTTTCTATTAATATGAATATTGCAGATTCGCTCGCCAACACGTACGTACAGATTGAAACGGAGGCGTATATCTGGAATACGCGACCTTTGAAGTTTGTGCATGGAATCTAAAACAGCAGCATTGAAATAAGCTTATTACTCGTGAATCCCGTAATGCGAGAAGCAAATTGATGCACTGATTCAAATTCTGACAGCGGCCAATACGAGCAAAGAGAAAATATGAGCCTGTTCTGCAGGACATCAAGGGTTAGGTACCTACGCATTATTTTATTTTTGTTCTGCTTTATTTTTTGTACCTTTAACATCATGACTGTAGAGATCATATCGGACGCTGAATGATGGGTTGAAATGAACGAGCAAATCAACTGGCGAACATAAAGAACTAACGTTACTTTTTTCTAGTGTCTCTTCCTTCACTACAGGCACCAAATGTCCAGGTAAGGCTAAATATACTCCACTGTTCATTCCCACTTGATGATAGTCAAACAAATGAATACGTAAAGTGCGAAACTACTTAACAGAATAATACCATGTTGGGGTATTACGTAACTGCGTGTGGATATCATTCGTAAATAACACTTAACTATTGCTTAACTTTATTCGCGGGGTTTACGCTTTCTTTGCATAATCATCTCACTTCCCGTTTTCGAGGCTCTAGCACTTATACAAGATTTTCTGGACATGGGTTTATAAAAAAATCTGATGTGTTGCACTCTCATGACTTTCTCTACCCTTGCAAAAACTGTTCTTACAAACACCTCCATCTGCTTCATGTTAATCGAGATAAACATTTATAGAAATTGTCCTATAGCCAATTTCCTTGTAGATACAAGGGACATACAGCAGGCTGTAAGCGATAGTTAACTGTTTTAAAGGTGATGACTTTGAAATTCTGTTCTCCCTGTATGACCAACAGATAAAAAAAATAATAACGATCTCTCATTTGAGAATGCTCTGCAAGTATTGTAAAATTCTGACAAATAACAAGGAATAGGTATCTCCAAATGCTTCACTTCACAAAATAGATTCTTTGACATTTATTTTGTGTTTTAACGAGATCCACATTTTTGTACAGTAAGAATTGGTCTATGTCTTACGGTTTACCAGTTATGCAAAAATCATCAAGAATAAATAATACCACATAAATAAAACAATAAGCTTCATTTGCCATAAAATGGCTTAAACATTTTAATCAAAATCGTTAGAGCTATCTTCAAGAAAATTAAAATTTTCTAAAAGTTTTCCACGTAAAGGGTAATTTAGGATGGAGAACTTTTCTTCAAAATGTTCTTTTAAGCACCCTTTAAAGATATTAAACTTAAATACCAACTTTGGTTTCTAACGGACTGTTCGTTTTTGAGTTAGGCTGTTCACAGCCAGGCACACAGGCATATAGACACACACATACGCAAGGACCTTTCTCTAGAACTTCTTTTTCTTATTCAGGGGGCGTCAAAACATGTATTTCGGGTGAAATCCCGACATAAAATTTTTGGGTCGAATATAGTACTTCCTCTACTTACACCTACATACTAAAGTAAAAATATGCTCGCACTGGAGAGCTTTCAAATTGCTCAGTTATAACCCGCCTTTAACTGCAAGGTCATATCGGTGTTCTTTTACCTTTATGCACGATTTGTGCGATGTATCTTTATTAATTATGATTAATAAAGAGTTTATTATTATTTACCTTTAGAACATATTGCCTATCGACAGTGGTGTAAATAGTATAGAGTTATCGTTTCTCATTCTCTCTCTCTCTCTCTCTCGCTCTCTCTCTCTCTCGCTCTCTCTCATAGTTCCAGATTCTGGGTAGAACGGAAAATAACCTTGGTTAGATAAACATTCCCACTCCAATCCGGAGTAGAACTCGGGACCCCACACACGGCAGACAGGTGCTTTCCTGGTTCAGCTACGAGGTCAGCAATAAGTGTCTTATTTTAGCTGTAATTTCACCAAGTTCTCACTATCACTTTTTAATGTAATCTTTGATAATTAGTTTTGTTTAAAACTTGCTTTATTATTAGGTAACGGAATAACGTTCAGCACACCATCTTAACCTACACAAAAATGTCAAAAGAAAAGACAAAAATAATGTCAAACAGGGAGAACAACGTACACCAATATGGTCGTAAGTAGTCGTAGACAAAGTTCAATTACTTAGGATGTGAAATTAGTAATGAAAATGATAACGATACTGTCAAAAAACTACTGTCGGTCTGGGTGGCTCAGATGGTCAGACGCTGGTCCACTGATCCCAAGGTCGGGGTTCAAATCCGGTCTAGACCGATGGTTTTTAGGTGTGCTTAAAAGGGACAGCCCCATGACAGTAGATTTATTGGCATGCAAAAGAACTCTTGCGGAACGAAATTCCGGTACACCTGATGCTGATAGTGACACTGATATTATCCTAGCAATTGACAGCGTCAATTAACAGCAAAATATTTTTTTTTCAAAAAACTAGTGAAATTCCAAACAATATGTGGAACAATGCACAATACTTAAAGAAGAGAGCAAGACCCGAAACGAGAGCAAAATTCCTAGTTATGGATGTGAAATCTGGGTACTAACAAAACGAAAATTAGAAGGACACAAAGACAAAATTAGAAATGAAGAAATAAGAAAGGAACTGGAAGTGAAAACTGTCGACTCAAGAATGGATAGATACAGAACGAGGCGGTTTGAACATTTTGAAAGGATGGAGGATACAAGAGCGCCAAAAATCGCTTTCAATAAGCACATAAAGGAAAAAGAGACGTAGGGAAGAAGATGAAAGGAGATACTGTTAGTATGGAACAGGCAGCAGCCTAATTCGTGAAGTGAAGAAGAATAAGGACAAGAAGGTAACGGGACAATGGAATACGCGCTACGTAGGCTCTTCTTCGCTGAGTAGTCGAACACACGAGTTCTCCAATATCCTTTGGAAGCATCACTCACTACAAGTCATACCATCATCACAAATACCCTAGCAGAATATCAGTCTTGTTGCACTCACTGAGTGACTGGCAAGAGTGTTAGGCGTATCAGTTCACAGATTTCACGTGGTGTAGATTCGAATATAACGAATAAGACAGTCCAATAACAATCTATTCTGAAAGGTATCTAAAGATGATACGTTATTCAATACATTAGCTGCACAATCTGGCAATAAGAAGGTTTGAAGAGGTAAATGTTTTGTTCACTAATCTGCTTTCGCTACGATGCACGCGCTCATACCTACGACGAGCTGAAGTCCAAAGTAGATTACGGCATGAAAACTGGTTTTGCTATTGTCTGTGTGTTTATCACCGGCTACTGCAAGTAACGAGGGGAGGATTGATTTTCTTTTTGAGCAATCATTATGACACCTGAACAGGTAGTCCTTACTGTCATCATTCCTGACCTTTCACTCTACAGACACGCGCGTGCACGCACGCGCAACTACATCAATGCTGCACGCTTTTCAAGTGTATGTGTGCGAATTTACTCCAAAAAAGACGCTGGAATCCAGTTATTTAATATCAATTTGAGACTTAAAGACTTATTCTAGCAACAACTGGAAAATACACAAATAACTAAACTTTGAAGCTCTGCCTCTTTATACTAATCGCAGAATGATAAAGGAGTGCTAAAATATGGGCCATCAAACATTCGACCAACTTCATTTTTTACTTTCTCTACTACGTATAATAGTGAGGAAAGTACGATCTAAAACTTCGATGTCGAAATTTCACCGAAAATATGTTTTCAGGCTCCCTGAATAAAAAAGAAATAGTTCTAGAAAACGGTCTGCCTGCCTGCCTGCCCGCCCGCCTGCCTGCCTGCCTGCCTGCTGCGTGCGTGGGGGGGGGGACCACCATAACTAAAAACGAAAATTCTGTTAAAACCAAAGTTGGTATTTGAGTGTAGGTAGTATCTTTTAAGGATGGGACACAAAGATTTTGAACAAAATTCCTCCACTCTAAACTAAACTTTATATTGAAAATTTTCTCAAAATTGCTCTAACGATTTTAATTAAAATGCTATACGTTTAAGATATTTTTAGGGCAAATGAAATGTATACTTAGAATTTTGTGGCTATAGCTTATGTATTCCTCTCTATACTTTTGCATAACTGGTAAACCGTAAAGAAAAGAGCAGATCTTACTGCTCAAACATGTAGAGCTCAAGTTGTGTTTAAATGCATTTTTGTGGAGTGAACCATTTCGGAGATACTTGTTATTTGTATGAGTTTGGCAATTTTTGAACTTTTCTCAAATGGAGGGTCGTTATTGAATTGTATCTTTTGGTCGTACAAAAAATACGGAGTTTCAAAGCTCTAAAAGGCTTGGCTACCGCTCAAAGCCCATATTCCTCTTGTACCTACAAGAATATTAGCAATACGATAATTTCTGCAAATGTTTATCTCAACTAAGATGAAGATGGAGGATATCAGATTTATGTATATTCAACCATGCACTGTAGAGAAAATCATGGAGGAGGTTATGTTTCAGCTTAAGGCTAAGAAGTCGTAGTTAAAATCTGTTTTGCTCGTATCCATAACACCTTGTACAGAAGGTGCTTAGAGCTCCAGACCGTTCTAGAAGGAAAACTTCCAGAATGTTCCGATTATCTGACGATAGTGCTTCCGGTGTTTACGGTGAGCAAGAACGGTATTTTTCTTCGTTTATCTCTTACCTGCCCGGTGTTGACCTTCGGATAGCTTTGGGCCACGGTCATTGAGCGCTGTAACATATTTTACACTCTGTATAATAAAACACAGCATGTATTAAATATATATGTTGTTTTGCATTCGCATATTCTTATGGTGGGAGATCCCCACTTATGTAAATATGTTGATTATGAGATGCTGACAGCTGTGGTTGCATTGATTGCTGCACCTCACAGCGATATTAGCATCTGGATTGCTACAGACAGATATGCATGCTGATCTGGATTAGCGACTGTGTCATCGAATTGATTGTCAGGTGAGGTTGAGCTGTTGTTGTCTGTTGACAGTATAGATTAGAACAAGACAGCTTCGCACCTGCAATGTTCTTCAGTTGATGGATCTCTTATACTAGCTGTAGCCTACGGACTATACTTTTTAAATATTTTTAGCAATGCATCTATGGAAATTAATTAAAAATCCGCAGCTTTCTTCACGTTGCTTTCAATGTTTTCATAATATAAAATATATACTACACACAAAATGTATATATGAAATATACATTTTGTGTGTAGTATATATTTATTATTAATAAAATACTTTTTGATATGCTAATATGAAATGACCCTTGAATTCCAAAGCCTGTTAATCTCTCCTAAATTTTTAATTTGATCTCAGGTATATATACAGCCATTACTTAGACTTAACTAATTTAAGAGAAAAGAACATATTTTGTATAGAATTTATTGATATTTTTAATTTTTTTCAGTATGACTTATGAAAAATATTTAATTTCAGCTCAATTATTTAATATTTTTAAGAAACGCATAATAAAATTTAATATCTTAATCTCTGAGACTCCCCTAAAAATTTCAAGCTAATAAGTTACAAACAAGGGTCCAAAGAGTATTTTGAATAGTGAAAAATGCTGGGGAAAAAGGAACAGAGAAAAAATGGATTTTAAAGTTTAATAACGTATTTTTGTACTCCAGCTAAATCCAAACAACTTCAAAATCCCCAGCACCATATGTGGGGCCCTCTGCTCTTTATTCTTGTGTTCAGCAGCAATTTTTAAGAATTTTATGTTTAACTTTGTTTGATCCTTTTTAATATAAAAACTGTCCTTTCACACTCCCATTGTTCCCAAAATTTACAAACCTTAGTTGTTCAGCTAACCTCTACACTACGCAATGTCGCTAATTTGTGCACCAAAGTCATTAAATATCTGCTAATGACTGCTTTACTATATACTGCTAGTGAATAACTTGAAACCTATTAAATATCTAAAGAATGCCTAATCTGTAGCTGAAACACTGAAATAATCTGGCAAGATTACAGAATTACAGAAAACTAACTGTACTTCTCTGCTTACAAGCAAACCACGTGCCAAATTTGCGTCATTTGAGCTCGATACATCGAATTCATTTCAGCACAGCCAACTCAGAAACTCTGACGGAAAATTACTTGCAAGAGATTAAATATTAATCAACATTTTCGGCAATTTACGCCAAATTTGATCGATACCTTGCCTTATAAATGTTCAAGAACATTTTAATTACTTCGAAGTGAAATATGAGATCAATAAATTAGGCACTGACATGGGAATAGTAGTGACTGCTAAACATTTGAATTTTCTAATTTTTCATTGAGAAGGTGGGCCATTGTAACAGAGGCGGTAGTATGTCGATGTGAAATTAAATAAAGCTGAGAACGTCGCTTCTAGAGAGCATTAGTTCTGTGAGTACGGTGTTGGCGCGGACAAAGTAACTACATACATACAGGCAAGATCTGAAATTGCATATTCCATGCCATGCTTGCTAACATTATGGGAACAAGTTGTTTTACGGTTTGCACTGCGTAGAATTCAAAAAAGGTGAAAAGTACGTCATATTGCATAATATTGTGACAAAATGACAAAACCAACCCAGTTATTTTATTGTTTTCTAAACCTTTACCACAAATACACAGTTTATTTTCGTCGTTTACAGTCCAAAGCTACAAGAGTGTAGCACATGCTCAGTTCCCCTACACATGCTATTACCCCCTCCCCACCAATGACCAAGGCAAGCAGAATCAGACCTTCTATGCCTTGTTCCACTGTTAGATGACAGTATGAAGTTAAATGGGATATATCTGTCTCTATCTAGCGCATACGAGTTGTCATTAGCCTCGTCCTTTTCTACCTTCGCGCTGTTGCCAGGTTCCCAATAGCATGGTACAAATATTCAGTTGTTATCAATTTCAGGTTTGAACACATTATCCTACGCAGAATTTTTTTCTCTATTAGTTTATATCCTTTTTAGTCATTATACATTTCTATAGGCCCATATTTCTTCAAAAAACATTTTTTTCAATAGAAGTCCGATATGTGCTGTTTCTATACTCATTACGCACTAACAAACTGCTAGAATGCGTCTATATTTTGTTCTTAGGTAGAGTATACTATAGTGCTACTACCTGCCCACTTTGAATTCTCTATGTTTACTCAGTTAAGTGTTACAATTTTTTAAATTAAATATTTTCGGAAATTTTTATACCTGTGCACTGCAAAAGTTACGCAGTGTGATACTTTTTTGTTATTGAGTTTACATCAGGGAAGCAGTGAGAACAAATGTTGACGAGGGTTGGAGAAAGTTTTTTAAATAAACCAAAAGGCTGTAACTTCTTTCTTTCATCGAGTAGGGCAAACGAAAGGTATTCATCTATTCAGCGTATTCTCGCGCCAGGCCTGACACAGAAGATAGTATAAGGAGCAGCACTAGCATTAGTTCGAAAGAAGTCGGTGTGTAACTGTGTGGAATCTATGAGCTGTTATTGCGTTATTTGTTTAATAGTTTCGTAAATATTTGTAGTTATGGAAGGGGAAGCTAGGAAGAGACGATATATTGGTAAATTAAGAAGTAAGGAACTCCAAATAATTATGAAGGTGTTAGATTATTTTTGAAGTAAAATGCGTTTAAGTAAGGCAGTAAAAGAAACTGCTAAGGCTATCGGGTGTTCAGAAGCAGTAGTGTATAGGATTAAAAAGGAAGTAATGAAACGACCTCTAAGAACGCCAAAAAAGAAAGCAAAAAGGGCGAAAAAAAAGAAGTGTATAGTGAATAGTGCAATGTGGAGTGCGGCGAATTGTTCATTCTTTACTGTTTGCAAATATTCAACCCACGATGAATATAATTTTGTACGGTTCAACAGTGATGAGACCCTACCAAATTTCTCAAGGGCCACTCTCTTAGTCGGTTCTTACATGATTTGGGGTCCGAATATGAAAGAAGGGGTAACAAGTACATGTTAATAGAAAGAGACGATATCGATATCATCAGATGGTGACATAAATATCTAAAAGACTTAAAAAGGTTTAGGGATAAGTGGAAATCAGTTGTTTATACAGACGAGTCATTTGTAAATTTAGGCCATACAGTAACAAAGGCATGGAGGGATACCAAAGTTAAAAGTGTCCGTCAAGCAGCAATTGAAGGACTAAGTACAGGACTCGGCCACCTCGGGATCGCGCGCGGAAAAAGATTCGCAACTAGTACATGTTGCAACACTGCGCTCCATTTAACGTGTACTGTCTTCTAAGGGTGGAACGCGCTTTAGTCACAAGAGGATGGCGCGGAGTAGTAGTGCATGCAATTGAATGGGAGGACGAATATTTTTGTTTTCGAGATGAAGACGATCAAGCTGAGCGCTTGATTTGTATAAGACTGGTTGTTAGATTTATACAATTGCGTTTCCTTAGTTTCTGTCTTTACGATAAACGTTATTTTTCTGGAAAAATACAAGGAACTTTTGCAGCAATAGTAAGACACATTCTCTTCTCAATTTGATGACCTGCAAAATCCAATTATTTTGCACTTTTGAAGTTTTCATGTATTGAGGCTTCACACGAGCTACAAAATATGAAACTACTTGTGCTGCAGAATTCCACGATCGTAAAATGCTCTGAGAGAGAAGGCTGGAAATTATTTAGATCTCTGCCTTGCTGTAAGTATCCGAGATTGCTTTTGCTTGCATCCAGTTTAATGGCAGGCTTTAGCTGCACTTATACCTGCGAACAAATATTATCAAACAAGGACTACATTAAAAGTGAGTATCGCAGCAAGATAAGCGAAAATCACATTGCTTGTTTTTTGAGAGTATGCACTTCATCTTTTGCACCAAATGTTGAAGACTTTCTGAAACGTAAATCATGTCAAAAAGAAAGAGAAACAGAAAAGGAACAGAAGCATAGTGGGTTAATTAGGGGTAGAATATGAATGTGATTTCCTGTACATAGGAATGAGGGCACAGTGCCGCCACTGGAACTTATTACTCACAGTTAAATGTGTTTGCTGTCCCAGCGGGTGGAAGGAGGTGATTTCAATTTCCCTTAACTTGTCTGCAGTTGAACACTGTTGGTGTACAGTCTTTCGTGCCATCAAAACTCACTCAGTGCTTTTAGTGTCCTTCACTTCCTCTGTCTCTCATGCACTAATTACGAATATGTAATCATTCGCGACGCTCGTTAAATCTTCTTGCAATGTACCAACACGACACACATGCACAGCTGTCCTGCATTTATTGATACACTGACCGACTCGTGTGTGTAACTGTAACCCTAAAACTCACTCTCTGACCTCCTTATATACTGGAGATGACGTTACACGCCCCTTTCTCAGTTCCTCATAAACACGCACCGGAAATAATGCAGCTCGAATGCTTTTGTTTCTGCCGCTTGTGTTGCTGACAGTCATGTACACACAGGAGTCGCTTGATGGAGCCTGAGCTAGTGTCTTTGCCCGCTGGCCGGCACGGCATGTGGTGTGGAATAGCTTGGCTCCGTCCGTCCTTTGTTGTGCGCCGGGTCCGACGTCACAATATTTTGCCGGGAATTACAAGCCATACAGGTTGTTCCGCTTAAAGCGAAAATGGCCCCAGGTTAGTTCAAACAAATGAAAGTTACGCATGCACATGAACAGTAACTGTGTCAAACTGTTGTTGCATAAACTTGGACAGTTTTTATAACTTCTGAAACGCAAATGATAATATTTTTGTATAATATTAAATTGTATATATTTATTTCTCGATCCCTCTGTGTACGGTTCTACTGAAGAATGAGGCGCAATGGTTTCAATTTCGAGTATTACGTCAGTATAGTATACAAGGAGCTAAGCGTAGGAGCGCGCAAATCTTAACGGCCATTTGTTGATGTGAAACCGAAACATAAGTTCTATCGTTTGCTTCTATAGCGTATGGCTGCATAAATAAAAAATGAAATTGGTAAAGTGTCTGTCAATATTTAACCACTCCTTTATCGTGGAGTGCAATTAGCACTGAAACATAGAACTTTAAATGAGTCATTTAGCCTGAAAATAACATTAAATAATTGGATTCTAGCATGTATATTGGGATAAATTTGTGAACATTGGTCTCACAACGTGCAGAGTGAAAGGCCAAGTCTTGTAAACACTGCTCGGAAAACTTGAAAGACTACCACCCCTGCCTTCTCAACTTCCAGCAACTTGTAGTGAACTGGGGCCCAGTAGTTGTCGACGGGCCCTTAAACTCCAGTCACTCACTCGTTTACTCACTCATTCACTCACTCAGTCACTCACCCACTCATTCACTGATAACACCATGCTCAGGTGGTAACGTGTGTGGCCTATATTCGGGAGATGGGGGTTCGATTCCCGCGGCCAACCTCCTGACCTTGGCGTTTTTCTCGGGTATTTCCCGGGTCACTCAGCCGAATGCTGGGAAGGATATTTAGCTTACATCCCCAAAACGCTCCCTTTCATTTCATTCATGTAATTTTCTTTCATCGATCTTTCCAGGTTCTAAGAGTCAGCAAGGTTGTCGGCAGGATGCGCTGCGGTGGAACTAGCGCTCTGAAAATATGGTTTTCGGCTGAGGAGAGGTACTGTTGTAGGCTAGTCGCCCGCCAGAGGGACTGCCTGATCAGCCGGACCTGGCTGGTGGTGCGTATTCTGCAGCGATCTGGAACTCTGTCGGGCAGAAGAACTACCTGTATGTGTTAGGGACCCAACTTAATAGTCCTGCCTGTAATATGTTATGGTCACCTGCAGTTCACTTTCATACCAATCTTCCTCTCAGGGTCTGAAGAACAGTAAGTCATCGGCAGACTTACCGGAATTCCCACCGTGTCAAACAGGACAGGGTGAGGCTCACTGATAACAGTCACATGGCCAAGCCAGTTTTCTAGGGCTGGTCAGGTTTGGATTATCACTCCTCGTAGGTGTGAACGAGTCCTTGATTGCAGTAGCCATATCAGTATAAAAAAAAAAAAAAATAATAAAAAAAAAATAAAAAAAAAAAGAAAAGAAGAAGAAGAAGCCATTCACTTGTTTATCTTATTCAGTTGCCAGACTTTGCAGATAATGCATTCAATAATGTTAAATTATCTGCTTTACCTTTTACGATAGATTAATTGTTACTGGACTTTTCATTCGTCATATTTGAATACACTACCACGCGAAATCTGCTCACCCATACTCCGTATATGAAGCAGAGAACACCGTCACACCTGCGCTGCAGATACGCATATTATACGGATATCTGATACCTTTAATTCATAGACTACAAATTTGCCTAAGAATCATTCACAGATTAGCAAGTTAAGGGAGAACTGCCTTACATGCAGGCACATTTAGCTAAACTTCCTGCAACACAAAAGCTGAAAGTCAAGTGGTTTCCACAAAGTACAAGAATCAATGGAAGGACTGTGGGAAGACTTAGCCGATATTCTGGGAAGTTCTGGGGAAGTCATTTCAAAGAAAATTGATTTACCAAATGCAGCACGATACAATTATGCTCCCATTACTTTATGTGATGGAATACTTGGGAAATACAGTTCTGCGAAATTTGATTCACCTAATACATCTTCATATAAATATGTTCCCATTACTTCGTATGATTGCAGCGATCTTTGTTGTCATAGAAAACAATATTGACAGATATAGGGTGCGTCCTTTTGCGGGATAATACTGAAAATCTTTTAGTTGTATATTATAGTTAGTATTACGCATGCACAAAGCAACTAGTAAGTTATTGTAACAGTATTCATTAGTCTAAATTATATATTTCCTTTTATTTTACTCAACTTACACAAATTCACCAATTACACTTCCTTTTCTAAGTTTTTTTATACTTAAACGAATTATCCTCACAACACTCTGAAAGGTTACTCCTGGCTCCTTGGCAACCTGACGTCAGCCAAGGAACATCTAATTTATGGGATGTTATCTACATGGAAACTCGAAGCAATAGTACATTATTTTATTGTTTCTTCTTTTAAGTATACAGATTTCACAATGATTAACAACTCTAAACTCTATGTAATTTGTTACATTTCATTAGTATTTTGTTATTAAATATGGAAAAAGTCTTCAAAGCTTATCTTTTCAGATAATGAATTCATCTTGCCACAAATCGATTAAGTTTAAAACTTTGTTATAAGGTACCCATATGCTTCATAATATTTAAGCCATTTTCTTAATATTTTCATATTTTGGAAAAAATATGAATTCATATTTTTATTCATATTTTTTTCTGTCTCTATTATTATTCCTAATAGCATCAGAGCTGCTGCTACCCGAATGGAACTAATCTAGAAGTATTGTTAAAATATACACATGCGCGCGCACGTTTTTATAAAACTGCTTTCTTTTATTTGGGGAACCTCAAAACACGGATTTACGAGGAATTTCTATATTGAAATTATGGGTGGGTTTAAATGTTTCACTGCGTATTTTAGGTAGCGGTAAACAAAGAACAAAAAAAAAAAAATAAAAATAAATAAATAAATAAAATAAAATGAGCAAACATCCCACTTCTGACACCAGTAGGATAAAATGGCAAGATAAGACGGCTGGACCATACGAATTTACTCTTTTATCAGTAACATTATCTGAATATAAATAGATAGTTATTTATGGATAGTGTGACAGTAATGAGATGTCGTCCTAAGGGCAATAGTTACATCCGAGGAAACGATTGGCAATGGAATAGTGCGGTGAACTTAACGCATCTCCTCAGGTAGAGAGGGCAATTACAAGAATTTCTCCTTACATCAGCAGTGGCTTGTCAGGTTGGAGACGCTTGTTACAAGGGTTGGATCTGCCACGCCTTCGTCGTAACAAACGTGGACTAAACTCTTTAATTACCCCTGTCGCTAGGTTAGCCGCAGAACTCCCTACATGTCGCGTCAGCAAGTCACTTTAACCACCATAACCATCCTACTTTACTGTGGTTACGTGGGGAGGCGGTCCTGCACGTAATTCTGGACGCAGCTCCAAGACATGGCAAGGATTCATCTTGCCTGCTTATCAACTGAAGATAATGTTGGCGTATATAAAAGTAGGTAGTTCATCAGGGAATCGGCAGTCGAGATTTAAACCTATCACGCAGTCGTTCTAGATTAAAAAGATATCAGCTCGAATCTATAGGATGTAAGGAAAATACGCTTGCTAAAAGGTAGTACATGGGTACCATGTGAACATATTCCTTTAATAAGCACTTGTCCAGAAATACTGTGTTTGATCGCTTTGGCCTCTGGAAGAGGACGTAGACAATGCTGATTATAAAAGATAATAAACAACGGAAAAACAAAACTGAAATACTGCACATAAAGAGATAACGTTTTAATATATATTTAAGGTGCTCAAAATGGCCGTCACCGTCTCCTACGGGTTTTGTCATCATCTAATTTTGTAATGACGTTCAAAAGGGATTTCTTGACTAAGCTACCAGTTTCACTTAAACGGCTCTCAGTCTTCTAACTATGGTGTGGGCTGGGTTATACCTGCTGGAATAACGTTGTTGATAGGGCCGCGCTGGAATTATCTCTTGCATTTCTTCAGGCTTCCTGTAGATGACAAGCAAACATTTTTGTGCAAAGCTGCTATTGTTCATTCCCATTTGAAATATCTTCACAAAACAATACTAAAAAGAATGAAACTACTAAATAGAATAATACGCAAATGATACGTAACTTGTGTATAGTGAAACACTTCTTCTGATAAACAACTTTTAACTGAGGAATGCAACTTCTACAGATTGCACGGAGTCTTACCTTTGTTCCCCTTCTTGTTTCAAGGCTTTAGCGTGTTAGAAAACCAATTACTTTACATCTTTTATGAACTAAATATTACATGTTACCAAGATTCTTGTACACTCACTTCCATTTATGCCATCCCCGCAGCTTTGGGAGGCAGTTTACTGGCCTTTACAGGTGGAGTATGGTTAGCAAGGAGAAACTATGTGTATCTGTTTACTTTTCGAGCATGCACTGGCGTCATATTTGATGTGCACTGTTCTCATTATTCACATATGAATATGCATATAGGTGATCCTTTTGGGTATGGATAAAATAAGAACATCATACAAATAATTATTCATTTATGCCGACAAACTTACTGCTGGTATTTTTTAAACACACAAGTCGTGTGTTTAATGAGTGTGGGCAATGTTTGTGAGGTGGAATAAGTACTGAAAAATTCAGTGCGACAGCCTTGGTGTATTTATCTCTGATGTGAGATTCCCTTGTGGTCTACCGGGAAAGTACGAATCGGTTGGGGAATTTAATGTTATACTGGCAAGTTGGCCATGGCAGCTTAGTGGTTAAAGCAGCCGCTCGATAAGCAGAAGATCCGTGGTTCAAATCCCGGCTATGGCATTGAATGTTTCAGTCCTGATTCGTCCTCTTAAACATCATACAAAGTTTACTACTGACCTTATTTTTTGAAGGTTTGTGTATATAACACCGAATCGTAGATTCCTCAGCCCATAACATGACCCCCATTACGCACTCAACATAACTCATGACTGTGATGCAATTGAGCCCATGTCCGTTCTAGTATAAGTGGGGTGATTTGCTGAAAAGCTCTCAGATCATCAGTGTTCCCTGGTTTCTGTGTGTAGACAGTGGCTAACAAAACCCCACACGAAGTCAGAAGGGGTTAGATCTGAGAGTTTGGGGGCCAAGGAATGAGTCCACCAGGTGCACATGCATACCATTGAAAGTGGCACTTAGAAACTACGAACGTCCTATGCCTAGTGAGAGGGTGCACCATCTTGCTGAAATAAAATGTCCATATTGTCATCTTCAAGTGTGGCAACAGAAGCCACTGCAACATATCAAAAGTAAGCTTTATGGCATATTGCCTTTTCTGCAAAGAAGAATACACTTTTTTGTGGCTCACTCCAGACCATACATTAACTTTAGGACTTGATCTTTTAACCTCGTACGAGATAAGTGTATTTTATTTTGTCAAACAATGTAGTTGTGATCTCCCGCTGACATGAAAAGTAGCCTCGTCTGTAAATAACCATTTGTTTAAGAAGCGTCATCAATCCATGGTACACCATGGTTGCAAAATTGAAACGAGCTTTATAATCCTCATCGCGTAAGATTGTAGATGTTGTAAGTGAAATGACTACAGTTTCAGGTACTTTCAACAATACGCTGACATGACGTATATGGGACATTCGTTTTTGATGACAGTTGTCTCAAGCTTTTCGTAGGATTCCTTGTCATTGCTTTTTCTAGTACTGGGTTTTCCCTGTGACCTCCCGTATCCTTTTTTTTTTTTTTAACACGGAACCTGTTTCTTCAAATGGAATCGTATTTAGGTACATTACGCACACCATATTCACATCGAAATTCCCTTTGAACTCTTAACGTTCTCAAATTTAACACACCACAGAACACATTGTGCCCGCTGTTGATTGTAGTAACCGCTTTAGTCATCTATGCAGTATTCATTTGTCGTTTCAGATTATGCATTCTATTTCATATATGGCAATTGCCAACTTTAAAGCATAATACAACCAGCAAGAAACGTCTCCTTCAATCATACTAGCATTTATAATACCATTTAATTTTCTCCATATCCAATATTCAATCCATATCCAGAATAACTTCGAGCAATGTCTTTAAATTACAAATTGACTTCTCACAACATATTCACAATTCTTCCCCGATGCACCTTCGCAATGTTTGCATACATCGCGTCAGCTACAATTAAGCGACATTGGGACTGAATTCAGTTTTTCAACTTTACAACTGTTTACTTGAAAATTCGCACACTTAATATGAATAAATAAATGACTGTGCAAAAGATCAATATTCCAGCTTTTCTCTTTATCTGATAATAGAATTAAATACTTTTAACTGTCAAAAATGGATTTTTTAAACTAGCCTCAAATTTTTCACAGAAGTATAATAACAATAATACCTAATGATAATAACAACAACAATAATTAATAATAATAATAATAATAATAATAATAATAATAATAATAATAATAATAATAATAATAATAATAATAATAATAATAACAATAATAACAATAATAACAATAATAACAATAATAACAATAATAACAATAATAACAATAATAACAATAATAACAATAACAATAATAACAACAACAACAACAACAACAATAACAATAACAACAACAACAACAACAATAACAATAACAATAACAACAATAACAATAACAACAATAACAATAACAATAACAACAATAACAATAACAACAATAACAATAATAACAATAACAATAATAACAATAATAATAACAACAATAACAATAATAACAATAACAATAATAACAACAATAATAATAATAATAATAATAATAATAATAATAATAATAATAATAATAATAATAATAATAATAATAATAATAATAATAATAATAATAATAATAATAATAATAACAACAACAACAACAACATTTTCTGATTCTTAAGTACACGGAAAATAAATTTAAGCACCTGATTGAAGTTGCTTGCAGAGAAATAGATACATTTTCTTTTTATGAAGTTGTTAGTGTTAAAATTCCGTTTCTTTTCAGCGTAATTTTTCGTGAGGCAATGAATAAAGCAATCGTCAAATACATATTTCAATGTTTAAATAACACGATTAGGTATGGAAATTTATATAGCATAAGAACAAAACTGAAATGTAAGAAATAAATGTCATAAAAAATGGAAAATTGAGAAGAAAAAGCAACGACAGTGGCGCACCCCAGTGTGGTTAAAATGAAGTGACTTAAACATTCGGCAAAATGTTTGGTCAAAATAATTCACAAATGTCTACAGAATATTTATATCCTATAACTAAAAAATTTAAAATGTCATTTTCAATTAAACGTTTAGTTCTAGGGTTCCTAACATACTGCACAGCATGGTCAAACAACAACACACAAGCCTCCCTGCTAGGTGCGCGCCGGTTGAGAAGGTTGATAAAATGCCCCGTGAAGCAGTAGGGATGTTGGACACAGGATACAAAGCTCCTGAAGCATGGACTTATGTAGATCTCGTTTACACTGTATTAACTGGTGAAAACTATACAGTACCTAAGTATGCAGCCTCTTTCTGCTCCTGTTGCCGTAAATAAGTTAAGTGTACGGTCATTTTCACCACGAGCCATTACTTTTACATACTGCTAACGGTTATCCAATATATCACTTCCAGTTGACTTACAATTAAATGTGGAGCATGTGGAGCATTTTGAAATTTCCTTTCTGAAGGCCACTTTTGGAATTTTCCTTTCAAAAATTATGCTCTCCATAAATTACCACTTCAAAATATTCTGCATTTGAATATTATGAGCATTCTTAATGATATAATTGAGATAATATCGTACCTTTGTTCCTGGAAATCGCATAGGGTATTCGTTTTACGAGGTTTAGATCGACTTCGACAGTCCAATTATGTCAGATTACCATAATTGTGTAACTAACGCCATTTAAGGGATTCGTAGGGAAGATGTATTATGGATGTTCTGTATTTCATTTATTCTTATCTATAATTTTATGGATATTAATAACTTCAGTATTATTTCCGTCACTTCATTAACACCTAAATCATACAGTTCACAGGCCTTTAACTCAACAAGTAATCTAACAGTACTAAAGTTCACTTTATTTATTGCTGTATTATCGAACAGAGGGAAGGAAAAGAGAGGCTTTCCGTATTATTAGCGATAGATACAGGTTGTCTAAAACATCGTGACACTCCGTATGCGCAAGCGAGGAGAAATGCGGGGAAGTGTTGGGAATGGTGGGGGAGCAAGTGACTAGAAGGTTCTCAGAACTTGGAGACTGTCATATACAGGATGTTTAAAAAATACGGGGCATAATTTCAGGTATGTATTTCCCACATGAAGACAATCAAAATAGTTCATTATAACATGTGTCCGGAAATGCTTCATTTCCGAGTTATGGTCTTTACAACATTGAAAGTCCCACCTGTAGACAATCAAAATAGTTCATGTCCGGAAATGCTTCATTTCCGAGTTATGGCCTTCACAACATTGGAATTCACTGGAACGTTTTTCTTTCCGCAGGTCTTTGCCGTCAAAGGAGACATTAGGAGGGCGCTCTGATAGTTCATTCTGAGGAAGGTTACATTCAGTGTTCTTTACGCGTTAAGACTGCGACATGTATTCAAATCAAGAGCTGGCAGAGATACAATTCATGTACGGTAAGGCGGACGGCAATGCTGCGCTGGCTCGTCGTTTGTACCAGGAGAGGTACCCACAGCGACAATGTCCAGATCGGAAGACATTTGTACGTCTCCATTCCCGTCTTTGCGAGTATGGAACCTCTCCTGGTTTGGGAAGGGGACGCCCAAGATCTACAACTCCTGAAGTGCAGGAGGAGATTCTGGAGGCTGTGGACAGGACTCCTTCTATCAGCACACGGCGGTAAGCGTTGCAAGTCAATGTTCCTCATACGACTGTCTGGAGACTGTTGAACGAGTATCAATTGTATCCTTATCATTTGCAACGTGTACAGGCCCTGTCACCAGCAGATTACCCTGCACGAGTTAGGTTCTGTCAGTGGTTCTTGCAGCAGTGTGGTGTAAATCCGAACTTTTCTGCCGTCGTATTATTTACAGATGAAGCACAGTTCACAAGAGATGGCATAACAAATTTCCACAATCAGCATGTATGGTCGCATGAAAACCCACGTGCAACTGTTGTATCTCATCAACAGGTGCGGTTCTCCCTCAACATGTGGGCCGGTATCATTGGTGATCGATTAGTTGGACCCCATGTACTTGTAAACAGACTTACGGGGCAGGCGTACACAAACTTCCTGGAAAACACCATACCTGACGTTTTCGAAGACACTCCACTGATCAATCATCAACACATTCACTTCTTGCATGATGGCGCTCCTGCACACTTCAGTCTTACGGCTCGCCGGTACTTGGATCGAAGGTTTCCTGATCGATGGATAGGTAGAGGTGGCCCAATTGCTTGGCCTCCACGCTCACCTGATCTGAACCCTCTCGATTACTACTTGTGGGGCCATTTAAAATCATTGGTTTATTCGTCTCCGGTGCCGGATTTGGAATCCCTTCGGAATCGAATTGTGGCAAGTTGTGAGGACATACGCAATACTCCTGGAGTTTGGGATCGTGTTCGCAGGTCAATGAGACATCGATGTGAGGTCTGTATTCAAGCAGGAGGTGGACATTTTGAACATCTTCTGTAATGACAACAACCTGCGGAAAGAAAAACGTTCCAGTGAATTTCAATGTTGTGAAGGCCATAACTCGGAAATGAAGCATTTCCGGACACATGTTATAATGAAGTAATTTGATTGTCTACATGTGGGAAATACATACCTGAAATTATGCCGCGTATTTTTGAAACATTCTGTATACAACGTATGACCTTATCACACTCACGGCAACTGGAAGACTGACCCCCACTTCTCTTTTATGCAAGTGAACTGCTCAGTGCTATTACGCATCTTTGATTTGGGAGTGGGGCAGTGTCAGGACGTTTTGGACCAGCTGTACAAACTACAACAAATATAAATTACAATTTCCGAAATCCCAGTTCTGACACCAATGTGATAAAACAACACGTCTAGTTACTTTTTCTCTCACCTTGTTTTCTCTTCTAAAACCGAAGCACAAAAACACAGTTCTACTTTATTGTTAACAGAATTTACTACTCACCACAAGTGTCTCTATTATCGTAATCCTGACAGGTACTTACATTCTTTCAAAGCGACGGCTATACACACACACACTCCATCATAAAACAACTCCCTTCTCTCCCCGCTGCACTCGCTTACACAGAGGAGAATAACGCACGGATTTTCTGGAAATTTCCTTTCTTAACCTCTCACGAATAAGCCGTAGATTGGAAACGTACAGATTGGAAACGCTTTGCCGCTCCAATATCGTCGTCTACGTATTTACACGTAGTTTAGGGGTGTGAGGTAGCTTGACCTTGAGTGTCTCTAACGTACTGCTACTGCAGTGTCAGAAAACACTCCTCTTACCTCATCTATAATACATTTCTCACCGGTTCCTAGTTGGAAGATATTCATTAGTCGCGATTATTATTAATGCTGCGACGGGTTTTAAACTTGGTGGCCGTGAATCGAATCACCTTCCAATTATAGTTGAAAAGTTGAATAGGGTTGAAAACTTAAACGTCTACTGCTGATACTGAACTGTGGATTTGTGGCTGTTGCACACATCATGAAATTCTATTAGCTTCAAACTTTAATTTAACACAACATTTTACACTGTAGGTAACTAAGATGAAAATGAAATTACTTGCCGTTTGAGGTTAACTGCTGAAAGACAGCGTTTATAACGGTTTAAGCAGAAAACCAAGAAGCTTACGACAAGTTTATGATGTTATAACAGCGTTGATAGAGCTGTTCTTCATTTAAGGCAATTTGATGTTGCAACACGATCTTTCTGAGATAATAAAAATACACCTAAGATCTTATGAAGAGACGCTTGTCTATTACTATCAGCCTTCCTTGCTACAAAATGTCACAGAAAGTGTATCGTTTGAATCAAATAGCTATGCGCTTCAGCCAAACTGAGAATTTGAAGTCTTTGTTTCCAAAAAGCTTCCGAAAAGGTCTGAGCTTCCTTGTGCGTTGCCATATTGCTTCGAATAGTTGTAAGAAATTGAAGTGAATATTTTGTATGCTGTTAATTAAACAAAAATAATTAACATTTGACAAGAATGAGAATATATAATTGTATATTTCATACATTTAATATCTTAAATGTTCTGAGTAAATTAGATGAATCATAATCCATAGGCAAACCTATTTACAATTTATACTGGTGCAGCATTTATAAAGAATAAAAGAACAATAATGATGCTAATAATGCCCTGGACCATTTCTCGTTGTCCAGTTTGTTGGCATGTCCATGCATTGTAGCAGCCTACGTTCAATTGTTTCACTAAATGACTCCTCCGTTTCATCATGTGTCTTATCTCCACATTCCTTGATTGTCCCATTCCTCTACGAATTCCACCCATCTCCACTGCTTAATTCTTATTTTTGTCTTTCTATTAAGGTCCACTCTTGAGATCCATAAGTTAATGCACTCTATACAACTGTTATGAGAATTCTCCTCTTTGTTTGTCTACCGATATTCCTGCTCCATGAAACTCCATTTAGCACTTTAATTGCTCCTCCTGCCTGTATAACGCTATGATCCACATCTATTACATGAAGTTCAAGGTGTTATTAATTAACGAATTTTAAAGTGGTAGAATCTACTCGTTTGGCACTGTCAGCTTATTAGGAAATGTTCAATACAAGCACTCATATCAGATATGTACTCTAAATGTTCTACTCTTGCATCTGGGCCTGCACGCTTCGCACCCTGTCAAGCACTTTCCTGGTGATGTAATACGCATTTACACAATTTAAATATTAAAGACAGATATATACACTTTTAGGTAACTCACTACATGTTAACAAATGACAAATGCGAACAAGTGTCTATGACAACACATCGCCATCTAGGTGAGATACATTGAGTCACAGTCTTCTATGAATGAGCCCAAAGATAAATGAACCTGCTGGGTTGAACCATTGAGCGTAAACTTCCATTAATAAATTTATAGATTAATAATGCAAAAAAGGATATTGTGGCATGTGTCTATATCAGCTTTTCTTCTTTTTCAGCGTAATGAAGATACCTTTGCGTTGTTGTTGTAGTGTTTAACGCCCGCTTTTACTACTACGGCACCGCAGGCGGTGACACTGATGATACATGAAGATGGAGCACCGGTGGAATGAAATGGCGGGGGAAACCGGAGTACCCGGAGAAAACCCGCCCTGACGCCGCTTCGTCCACCACGAATACCACATGCGGGTCCCTGGGATCGAACCCGGGCCGCCTAGGGAGATACCTTTGCGAAACCATTTTAATCATCTGTATAAATGAAATTTTGGAAACGATTTTGATTTCTCTCGGGCTTGCGGATTGAAATCAAATTTTGATTCAAAACAAAGATACAAAAATGCTGCCTATAAAAGCATGTGTGATAATTGATTGTTAAAAATAAAGATAGACTTTATTAAATCGAATACAATTAGGCTTAAATGTACTTGAAGTACCCACACTATTGTAGATTTCCCGATTGCCTTGTTTAATAATATTTGTGCCCTCTGAAGATAACCAGAAGACCGCCTCTTCGGCAGATAATCAGCGTCCTGGGTTTTCAACCCAGATATCTCGCGAGGCGGGGAATTTTTCCTTAACCAGAATCATTCGATATAGCCAATAAAGTCTGGAAGTATGAATGTGGAAATGAATTCGAATATGTGTTTAACAGTAAAAGAAACTGATAAACCAAATGAAAGAATACACTTTAGCAAACTAAGACCATCCAGCTGTTCTAGAGTCTAAGCCCCGATATTTCGAAAAAGGTGCTGTTAGGTTAAACGGTACCTAAAATAGATTTTTCGTGTAAGGAAATTTTATTGCACCTCCCTCACGTCGTTAAATAGTGACATAATTCTAATATTTATTTTTTGGCTAACTGGTTATTTGATTCCTCTTTGCATCAACTTAGATTCTCAAGCAATGGTCATAAATTGCTACTTGAATAAAGAATTAAGTATATAGTTTTCTGATTCATGTTTATTAAAAATTAGATAACTCTTTGAATATAAGTAATGCAGTTCTTGTCCTTTTAACACATAAATTTACATTAGTTTATAGTATAATGTATTTCGTAGCTAATAAACTAAACAGATTTGAAATTATTATGAGTACAAAGTTACTTTGCTTCTTTAACTTTGTCTTCTAATAAAATCTCAAGAAACAACTGTTTTCATTAGAACGTTTATTTAATGTATTTTGAGAGTAACCCGCGTTAATACTCTTTTTTAGTATTTCTGATTAACATTCTTAGCAAATAAACTTTCATAAATGGTTTTATTTAACCGGCTCTTGAGAATGTTAAATCCCATCCTCCATGGTCTAGGATTAACACGATAGCCTCTGGTTTCCAAGGTCACGGTTTCAAAACTGGTGGAGGGCGATGGGTTTTTTCCCCCTAAAAATCCTTGGCATGACTTCCTTCGCAAGGGTAGTAAGGCCGATGCTCTCGTATAGTAGATTTGCGACACATAAAAGAAACTCAAACCTGAAAAACAAGTCTCTGAGCAAAATTAAGTGATAGCATAATCAGACTTTTAATTGAAGGCTGGTATCAATGATTGGACGAGGTGAATTCTGTTTTATAGAAAAAGAAAAGTATTTCACCCAATTGAGAATGGAATGCTGAGGATAATAGCAGTTAAAGAGCGCCCATAAAAAGGGAAAGAAAGAAAGAAAGAAAGAAAGAAAGAAAGAAAGAAAAGAAAGAAAGAAAGAAAGAAAGAAAGAAAGAAAGAAAGAAAGAAAGAGAGAGAGAAAGAAAGAGAGAAAGAAAGAAAGAAAGAAAGAAAGAAAGAAAGAAAGAGAGAAAGAAAGAGAGAAAGAAAGAAAGAGAGAAAGAGAAAGAAGAGAGAAGAAAGAGAGAAAGAAGAGAGAGAAAGAAAGAGAGAAAGAAAGAGAGAAAGAAAGAGAGAAAGAAAGAGAGAAAGAAGAGAGAAGAAAGAAAGAGAAAGAAAAGAAAAGAAAAAGAAAGAAAGAAAAGAAAAGAAAAGAAAAGAAAAGAAAAGAAAAGAAAAGAAAAGAAAAGAAAAGGAAAGGAAAGGAAAGAAAGAAGAAACAAACAAACAAATAAAGAAACAAAAAAGAAAGACAATAAATGAAAACTCAATTTTCTTATTATGACGTAGCATTTTCTCCTGAAACTTCTAAGTTACATGCGGAACTTTCCCACTAATTCAGTACTAATATCATGGAATCTTTCTTTCCTGCGTCCTCACGCATTACATTACACGTATCTTCTTTTTCTGATTACCTTTCCCGTATAGAGAAGTTACAACCCCTAGAACAAGACAATGCCTTGGGCCAGACGCCTGTCGGGGAGCACAGAAACTAATGGACCGGACAGAGTGAAGACCTGGAAGTGGGTATGAGAGTGAGGAGTCAGCCAAGCACCAGATGTGCGTCCCTCTGGCCCGCCTTGGTGACAGGCGAGTGACCGCTCGGCCACGGCACCGTCCTAATGAAAAATCAAAGGGCTAAGAAAAAAACCTACATTTTCACAGATGCATTCTCTTGTGTAGGTATATTCAACTCATATTATGTAATGTATTCAGATATAAGATCCAAGTTCATTCTTGACAGCTCTGAAACGTCCTTAAAAGTAATATTCATTTGCTCACGCAATCAGGTAGCCGCACTCTAATTTGCAATTATGCAATTTATTCAAAAAGGTTCGTAAGACTGTTCGTGTAATGATCACTTGAAGTTGAGAATGAGAGCAGAGCTTTGAAAATTAGGAGCAAAATGTATGTTTCCAATTAAAACTGCGTTTGTATTCTGTTAGACAATGTTTACTATTTTTTTAATTTTCTACTTTATTTTTGAAATCATTAATTAGTTTTGCACGCCTGTGAACGTTTTACGTGGTATTCAAAGCCTTCAGTGTCAATTTCCATGCAAATCCAAGGGGATCAAGAGGCGTATTGATTGAAGGAGGGGGAATAGATGGCAAAGTGGAGGATTTCCCTTGTCCGCGCTGATTGGATTATTTAATGTCACCGTCCATCGTGTTAGTAGGTATGTCCTATAACCACAAAGTATGTGCACCGCATTCATTAAGTGCATGGAAAGTAAGCCCCTCCACACATTAGGCTATTTATAGTTGTCATAGCCAGCATTATTTGCCCTTTCAACTCCAAAACGAAGTTCTTAATAACTCAGTAATTCAGATACCGCTAATATGGTTTGTGGGCTTTCCACTGTTTGCATGAAACAGTATTGGATCGAAAGCTTACTGCACTACTCTACAACACCAGAGAACCTGAAATGAGTTTGCAATATTCTTTATTCCACGTGCTGCTGCCAATATGGTCACATACTTTTACTTCCTCTACTAAGTATACCGAGTAGAGTAGTGGAAGTATTGTATTAGACACAACATTTCTATGTACAGATTTCAATGGAAACACATGTCTTGAGGCCAACTGAAATTAAAAAAAAAAAAATCTGATGTGTTGCACTCACATGACTTTCTCTACCCTTGTACTAACCATTCTTACAAATTCCTATTCCTATATCTTCTTCGTGTTAGTGGGGATAAACATTAAGAAATAAGAAATTTTCTTATTGTTTATCTCCTTGTGATTGTCAGGAGAAAATGGGAATACAATAGGCTTTGGACGATAGTCAATCTTTTAAAACTTTCAAACTGCATTCTCTTTGCACGGTTAGCGTGTAGAAAATTGAATAATGATGTTTCATTTGACAGAAGTATAAGTTCTACAAAACTCACACAAATAACAAGGAATATCTCCGAAATGGTTCACTCTACAAACAACTTATTTAGAGATAAATTGTGTAGTTTAATAAGATCTGCATGTTTTCTAGAGTAACGATTTGGTCTGTCTCTAATGATTTACTAGTTATGTAAATGTCATCCAGAGAAAATACGACTACATGGGCTATAGCCAGAAAACGCAAGATATACATTTCATTTGTCATCATAATATCTCAAACATATGGCATTTTAATCAAAATCGTTAGAGCCATTTTCAATAAAATAAATATTTTCGAAAAAGTTTCGGTATAAAGAGTACTTTAGGGTAAAGCGATTTTCATCAAAATCAGGACACTTACATTTGGTATTTCTATAACAGAAGTGAGACTCCACAAAGCCATTACAACTTGTCTGTTCAGTTCGATCATAGTGTGGTTAGAAGCATTGTTGCTATTATATTGGAGACTAGCTTGCTCTGAACGAGTACACAAAAATATAAATGAAAGTGTTCACTCATTTGGAAAAAACAATCCCACGGAAATGCTTATTTCTAACAAGCGGCTAGAAATTGTGATGTTAAATGTTGCTTCTACTTCTACTATGGAGTGTCCAGCTTTTCAGGAGCTGACATCTGTGACAAGCGGCAAGGGATGTTCAGCAACTGCTTCAAAGGTCATGGGATACAGTTCAAATCCACGAAAGCAGAAGACCTATTGCTACAAACAGGGAATGTGGCTATAGATGGCTAAAAGGACACAAAAACATAGGAAAGTAAAGTAAAAACACAGAACTGTAAATCAGGAGGGTTTTGATACCTAAATAATATAATTCGCCGTTTTCCAGCATAATATTTTATAAAACAGCGTTTTTCTCATAACTTCGTTTTCACACATTAAAAATGTTCTACTTGTCTCAAGTTTTGTTTAAATGCAACTAAAATTTCTCAAAATGAGTATAGATATCCACTGTTAATTTCTATGTCCGAAAATACATGCTAATACCAGTAGTAAGTTTTAAAAAACTTCACGAAGGAAATATTAATTTAGAGATTATAATTTTAGACATATTGAGAAAATTATAATAAAGTCAGCCATAAAATTTATTGAAATAATCAGACATCTAGTTTTTATTTATGGCAGAAAGCTCCAATTAAAAAAAATACTAACCCATTTTCTCAACTTTTGAGGCGCGTGTAACATTTTGAATATCCGATACATTTACCGAAAAATTAATGAAATAATTTATAGCTTCAAAAGTATTAATCGAATTTGAATAGAATTTTGTATTCATACTAATTTAATAGCAACGCAGTTACAACATTTTCAGAAATATCCATACAAAACTATGGAAATTTGAAATGTAACTCCCAGTGTGCTTTAAAATATTCCCCTTGCACCTACAAGAAAATTATCGACAAGATAATTTCTACAATTATCTGGAGTAATATGAAGAAGATGAACAAGAGTAGAGAAAGTCATGTGAGTGCAACACATCAGATTTTTACTTTCCCTGCCACGTACCTGGTAGGTAAAGAAGGAATTGCACGCAACCCAAACATTGTATATCAAGATTTCAACGGAAATGGTTTTGAGGTTCACTGAATAAACAAAATAGATTGTGTGTGCGTGCGTGTGTGTGCGCGTGTGCTCGTTGAGCCCAACATAATTAAAAAATAGCATGTTGGAAGAGTACTTCAATCGAATTCAAATTCCAAAAATATGATACAAGATTTTGAACAAATGTCTCCATCTTAAATTACTCTTTGCATGGCACATCGTTTTAAGACGAGGAATCTTTAAAATTTTAATCTTCCACAGATCTTTTTCATAGAGTTTTGCAGCTTTTAACGGATATTTATGTTCACATTGCAGATGAATATACCAGATTTCAGCAGTCTATCATAACTTGTTAAGAGGTTATTACTTATTATTGATATTATAAGCGACTTCAATAACTCTTATAATAATAATCCCTAGCGCAACAATCCTTTGCGGGCCAAGACTTACCGCCCAGCCGCTGCGTCACCCATCCCTGCCCACTACAGGCGTCATGAATGGGGTACAATACTGGAGGGTATACGTGGTCAGCAGCCCGATCCCTCCCGGCCAGTTATGCGGCCATCGTGACTGGACAATAATTCTCATGCTCAACGTAAAATACAAGTGAGTTCCTCAAGATGCCCATAAAAATTATCATATCCATATATATATATATATATATATCCATGTAGGAAGAAAAAATATTTTACTAATGATACTTCAAGCGTTTATGTACATCTTACAATATTTTACTGGCGATTGTACGCGTGTGCAGAGGTTCAAGTCAATTGAATGATAACTTTGGTAATAATAAACTTTTATGTTAGCAAAGCACTGAAAAACACATTATTGAGAAATATTACGTTGAAAGTCAGCATGCAATTAATATTAACTTGTTACCTAATAACTGCACTAGCTAGTGTAATGCAGCATAATTTATCATACCCGGTGAGTTTTTACCTCGTTTACTTATTCGACCTATATTTAGAAAAGAACAACAACCGTTTACCTATATGTACAAATGCTTCTAAATGCGTTGTTTACTTTTGTAAAATAAATAACACACTTGGACCGCATGCACTAATATCAGCAATAACGTGCAATTGTCATATATCTGATGATACAAATGAAAATAATAACTATTACATCTTAATTCTTCTATTTTGTATGCAAACTTGCCATGTTACACACATTAACACTGAAAACTGTGGGCTTCAAACACAAAAAACAAGCATTTCTCAAATGTTACTTTGTTTACCAATGAAAGCGGGGAGCTGGAGGTTTACGATGTAGCCAATGTAGAAACAGTTCTTGAAGAAGTAGGTTGACCACCCGCATTATGTTTCAAAAGATTCGTGGGAAATTTAAAACAATATGTTTGAAAAGTGAGCGCCGTATCAGTAGTGGTTAAGCCTACTTGCAGCAGATCCATCTAGACATTTAACTGTGTATTTGAAGACCTTTAAATGCTTTACATGTTAGGATAGAAATGAAACCTGAAGCATGTAAATAATTTAAGATAAATATACTAAAATTGATTTTTTCATCATGTTTTAGTGAATTTCATCTCAAATGATTTATTTTCTCAAAATAGCTGTAGTGATTATGATTAAAATAAAACAACTTTATATTATTTTCTGGTGAACTTCAAGAAGTAGCGGGTCCAAATGACCTAGTTGTCGACGGGCCCTTAAACCCAACTCACTCACTCACTCACTCACTCACTCACTCACTCACTCACTCACTCACTCACTCACTCACTCAGGAAATAGACAAGGACATTTTACACAAAAACTGTAGAACTCTTTAAAACAAACTTTATTTCCAATTACCCTTATTCTGATATCAGGCGTTTCCAAGATAAAGCTTATTACTGTTTTAAATATTTCAGTACATCCACGTTTTAAGGTGCTACGTTATTCAGTTCTTCCTCGCAATGCAATGGGAATATTATGGAGTATTAAGGCTAGTATCTGATTTTCGATTCGATTTTGTCTATTTCATTTGTAACTACAGCAAAATGTCTAATGTAAAGTGTCTGTGTAAAGATTAGTCTCTATTAACGAAGTATTCTTAACAAATGTGGTTGGAGGTTATGTTTAGAAAAAAAATGTATCTGTTGCACTCGCATGACTTTCTCTACCCCGGCACTAACTATTCTTACAGACTGTTATTCCTATATATTCATGTTAGGGAAGAAGAAATTATCTTAATGCTCATTTCATTATAAATAAATGCAAGGAGAATATGGAAATATTTGACGACAGTTAAACCTTTTAACGTTTTGAAATTGCTTTTTCTTTGCATGGCCAAGAGATAAACAAGTGAACGAGACCTTCTTTTTGAGAAATGTTTCAGTATTGCAAAACTCACAGAAATAACAAGGAATATTTCCGAAATGGCTCACTCAACAAAAACATGCATTTGGATATAACTCTGTGCTTTAACGAGATATACATTTTTTGCATAATAAGATTTGGTCTATATCTTACGGTTTAACAGTTATAGAAAGGACATCAAGTGTAAACAGGAGTACATAACTTATAGCCAGAAAATTCATAATATACATTTCGACTGCATAAGAATATCTAAAACATATGCCATTTTAATCAAAGGAATTTTCTTTAAAGTCTTGAAAAATATTAAACTTAAACACCAACTTGGTTCTTACCGACTTTTCGTTTTTGAGTTTTGCTGTTCACACACCACCACATACCGTCACAGGCCTATACCCACCCACACACCCACATCCACTACCACTGACACACACAGACAGGCTCCCACACACACCCACACACACACCTACACACAGATACCCATACCCACACACCCGTCCACACTCACACACCCGTCCACACCCACATACACCCTTTTCCATCCATGAGAAGAAGATTGAAGCAACGGTTACCAATATCTCCGGAGTTCACAGCAATGATAACAGGACATGGAAGGCTAAGATCATATCGCCACAGGTTTGGAATTTTAGATAACCCAATGTGCAAATGTGAACTATATTATATTTCGATGCAAAATACCAAACAACCAGAGAAACACCATGATTAGGGAAGTACAAAGTAAAGGTGCTACTTGTCCCATAAACAAAGAAGAACTTGGAAACAATTTCATACAACCTTTCGCTAACTTCATTAATGCTATACAATTCACAGAAATAGAATATAATATATATAATTTCCACTCCTTACCAAGATTGCAACCAGTATCATTGTATCATTGTCGATACTCTACTGCTGTTACGAGTATAATTATATTTGCCTTTCACTATATGATAACTACTAGATTTATGATTTGTAAAATAGCATTAGGTTAAGGAAATAAGGTCAAACAAAATAAAATAGCATTAAACAACAAAAATCAAATAAAAAAACTGTAAATATGCACAATAGAGAAGTATTCAATTAGACTAAGGTAGATAAAAAAATTAGAGGTAAATAAAAGTGTAAATGTTCAAATATAACATCAACAATACATACATTTATATAAAATGAAAATTGTATGTAAATAAATAAATGCAAGCATGTAGTATTCATTCGGAATGGGGCATGCTATTAAAAAAAAAAAGCACCCACACATATAGACGCACACCCACATACCTACCAACACACACACACACACACACACACACACACACACACACACACACACACACACACACACACACACACACATACCCACAAATACACAGATCAAACAGATACACAAGGACACAGACATACACACCCTTTTCTAAAGCTGGTACTTTAGGACTCAGGAAGTCTCAAAACATGTATTTTTGATGAAATCTCGACATGGAATGTTGGGTGGAATACAATACTTGCCCTATTTTCTACACGTAGTAGAGAAAACTGCAAAATTTTAAAATCAGTTACTATGCTAATTATATTTTAAATCTCGCTATTTCTTCTACATAATTCTCAAATACACTTTATAGTATGAAACAGAAATACGCTGCAATTATTACAAACGGAACAGATATAGTTTGAGGTTGGGAATGACTGGGGCGAGAAATAACATCAATTTTAGGTGTATTTCGTCAAAAACTCATTTCATATAACACAACCACTTATTTTGACTATCCCACTCATACGAATAATACTACATTTGACTAATAAGACGCTACAGAACGACATCATGGATGCTTATCTCACATTTTTATCGCTTCCCTAGTACTTATTCTGTTCTTAGCATCCCCCAAGCATCTGTTAATTTGCTTGCAATCGTCATTTGTTTTCCCCATAGATACTCAAAGTTCGCTTCACCAAAACATCATGCCACCAATCAGCACAAAGAGATAGAAACAGTATACGGAACTAGTTCGATCAATTAAGTTAATGAGTATTTTATTGTATTTATTTGTTGTCCTCTCTATATGCCTTGTCATCATCAACTCTTCATGGTTTAGGGGAACTCCCCTGTTACGGCCTCATATTTCATCCCATCTTTTTATTGCTCTTCGTATTGTTCTACAACCAGAAGGTTCATATTTGTAAGACTGTGATGGAATGCTAGAGCTATCTATTCCTTGCAAGTGGGCTCTTCATTTTTCTCTATTTACTTGTATATTTTCTTCTTGTTCTTGTTCATGTTCTTCTTCTTTCCTAAAGTAAGTAAGTAAAAAGGTAATTCGGGCATGTTTTTCAACATGCCCAGGCTGTTTAGGGACAGTCCCTCTTCAGCCCCGTCTTGGTATTTTTGTTTGTCGTGTGGGAGAAACTCCCTGGCGTGTGTGTGTATTGTTTTGATTGTAGTGATGTGGCTTATGTATTTGTTTGTGTTTGTTTGTGTATGTGTTGTCGTCCCCAGCTGCGTGGAGGTGGCTTCTGCCCTCCGAGAAATAAGTTTTAATTTTAGGGGGGTTTGTTGTTTGTTGTTGCTGCCCCGGCTCAAATGTAATTTTTCATATTAGTTGTGTTGTTTTGTATGTTAGGTTATGAAAGTGTGTGTGTTTGTGTATGTATAGTGTGTGTGTTTGTGTTTGTGTGTGTTTATGTTTACTGTGTGGTTTTGTTTACTGTGTGTTTGTGTTTTTTATTATTGTTTGTTGTGTGATTGTTATGTTTTTATCTGTCGTCTATAAAGATGGCAAGTTGGTTGCCAACTCTAGTTGTGTTGACAGCTTTTTTCAAGGTCTTTTGTGCTGTTTGTGTTAAGTTGTGTAGAAATCTGGATCTTTGTGCTGGTGGAGTTATGTCATAAATTGGCGGAATGAGTGTGCTTAGGATTTGTGTTATTGTGGTGTTCATGATTTGTCGGATGTACTTTGTAATGTTTTCTTGGATGTGTGTGATTTGTTCTTGTAGTGATTTTATTTGCTGTTCTGTGTGTCCTATTACATGTTTAAATGTTCCAATGGTTTCATTTGGCGTCATGTCCGTTTTTGTCCTTGGGATTTTTGGGAAGTTTATCTTGGGCCAGTCAGTCACGTGTTGTGGTGTTTCCCTGATTACCCTCTGATTACCCTCCCCTTATGTAGGATTTTCACTCCCTAGGACTTAGGAGCCTGTGGCTAGGGTCAGACGCCTGTCGGGGAGCACAGGAACCTATGGACCGCACAGAGTGAAGACCTGGAAGTGGATGGTTAGCCAAGCACCAGGTATGATAGTGAGGAAGAGGATGATATGAAATGCAGGCGAAATGGATGTTTGGAAAGTTGATAATGGATCAATTGGTGGAATGAGTGTCTGGGGAAACTGGAGCACCCGGAGAAAACCCACCTTGGACCGAACACAATATTTGCTCCATCGTAAGGATACGCTAAATAAAGTAAAATAATATCTCTAATAAAGAATATAATACTATTATAAATGAACATGTATTTTGTGTGCTGACTAATTATTTTCCCTTCTGGTACTTCAGTCTTCAAGGAGCTATATTAAATAAGGAGAAATTTAACAGCCGGTTGCTAACACTGCATTCTGCAACAAATGAGCGAAGAAATCACTGTTGATGAAAAGTCCAATTAATAAAACCGCGTAAGCGGCATTGATTCTACACGTAAATGCGGCAAGTAGGGGAAGAGAGTGAGTGAGGGAGGGGGAGAGGGAGGGAGGGAGAGAGAGTGATAGAGACTAAAGGTGAGCGTGGCACTCTTTTAAAAATAACTCCATAATTCAATGCTCCCAAGCGTGATTATGTGAAGTTCAATACAGGTTACTTGAAACGCTTTTCCTCTCTATGGAATACAACGTAACAATTTGTTGCATCCGACAAAGGACGATGTGATAAAGCATGCAGTAGCCGTATTTCCCAACAGGGCATTGTGTGCTTTTCTACGTGAAGCTTGCAGTAAAACTGGGATATCCATTATATGCCTTATTGTCAGCTGTGTCGATAACAATGTACCAAGGATTTCTGGGCTAAATTAATTTAACGGCATCACAAAGAACCACACGAAGAATCACGAAACGTGATGAACAGTACTGAATGTTAATGAATACCAGGCAGTAGGGATGTAGCTAGACTTGGCTTGTAAATAAAACCACTCTTTAAATATTCGTTCATACTTTGCTCTGTCGTTCTAAAAAAGAAAACTTTAAAATGTATTTTTCAGGGTCACTTAGATCTACGACCGATCGTACGATCGTAGCTGACTTTCTCTACTCTTGTTCTAACCATTCTTACAAACTGTTATTCCTCTATCTTCTACATGTTAGTACGAGATAAACATTTGTACAGATTATCTTATTGCTAATTTTCTTGTACGTGCAAGGGGAATATGGGAATACAGTAGGGTTACAGCTGGTCGCTATATGTAGGCTTCGAAATTCCCTTCTCTCTGCACGGCCAAGAGATAAAAAGTAAATAATGATGTTAAGTATTACAAAACTCACAGACATTTTACCACTTATAATGACAATAAAACCAAGAGAAAGCGGTAGCCAGTGGCTACCGGATGCGAGGCGCACGGGTTGCCACAGAGTAGAATTACACCCCCTAGCGGAACAGCCCATGAAGGGCCAAGGCTTGCCCCCCAGCCGCTGCGTCCCACACCTCTACCCACTACAGGCGTTATTGGGAAGGTGCAGTACTGGAGGATGGGACGTGGTCAGCAGCCCGAGGCCTCCCGGTGAGTTATACGGCGCGCTACCAAAATTACGATCCGGTAGTTTTCATACAGTACGTAAATGACGTAGTCAATGGCAGAATTAGCAGTAGTATTGGTAACATTGGCAGAGAAAGAAACATAATACAGAATACAACGAATTAAGAAATTTAATGAGAGATTAAACTATAATGATAACCGAAAATTGGTCGTGAGTTTGGTCACTGTGACCAAAATTAAAATTGTAGTTTTCGGTTCAAAATAATATTACTCGTGATCACTGACTATATCTTCGATCTGAACTGTAGTATATTTAGAGGAGCTTCCAAATGTTTTTGTAGACACTAATGACCCGTAGGTTAAGTGGCTCTTTATATGCCCTCTCATCAGTTTCATGAAGGCTCAAAGTTCGCGCTTCCTGTTTCTAGAGGAATCTTGTAAAATGTGATCAAAAATGTAAACCACCCGATCGATGTAACATAACGCCCGATAGGTATGTATCACACCTAACGTAGAGGTAAAGTGAGTAGGTTCTTAATTAACCAATTCTGCTAGGAAAACTACCGATCTTCATTTACTTAGGATATTCTACGGTAGGCTACGGTATAGTTTGTCCAGAGTTGTTTGAGACAGTGTAAAGGAGAGATGAGGACATCGCGTGGCCGGCGCGTGTATAGAAACCAAAACAACCCAGACATAGTTGCAAGGTTTGTGCAGTCAGATACGAGTAGCGGCACACAACAGAAATTGCACAAAGCTCTTAAAGCTGTATAAATATGTGGCGGTCGTGGGAAACAGGTAGTGCATCTGCTAACTATAAAGCAAATTCTTCGCCCACCAAACGTGGCAAACCAGTACATAAGCAGACGGCACACACTACACAAAATGTACAGTTACTTTAAAGGAGGGAACGGCAAGTGTGACTCGACGATTGCGCATACTATGATTGCCATTATTGTTCCCAAATTACAGCAATATGAACCATTTATCTAGATATTCAGAACTATACAACTTCAACAAAGACGAAATGCGATGAAAAAACAACCATTCGTGAGTTGTATAAGAATTATAACTTCGTCGTCTTCGAAGGATGTGGAAGAACAAGATCAAGAAGAAGAAGAAGAAGAAGACATAAGATACTAAGATTGAGTAAATACCAATATAGATATCTATGTCTACGTAAATAATGTTTCGTTTGTCCACTTGTATTTCCTTCTTTCGTTCTTTTTGTGAGGTCGTATGTAGTACCAACTGTGTTGATATATATATAATTAATAAATGATGTCCAAGTGGTCCAAGTAAATATGGTCATGTACTCTTTTTTTGTATTAAATGTAATTATTGTCTCTGCGTGAGAGTAAGTTGTTCAAGCAATACCAATTAAGTGCATAATAAACAAATAAATAAATCCTGCACTTTTCCTCATAAAGCTCATTTCTGCAGCTTGATTATTTTTAAATTTTGTCGTTTTTAGGATTAGTGTTTCGCTTCCATATAGAAGAGTTGGTTTAGCCAGAACGTTATAGAGTCTGATTCTTTGGGTATTTTTCCCCTCAGCATTGTACGTTTAAATGTATTATTTATAAATCCTGTCAGTCTTATAAATTTTAATGTTCCTTTTTCTTTGACCTCCTTTTCATCTTCATATGACAAAGTACAGCCCAAATATTTGAAGGTATTCACCTGGTCTCAAATTTCATTATTAGTATTTTACTACCATATCTTTGAATGCCATAATTTTAGTTTTTTCTGTGGAGATGTTCATTTAAAAATTAGCAAGTGTATCATTTAAGGTCTTCTGTAGATCATCTTCATCTGTAGATGCATTATCTTGATGTAGATCATCTTCAGATGCTGCTACCAAAACTTGATTGTCAGCATGTACCTAATTACTTCATTACTTGGCAGATAATTTGATAAATACCTGATTTTTTTTCAAAGTATCAACAGCATTACGTAAAGATGCATTCAACATGTTTCTTACAGTAAATTTATTACATGGAGCAAGTTTATTATGGGAGTTAATGGTTTTTCAAATCTGTTGAACAGGACAGAACGAAAAGTAAACTTCTTGTATATTCCAGGTTTCTTCATATTAATATGTTGCAAAGTAGAGTTGTTTAAAAACCAGTTCTTGTAAGTTAAAAAAAAAAAAAGAAAGAAAGAAAGAAAAAACCACACTGTCCAATAGCTGAGATTTGAAGTCATTATCTATGACTGCTTGGTTTTCATGTTTTATTTCAATAGAAAAATCAGTTCTTGCAGTTCTTGAAAGAGGTACGTTGAGCAATTTGTGAATCAGGCACCCAAACACAGCCTGATCTTAAAGGAATCATTTTTAATATAATTATCTGGTTAAGCAGGTTTTTCTGTACATAATAAATTCGAAATCATAATTAATTCTTCTAATGGTTAAACCCAGTATTAGTGACTCACATTTTAATCAAAATCGTTAGAGCCGTTTTTGAGAAAATCAAAATATTTGAAAAAATTTCCATGCAAAGGGTAGGTTAGATTGGAGGAATGTTCTTCGAAATCTGCGCGCGCGCTCACACACACACACACACACACACACACACACACACACACACACACACACACACACACACACACACACACACCGATACGGACCTTTTTCTAAAAATGTGTGTTTTTTTTTTTTTTTTTTTTTTTTTTTTTTTTGCTTTCTCTACAGCATAAAGTATTCCATCCAAAAATTCGATGTCGAGATTTCATCGCAAATATATGTACTGAGGCCCTCTGAATCCAGAAAAAGCATTTTTGGAAAAGGTCCGTGTGTGTGTGTGTGTGTGTGTGTGTGTGTGTGTGTGTGTGTGTGTGTGTGTGTGTGTGTCAGCATGTGGACAACATAACTCAAAAACGAAAAGTCCCTTAAAAACCAAAGTTGGTATTTATGTTTAATGTCTTTCAAGGTTGTGACACGAAGGTTTTGAAGAAAATTGCTCCAACGCAAACTGCCCGTTACATGAAAATTTTTTCAAAAGTTTTGATTTTCTTGAAAACGGCTCTAACGATTTTGATTAAAATGCCATGCGATTGAGATATTTTTATGACAAATGAAATTTATATTTTGAATTTTCTGGTTATACCCCTCTAGCCGTATTTACTCTGGATGACTTTTGCATAACTGGTAAACCATAAGAGATAGACTAAATCATACTATACAAATAATGTATATGTTGCTAAAATAAACAATTCATGTCTAACATTGTTTGTAGAGTGAATCTTTTCGGAGGTATGCCTTCTTATCTGTGTGAGTTTTGTAGAACTTATAGCTACTTCTGTCAAATGGAACATCGTTATTCAATTGTTATATGTTAACCGGGCAAAGAGAGCGGAATTTGAAAGCTTTTAAAGATTTGACTATCGGTCAAGGCCTACTGTATTCCCATATTCCCCTTGCACCTACAAGGAAATAAGCAATAAGATAACTTGTTCAAATGTTTATCGCAACTAACACGAAGAAGATATAGGAATAAGAGTTTGTAAGAATGGTTAGTACAAGGGTAGAGAAAGTCATGTGAGTATTACACATCAGATGTTTTGGATTCGGGCGGCCTCAAGACATATTTCTGGTGAAATCTCGACATCGAATTTTTGAGCGAATACAATACCTACTTATCCTACCTCGTATATGTGGTAGAGAGCCATTTTTGCCATTTTTACCTATATCTATGATTGTCTTTGGGAATGTAAGGTTCTGTGTATGTGTGTGGCGGGAGCTCTTTTTTGTAACTTAAAGTTATGATTGGCTTGTTTAACCCAGACTTTGAGTAAATTTGACTTGGGAATCCTGCCAGGCGGTGTTATGCACTTCGCAAATTCTTATGACTCATAAAATGGAGGTATTTCTGCAAGTGCCCAGTGATATTTTTATTAAGAACGGGCAACATTGCAACATGTGCAGCTTGTGTACAAAGGCAATCGACTTCATTACTCTACAGCTCTCGTGTTCCACAGACTGCTTTGTGCTCAGAACATCGGCTTTTGTTTAGCATTTCCCTCTCTTTTTATGTGAAACCTGAAACTTGCACAACAGGCGGGCGGGCGGGCGGGCGGGCGGGCCATTCTCTAAGTAAGAGACATGCTATGCAATCCGTCCGACAAAGTAAATACCCTCTCAAGAAGAGACAACAATTATTATGTTACAAAGGTTTTCCTGCTATACCTATGACGTTGTGCTACTCTTTAGATAAGATCTTCACGCTATCTGAACTAATGATGGTTTAAAAATATATTGTTAAATATTATCCCTAATCTAATTGGGTTTTGTTTCTTTCAGTAAGACAGTTCTCTTTCCGCCTTGACTTCATTGCAAAAGAGTTTAAAATCTGCAGCGCAAGCATGGCGCTATTGTAGAGCAAGGAAACACCAAATACAGGATGAGTACTAAAGTAAGTACCTATAACAGCAATCCAGGGTAGGCTTACTAGTTTATTTTATGGAAATGTAGGACATTATCGGTCAATTCAAAATAAATGTAAAAGTATAATTTAAATGCTATTTATATATATTCACAGGCATATACATTTATATTTTCTTAAAATCCTGAAGCATAAAATGTTAAATGTGATCATCAACAGTCAGTCATACTTGTCCGAAGAACTAAAATTTCGTAGTTACTATGATTACTACGACTTTAGTTTGGTGACCTTGGCAGTGGTGCATATCTCATCTAGGGGAATGGTATAGCATACCCTAAACAAGGCATACGCCAAACCGTACAAGGCACAATTGAAGGGTCAATCGAAGGAATGCTCTCACTACGAGTCAGCACGAAGACCAAAAGTTGGTCAGATCACTGTAATGCGAAAGTTATGATAATTCTCGTACGAATTTGATGATGTTATCCTAACACATTGCGTTCCTCCATAGGAGACCATCAATGCGCTGTACTACTGTTCAATTTTGGAACACAACCTGCGATCAGCTTTGAGAAAAAAGCGGCGACCCAGAACCTACCCTCCCTTTTATACGACTCTCACCGCATACTAAGCAAACTGTGGTCGAAGGGGCTAGGGAAGCTTGTACTGCCTCACAGACTTGGGTCCTTGTGACTTAGACTTGATTCCTAAGATGAATGAACCACTTCGTGACATTCGCTTCAGAACTGTTTCCAGAGGTTTATCAGGCAGAAGAACACTCCATTTGAACTATCAACACTACAGGTACGTACTGCTAAAGGTTCCCATGTTGCTGGTAACAGATTGCACCCAACGCTGGTGACCACATTGAAGGACAATAAAATTTGATAACACGTATCTCTTTGATACCGGCTGTAAATAAACAGTTGGGTCACCTATAATCTTCCGTTCTTTAACGTGTCGAAACCATTTCCACCGCCAAGATCTTCATTTTGTCCCTCAGCACCATAGGTCATTGTACTTTCCACTATAGTCTACAAAATCCTCTTCATTAGCTCCTTGAACCTCGGTGTCTGGAGTGGGATCATTTGTTCAATCGAGAAGAATGGTGAATGGGAATACAGAGTAAGTGTTGAAAAGTGGAGAAGCCCTTAAAAGTAAAAAGGTAAGTAAACAAACAGTTGTTACTATTGAAGTCCCCACTATTGTTCAAGGTCATTCAAAATCAAGAGGACTTGAGAACTTATTTCCAGACAATTCAAGATACGCATTTTATTTGTCATGAAAATATCTTATGATATTTTGATAAAAACCGTTAAGGCTGTTTTAATATTAAAGATTTAGAAAATTTTCCGATGTAAAGTGCAGTCGCAACTTTGAAATTAAATACCAAAGTAAGTTTTTTAGCCGATATTTGTTTTTCATTTATGCTGTTCACACACACACACACACACACACACACACACACACACACACACACACACACACACACACACACACACACCGCTCGCCTACCACCTAGGCGGCCCGGGTTCGATCCCAGGGACCCGCATGTGGTATTCGTGGTGGACGAAGCGGCGTCAGGGCGGGTTTTCTCCGGGTGCTCCGGTTTCCCCCGCCATCTCATTCCACCGGTGCTCCATCTTCATTCCATATATCACCAGTGTCACCGCCTGCGGTGCCGTAGTAGTAAAAGCGGGCGTTAAACACTACAACAACAACAACAACAACAACACACACACACACACAAACACACAGCAGTCACACACGTTGACACACTGACCGACTTATTCCCGTAGCTCTACTCTCAAACTCACTGACACTCTCTAGAGCCAAGAGCCAAGTGCCCGGTACCTATCCGTTTGTTAGGGATTTACCCTCTGATGTTAAAGGTGTGTTGCTTTTAACAAGCTGTTATGTCTGTCAGATAATGGTGTTTGTCCTCTCTGGTTTGCTACATATTGTTGGGTGGGAACGTCTACCCATTCAACAGCGCCCGGTGCCCAATGCTGCACACTTGGCCGGCCGCTTGTGTGACCACAAGTGAGGCAGTGTCAGCGAGAAACCGAAAAGAGTGAGGTGTGGGAGGTTAGGGTTCTCCAAATGTCGTAGTCAGGCGTGAACGACCGCACGGTCACCCGTTATCAGTGAGACAGCCCGATATCTACAGTATGATTCTTTCGACCTGAACCTGCTAAGCTGTATGCGCAGTAGTTGGACTATCTTCTGGGAGGGGTTTTGGGTCGGTAGTAGCCGAGGGTAACAAACGCAGGTAAGGAGAATACTGCCAGCCTTTCTCCCCCAACCTAAACTACCTTCTCCTCCTGTACGTTTCTGCAGGTTCAGGTTTAAGTAATCAAGCTGCACTTCATTTGGGGGAGCAGAACACTCTACTGCTGCCTCATATCCTCTTATATTGGGGATGACGTCACATAACCTTTCGAGAAACTCTCCACACTCACACGCATCACCATGACTCAGCGAGGCTTCTAGCTACGCAGTCACGTACACACAGTAGGCACGAGAGGCTGCCCTGCCTTTAACCTGTCTACCCACTGGCCAGTCCGACATGTAGTGTGAAATAGCTTAGCCCCGTCCGTTCATTGTTGTATGCTGACCCCAACGTCACAATACGTTCCAGAACCTTTGCTATTATATGAATTAACAAATCTTAAAAACCAGCCTCAAATTTTGTACAACTTTTTTATTCATACAGTAGTTATGAATGCCCACTGCATTGTAAACAGATTCAACAGGCATGTGTTTCAGAGGTATGCTCTGTTCAGTAGCGAAATAGGTAAGGGAAAAGAGCTTACTTCTGACCTTAAACAGGTAATTATAAACCTGACACTTAGAGGGCATTCGCTCAGAAAAATAAAGATACAGTTAATAAAGCGCATTCTACCTTTCAGTACATAACCATCAGATTTATGGAGCAAGGTTCTACCAAGAATTTACCAAGAAAACCTAAAGAAAGTATATTGAATGCACGAGAGGAACATTTCATTTTAAGCAGAATCGGAAGAGATGTGCAACAAACAGGAAGAAACGACTTAGAGGAGACGTATTCAACCTAAGGTGCGGGTACCCACAGGGGTACGTGAAGACCTTTTAGGAGGCACATGAAGTTTAAAATACGTGTGTGGTCGGTCAGTAGTATAACATGTTTCCTGAATGATCACAAATAACGATAGGTATTTCAGCCAGAGATTTGAGTTACCCTCATTCCAAGAAAGCATTTTCCTTAATCTACCGTCTACCCAACAATATCTTAAAGCTGCGATCTTTATTCTTGTTTCTTTGAGTATAGCAGATAAAGTGTTACATAGCAATTCCACTAAAGTGCTTAGTTAAAAATTTCCAATTTCGACACAAGTATACGGCGTATAATTTATGCTATGGCATAAGTTATTATTGACCAAATAATAGAAAATATTAAAATGAACAAAAGATTTGGAATTCAAATCGTTGAATAGGTGGGTTTGTTTGATGACGCTCAGCTACTTGGGTGTTCGGTAAGTTTAATGTTAAAAAAAGGTGTTACTGCATGTGAAATTCTAGGGTGTAAGGAGTTACCAGAGCACGGGAGAGAATATTTTTAAGTTCTTTATCATTTTACAAGGGGTACAGGCTGGGATGGAAAATTGTCTTTGGGAATACGTGGAGAAAAAAACTTTACAGGAATCAGTACATTTGGAACAGCGTAATATGGTCGGACGAGAGTAAGACATACCCTCTTCCGGTCATACGGGACAAACAGTAATGGGAAAAGAGAATTCAGACAACGATCCTGGAAACACTAAAGCATGGTGGTGGTTCCATTACGACTTTGGTCTGTAGGTCACCCAAAAGTGTTGGTAATATACAATTTATTGATGGCATTTTCAACAAGAATCGGTACTTCGACATTACAAAGAAGAATGTTAAGCAGAGTGCAAACATTGGGCATGGCACCTACTTATAAGTTTTAGCAAGATATGGACAACAAACACAAGGCGGGATTATGTATGAATTGGTTAATGAAATGTACCCAAAATGCTGAAACACCTCCTCACAGTCCAGAGTAGAACACCACTGAGCTTTTGTCATGACTTTTGAAGAAACGAGTCCACAAAAGCAGAGCCATGTCTAAACAAGAGCTAAAGTACTGTGGAAGAAGTGTGGAATAAAATCGGCCCAGAGGAATGCAAGAACTTGGTTACTAAAGACTAGGGCTACCCAACAAAGTATTACTTTATAAATGGTGCCTTTGTTGTTACACCATTATTTCTAATCTACAGGTAGAACAGTTGTGCAAAAATGGTCATGTTTCTTTTACAATCTTATTTAAGTTACTTTGTAGCTTCGCAAATTAATATTTATTTAAATCATAATATAGCATTACTTGTATTGTTCAACATGTACATAACATATATTGATTAGAATATGTCTTCTTGTAAATATTGCAGCAGTTTTTAGAAAATTGAAATGTATGAATAGGACTCTTATTGGCTGTATTTCCTTAAAATTAAATAATATACTGAATACAAAACAATTATATCAAATATTAAATATACGAAAAAAATATCGTAGCCAGATAGCCAATAGATGTACACAGCGCCAGACGTGGTAAATCAAGGAAACAAATACTCTTTTTTAACATTACCATTCCGTGTTTATTCACACGAATAAACACCCTTTCTCACAGCAAAACGCCCTTGACAAGCAAAATCTCTGTCATTTGTTTTAAATCTCTCATAAAAATTTCATCGCTCTAGGATACGATACGTCACTACAGAATATTGGAAATCCACGATTTTTAATTACTTCGTATTTAACTGCAGGAAATTATAAACGTTTGTAAAGGTTTGCTGCCCTCCAAATCTGGGCTTTACGCAAAGCGAGAGGCGTTTGTTTAAAATATGAAAAGCTTGCTTCTACACAGAGTGACAGGATAGAGAAGGCTAGGTCCGATACTAATGATTGGTTATTGATCAGTGAAGCTGACAGTCGCGATAGGACACCCCAATCTCATGCCAGCTTCCTCTTCCTGACAGCTGTAACACTGGTCCCATTATTGGAATTGCTGCTCACATCGCACCTTATCTCAAGCACCTCTTGTATATGTATATACATATTCATTGAAAATGCTTCTGTTTGATTTGACGTGCATCGTCGGAAATATCTTAATTGGATCTAAAAGCCACATCAACTCTCGCACAAAGCAAAATGTGAACAGTAACTGCGGTGCTTTCTTTCAAATTAAACTTTAAAACTTGAATGTCCTGCAGCCAGTAAATACCTTTTAAGTGATGATTCTGATTTATTGGAAACTTGGTAAATGTATGAGAACACCAATTTCATATTCCCTTTATATATTAACCCTTAAAAACTACACTAAAATAAATCACACACTACACTGGGTGAATTTCCACCTATGGTACTCTGGGTAATTGTATACGAATTTAATTGTAACATAACAGAATATTTTGTTATATTTAGCACTGCAATTGCAACTTGTAATGAAATTAAACTTTTCATTAAATCTATATATAAACTGATAGATAGGCAGCTCCAGAAAAGCGTTTTTGGCATGTAGTTATCCCTTCCTGCTCCAGTAATGTACGACAAACCTAGATATGGTTCTATTTCCTCCACTGCTCTTCCAACTAGGCGCAGGATTGTAGTTTTTATTCTATCTCTATATTTGTACAGGTCTCTATATGCTCTAGCGTGTCCCTATCAAAAAAGAGACACCAGCTTCCCAATACACTGTCAGTATCTTTAGCAATGTCCCTTGGACTGATATTCATTATTATAATAATATGGACCAAGTTTTTTTTTTTTTTTTTTTTTTGTTTTTTTGTTTTTTTTTTTTTCTTTGGAAATTCTATCGACCATGTACGATTGTCTTTTTCTTACAACATTTTCGCACTTTGCACAAGAAAGTGGCAATTTCCAGTAAACCACTTTCTAGTACATTTTGTAGATAACTCATATTTTCTCTTGATTTTCTGAGGGAGGTACTTCACGTTCATTATCATCAGTATTATCTATATTCTTTCCACTGTTAACATAAAAAATGAATTTTCCAATATCATCCCTCTGAAAACCACTTTTAACTTCAATAACGTGGTCTTCAACAGCGTCTTCCTCTCAGTTATCTTCTGTTTCAGGAACTTCAAACTCAAAGTCACTTAGACTGAGTGAATAGGGTTTAAGGGTCTGTCGACAGCTAGGTCATTAGAGCCCCGAAAGTCACTTGGATCATCAACCTAAACTACGTGTCGTACATCTCAAATATCATGCATAATAGCTTTTTCCATTCAAATAATAATACTAAAACGCCCATCACAGGGTTAAAACTGTCTTAAAAGAATAAATTAAGCACGAAATTCGCGAGGTGGCAATGGCATAGCACTTGGCATGCAGGTTCTATGGTAGAACTAGGAACTTACTCTCAGTCAAGCGTCCAAACAGTTGGATAGAATTATAACTGTGTCCTGTGCGCTAACTTCAGGGACAATTCTGCTTTATGCTCATCAGAACTTGGAAACCGAATTTACAATAATCTAATGTTGAAGTTCCTGACGGTTTAGGACATAATTTAAATCGTTCTTGCTTGTCTACATTTTGTAATAGAATGTGTATGACTTCAGCCCCAGTAGCATGATTCAGTGTGTTATAATGAATGCCGACTCCCTCCATTCTCTACGTGTATGCTGTCACACGATATTTTGTGACAGTCCTTCACGACGTATTCGACAGATGAGTAAACTGATATGCTTTTGACCCACGGAGAAGCAAGAGACAAGCACAAGCAGCTCAGTATCTATACCAGGAGAGATATCATATACAACACCATAAAATGGAATTAAAACAAATAAGAATTAGAATAATAGCAGCTTTAAACACAATAATTTTCATCCAATGTTATTAGTGAATATTACAAGTAAAAATAATTAGTACATACAGGGTACTCAAACCATCTCTACAGCACACGGATTACTTACGAATCATGTGCTCATTCCGACTGAGCTACCTAGAAGTTCAGAAACAAATATTCCGTTAACATATGTTAAATACTTGCATAGAATCTAGCATTAAGGCTGATGTTTTCAGGTTTGAGTATAAAATGCGGATTGCATAAAACTGAAAAATAAGGAGTAGTTGACTCCCTAGGATATTACTTTCTCTACTGGTAAGTAAGGGAAGTATCGTATTCCACCCAAAAATTCGATGTCGAGATTTCACCGGAAATATATGTTTTGAGACCCCCTGAATCCGAAAAAAGCATTTTTGGAAAAAGATCCGTGTGTGTGTGTGTTTGTGTGTGTGTGTGTGTGTGTGTGTGTGTGTGTGTGTGTGTGTGTGTGTGTGTGTGTCAGTCTGTGGACAGCATAAATAAAAACGAAAAGTCGGTTAAAAACCAAAGTAGGTATTTAATTTTAATGTCTTTCAAGGATGCGACACGAAGATTTTGAACAAAATAGCCCCACCATAAACTACCCTTTACATGGAAAATTTTTCGAAAATTTTGATTTTCTTAAAAATGTACGGTACAAAAATTTAGATCTCGCTAAAACACACAATTTATGTCTGAGTAAGTTTGTAGAGTGAAGCATTTCGGAGATACTCCTTGTTATTCGTGTCAGTTTGGGAAAACTTAGAACTTTCGTGAAATGGAACATCGTTGTTCATTTTTTATATGTTAAGCATGCAAAGAGAACGGGACCTCAAAGGTGTAAGAGATTTGACTGTATTCTAATATTCCCCTTGCACATACAAGGAAATAAGCAATAAAATAATTTGTAGAAACGTTTATCTCAACTAATACGAAGAAGATATAGGAACAACACATTAGATTTTTAGCTGTGAGAATTGTAAAATTGAATGTTAAAACACAATACACAAATTTTAAAGTGAAACCCAGATTTTAGTGTAATTCATCAGAGCATAGGTACTCTGCGTGACTAGATGTGCATTCCTGCTCAAGTCTGCAGGCGAATTTCTAATTCTTGTTAATGTTTGAATTACGAAGTGAAAGGGAAAGGTAAGATTTTATGTTATTTCATTAATTAGTATAACTACATTTCAAATTAGTTGTAAAATATCGATTTGCTAGCAAGTCGCATAGTGGAATTCACCAACAACGAGATCGTGAAAATTTATGTTGCCAAGGATATTAAAAATTTTTTTGAACACCAAGAAAACAAGTAATACAGAAATATTTTAACGTAAGTGTTTTATTAAGATGTTAATTATGCACCCGAGTTTCATTTATCTAGAATTTACTGAAATAAATGTTTAACGTTTTATATTTATTAGTGAGTGTTATTTCACAGCCAGTATTCCACATTAATTGACTTCCATCGCCATTGCCCTGGAGAATTGGAGTTTGTGTGTAGCCACGGAGTTAGACCAAAGCCACCAGAGGACGAGCAAGGTAAATAATAATTCTACACTAACAGAATTTAACATTTTAAACATTTGCGTCAAAAGAAACAGTTTAATAAAAACATGACAAATAGTACCCCAACGTGGCACCGACCCCTTGATAAAACAGTCCCAGAATCCATCTATACACGTAAAGGTGGAACGCTTCCGTTTCTTGCTACTGTTACGGGTTTCCTTACAGTCGCCTTCCGCGTATTTTGTGTACGACACTAATATTATCATATTATTTTTGGAAACACACTGTCAACTGCCCGTATAGTATTAGCACCGTCGGTGTGCCAGATTTTCGTCCTGTTGAAGTTCCTTTACTTGTAAAATACATTGTCATGGAGATGTGGCTCTTACACACGCTTAAAAAGCATCTATCTGATCTGGTTTTGAACCCGCGACCTCGAGATCAGTAGTCCTCCACCTAATCAACTGAGTCACCTAGACCAACCTTATCAGATTCGATATTTCTTCGTTGATGTCATCTACTCACTTACTCTCTATCTTTCCCCAACTCCTAAATCACACTGAAATATACTAAATTTCTTGAAACTCTTTGAATTTCCTACAAAAAAGACTAGGCTTTACGAAGGTGTCGATATTGCAATATACGACAGGTTACTAAGGAGCAAGTTTGACATTTTCCGCCATTATACAGTGAGTCACTAAACTCTAGTGATATTCGGGTTGTTAGGTTTCATACATAACGGGCAACTCCTTCGCTAGTTATATTGTATGTTACGTTGGCACCTGGTATTTTTGTACGCCCAACATTTCGTCATCAACTGAATTACAGATTTTAATATTAATTATACGAATACGTATTTGCACATAATCTTATTGTCCCTTATATTTTAGTTTTAGGTATGCTAATTAGGTTAATTATACTAGAATTTAATTAATAATTATTAGCTGGCACACCCGACCTCACGCAGTTAGTTTTATTTTTATTCCAGTGAAGAACCAATTAGTTTCATTTACTTTATAACATTACTGTACGTTGATGTTAATGGTTTTATAGTGAATTCTTCCATTTATCTCGTATAATAGTAACATCATACATACTTGACTATACCAAATAACAAATGAAAAATCTCCGCAATATTCACGCAAAAAGTTGTGAAACTTCGAATAACCATATGACTTTCTTCGCCAACCCCGATAGTGCTCCAAGTACATAAGTATTGTCACTCGTAGGGGGGTCGTTAAGGGGTTATCCTCCCTATGGGAGGCGCCCTTGACTATTTCCATTCCGGGTTATAAACCCTTACTGGTACAGAGATTTTTGTGGTAGAAAGATGGTGGTTAGATGGTGGGGTTTTTTATAATGATGGGGTTATAATGAATTGTGAATGAATGTTGTTTGTTTGTTTTTTTTTTGTTTTTTTTTTTTTTATCGTGGTTTTGGGCCGATTTTAATCGGTCAGGGATTTGTCAATACAAGTCTGGGGCGTTTATATATTTCACCGGGGTCTATGTCGTACTCCCCAAGCCCACGTATTAGCTCATTGAAGCTGCCTGGCAGTTGAGCATAGAAGTTGTTAGCGAGGCTCTTGATGCGTTCTAAGAGCGTTGGGATTTTCAGGTCAGCGTGGATGTTTGCATTGGGGATGTACCAGTCGGCTCCTACTGATGTTCTCAGGTATCTGTTCTGTAACACCTGCAGCGGGTATAGGTTGGTCTTTGCTGAAGCGCCCCAGACTTGGCAGGCATATGTTAGTGCAGGCCTGATCACTTGCTTATAGATGAGGATTTTGTTCCTCAATGACATGGGTGACTTCCCATTATATAATGGGTACAGCATCCCCATTCTTTTGTTGACTTTGTTAGCTAATGTTGAGATATGCGCCTTCCACGTTAGACGCATATCTAGAAGAACACCTAAATATGTTGCTTCCGTGGACCATGGAATTATTTCGCCTGCCAGGCGAAGATCATCAACATCCAGGAGGTGACGTCTGGAGAAGGTTACGGCTTTCGACTTATTAGCATTTATCTTGAGTCGCCACGCTGTAAACCATGCTGTGAGCATATCAGCGTAGCGTTGAAGTCGTTGTACTGCTATTAAGTGGTGGGATGATGAAGTTGTAATAGCAGTATCGTCGGCAAATAGGTAGAGGTTGCAGCCCTGGAGACGAGGAAGAGTATTTATGTATGTTAAAAACAACAGGGGGCCCAGAACACTGCCTTGGGGTACCCCTGCGTTGATGTAGAATGTATGGGATTGGATGCTGTCCTTCTTAACTATAAAAGTTCTGTTTGATAGAAAATTATGTATTAGATGGACCAGGTATGACGGTGTGTCATAGTTTATCAGTCTGTGCATGAGGCCTTCATGCCATACTGTATCGAATGCACGAGAGATATCCAGAAACAGGGCTGCAACGTAATGCCGGTTATTAAAGCCGGTTATCACTTGGTCCACGAGGCGAAGAAGTTGGTGGGTTGTGGAATGATTCCGCCGAAAACCAAACTGTTCCGGGCGAAGAATGTTGTGTCTGTCAAGCATGGTCTGTAAGCGCTTTTGGATGACCTTTTCAAACAGCTTGCTGATGGCTGGTAGTAGGCTGATAGGTCTATAATTGCCTGGATCTTTGGCGTCTTTTCCCGGCTTTGGCAGGGTGATGATGTGCGCATGTTTCCATGCAGCCGGGAAGTGAGCAAGACGAAGCAAGCTGTTGAAGAGATGAACTAGTAGAGTCATCCAGTCAGGTGGGAGCGCTTTGAAGGCTGCGTAGGGAAGGGTATCATTACCCGCAGCTTTGTATGGCCGGACAGAGGCTAAAAAACTCCTAACTTCCTCAACAGTAGTGAGGGATACTTCTTCCTCATCATGGGGTGCTGCTAGAAAGTTACGCACCACTGTCACAACTTCTTCTGCAATCTCGGCGTCAAGAGGTTCTGCCGGATGAAAGGTGGAGGCTAGATGTTCTGCCATCAAGTCAACCTTCTCCCTAGTGGATTGGGCAAGTCTTCTGCCGTCACTGAGAGGTGGATCAGAAGTGGGAACTCGTAGTATGGCCTTGGACATTCTCCAGAGGGAAGAATCTTCCGTATCCAGAGTGCCCAGGCGACGTTCCCATTCTTCGTTGGCATGGTCGTTAAGTTCCATTTTGAGAATGGACTGTAATCTGTTCCACTCTCTCTTGTCCATCGGGTCACGCGTGAGTTGGTACTTGCGTCGTGCCCTGTTCTTAGCCGCGATGAGCTGGCGAAGTTCATGAGGGAGAGGTTTCTGGTTGCTTATGAAGCGACGCCGAGGAGGTGTAGCCTCTGTCATAGCTGTGACCATGGTGGTAGTAATGTTGGCCGCAAGATGATCTGCGTCCCTGATATTATGGCATGGAAGTAGGGTGGCTGGTTGTTCTGCCATTAGTGTGGTGTATTTGCTCCAGTTCGTCCGCCTAGGATTTACTGTGTTTGGAGGGCCTTTGACAGTAGGCCTTACCCTGAATATAAGCAGCACCGGGTAATGATCCGAAGAGAGCTCTGGGAGAGAAAATAGAGTCGGATGCGTGCGGATGTTCTTTAGTACTGCAATATCCAGCCAATCTGGCGGGCGTCGGTCGCCATGGGTAATGGTAGGCGACGCTGGAGCTAAAACGATGAGTCCTCTACGATCTAGGTAACTTTCAAGTACCATTCCACGATGATTCCTGATCGTAGAGTTCCATAGCTGGTTTTTCGCGTTATAGTCACCCATAGCTATAGTGGGTGTATCTGCGATAAATACTGCATCCAAGTCCTGGTGACTGATGGGTCGCCCTGGTGGAATATATATAGAGTATATATTTAGGGGCCCTCTATTAGTAGCCACTTGGATGCCTGTCCCTTCCAGGCCATAATTGGTTTCAAGGTGTAGGCGATGGTGCCGGATGTAGCGACTGATATAAATGGCTGTTCCACCAAATCCATCGTCACGGTCACTTCTGTGGCAGATCATGCCTGGAATCGTGGCTTTTTGGTTCCCAGATAGATGGGTCTCTTGGACCAGTAGGACGTTGATTTTATTAACTGCAAGAAAGTTTTTAACTTCTTGCAGCTTGCCACGAATGCCGTTTGCGTTCCATGAGCAGATCTTAAGCCCGAGGATGTTGGTAATTGCCTCATTCCTGTCTGCCATACTGGGACATGAAGGTAAAGACGGTGAATACCAGTACGGTCTCAGAGGCAATTGAAGCTGGCCTCTGGGCAAGGGCCTCGGCTAGAACTGTGGCAAAGTCCGCCTGAAGATGTAATGGGATCTTTGCCATTAAGTTCAGGAAACGCTCATCTGGAACTAATGCATTGTTCTGCGTCCTTTGAGGTGGTGGCGGATAGGCCAATAGGCGCTTCTGTGCAGGTTGCCGAGGTGGGAGTGGCTTTGCTTGCAATACCGCCATTGGTGCTTTCTTTGAAGCAGCAGTATTTATACTGGTAGCACCTGTTGCATTTGCAGTTTGCTGTGGTGGAGCAGTTGTTGGTGCAGGCGATACAGCTGGAACCATTTGCTCCGAAGTTGGTGTTGCCGGCATGTTGGCTGGTGGCGCGGATGGTGTGGGCCCAGTTGTAAGGGCTGCAGCATAGTTCTCATGCCGTATACGCTCTACAGGCCCTAGTCCTGGGAAGCGTGCACCTCTAAAAGCTTCCTTGGGGAGGCCTAAGGGGTTTCCACTCCTTGGTGCAGCGTCGAAACGGGTACGTTGCCCATTTTTGTTTAACTGCATTTCGACTCTGGCCTCCTGCCAGACGGGGCATTTTGCATATCTGCAAGAGTGGTCACCCCCACAGTTAAAGCAGGTTGGTTTGGTTCCCTGCACTCCTGGACGTTGGCAGTCAGAACGTTTATGACCTGACTCGCCACAGAACGAGCATACTGGCCTCAGTCGACATCCAGCTGCACTGTGCTGGAACTGTTGGCAGTTGGTGCATTGTAGAGGCTTAGCAGGTGGCCGATAGGGTTCCACTCTAATCAAGGCGTTAAACATTTTATTCTCCTTATAGATGTCATTGGAGTGGGCCTCCTTCTTAAGAGCCACGCGAAAGTGAGGCAGAAGCTGTGGTGGTTGAGTACGATTTGAGCGTAGTTGCCCAACTCGTTCTACGGGGTAACCCTTATCCTTGAGAAATGTAGCGACCTCTGCCTCTGTGATGTACATGGGCAGGTCCTTCAGGGTTACGTACATGAGTTTCTCGTCGGGCAGTAGAGTTGTTAGGTACTGCACCGAACCATCGCTGAGAATTTTCCTGATTTTACGATGATCATCAGGAGTTGCAGGCATAAGGGCTATTGTGCCACTCATATTCCTGACGGTAAATACCACTTCAGGATGTTGTGTATTTATGAAGGTGGTTATCTCGCGAGCCTTCATTGGGTCCCGGAGGAAGATAGGAGTGGTCCTGTGTGACTTTTGTGGTGTTACAGGTTGCGTAACACTCACCTCTGCGCTATCAGAGGTGTCCATGCTAGGCTCAACTTGAGCAGGAGCCTGTGTGTCAGTAGCGCCTTGATTGATGTTGGCCAATGCTTGGAACCTGTTTGATGACTTAACAGGCTGTTTCGTAGAGGGCCCTGTGTTTCTTTTCCTCTTTGAGGTGGCAGTTTGCCACTGTTGCTCATGGCATGAGCTAGCATTCTCATGCTGCTTCAAGTACATGTCTATGGCCTCCATACGCAGCTTATGTGCGACCATAGTTTTGTACACTGTTGATAGATCACCTCGAGGCACATTGTCGTTAGATAGACCGTGCAAAAGATGGTGATCGGCCTGCGCAACGTATAGTTTACGTGCATTCTTTTCCTTAACCAGGATGTCATATAACTCAGGCGTAAGCGGAGTTGTAGGGTTTATAATAAGCTGCTGTTCAAGGAACAGCTGTAGGTTGCCACCTTGGATGTAGTAAGTGACGCTGTCGTCTTGGACTGGAGCTTTTGATCCAGCTGGATGAGGTGCTGGGGAAGTTGCATGGCTGGAAGATGGTGTAGCCATATCTGCAATGGATGGGGTAAAGTCCATGGACAGTCCGAGTTAGTGAAGTAATAGCGAGCGCCAATTAAGCACAGATAGCAGAGGGCCAGGACCAAAAGGCGCCTTACCAGTCTGATTTGACTGATGGCTAAAGCCTTGCTATCTTACCCGCCGGTCAGTTAGATGGGTAAGTATGTGCTATAGAAGCACAAAAACAGTCTTAGTGTGGGGTCAAATTTGGTGAAGATGTTGTTGACCAATTGGCGCGACGAATGTAACAGCCAATCACCAGGCTGCCTTGAAAGTCGATCAGTAAAATAAATACTGCAAACCAGAGCTGATCCACACTGATTTGCAGGAGAAGCAGAGTCTTCTATCACTGCCGCCAATCACGGCGCAGCAGGAGCAAACACAAAATCACGTCCTTACTCTACGAGGTCTGGAACGCGACTGTACATAAGTATTTTTGGCTGTGGAAAATCCTTATTCCGATTGAACGATAATGACGTGGTAGAAATCAATCAGTCATGTGCATAACAATTTCAAATTTCAACCAATGACGACCTTCATTCGCGAAAAAATGATCACATCATCACCTCCACTGAATTTATTCAGTCGCGTTCCAGACTTCATACAGGACGGACGTGATTGTGAGTTTGCTCCTGCTGCGCCGTGATTGGCGCCTGTGATAGAAGACTCTGCTTCTCCTGCGAATCAGGGTGGATCAGCTCTGGTTCGCGGTATTTATTTTACTGATCGTCTCATCAGCCAGAAGTATTATTGGTCTTTGTAATCTTTCGACCGATTGGTGCAATATTTCTGCACTAATTGACCTTGGTCCCAAAATACTTTTGTGCTTTTAAAGCGCATCAAAGCTTTCTTCTACCGGTGGGTAGAGTTACAAGGCTTAGCCATCAGTTTTTTAAACTGATAAGGCGCCTTTTGGTCCGGCCCTCTGTAACTCGAGCCTAACAGCGCTCACCAAACTAGACTTTTATGACGACTTTGCCCTGTACCCTGACTATCGCATCCGGCATGAATACCAGCCTTTACTACCTCGAAGGAGGTAACATTACTTCTTTTCTCGGCCAGGAACTTATTACAGAGCCGACTCTGCCTCTTGAAGACACCACCCGTGCTACGCTGATTAACGAGCGTAAAGCCAGACAGGCTTTTATTACTAAGGCTGACACCCAGCTTCTGGAAACGATGCCAAGAGAGGATGTCCCCAGAAATGACCTCACTATCCTATACAGGACAATGGCTGCGCATAGAGCGCGTGTAGACGCCATTGATAGTTACCTACAACATCATGAGCTGGCAATAAAGTCAATGCAATGGCAGACTGTCCAGCCCAAAAGAAAGAGGAACGTATCATCTCCAGTTTCCTCAAACGCTCCAGTGACCACTGCCAATCAATACCAGGCTCTGGCCCGAGATCCTGCTCCAGAGAACATGGATGAGAGCGATTCTGCTCCAGCTGTAAGCTCAAATCCCAGTCAAACACCAAATTTTGCACAACAACAGCAACAGAGATCAAAGCGCCCCACACCAATCTTCCTGCGCAACCCAGAAGATGCCAGGAAAATTATGAACTCCGTCCCAGCGGACAAGGTGAACTACAGCCTCAGAAATCTACGAGGTACTGTAGCCTTGATTCCAACATCGCCGGACGATCACCGTCACCTACGAAAGCACCTCGAGCAAAACCAAATCGAGGGTGTAACTACACTCCTTCCTGAGGACCGCTTCCTTCATGTGACCTTGAAGGACATCCCGGTATTTATTACCGTAGATGAGGTCAAGGAGTTGCTAACAAGCAAAGGGTACACGGTGGAACGTGTTGCCCAGTTGACCACCAGAGGTCCTAATCCTCAACCACTGCCTCACTTCAGAGTTGCCCTGAAGAAAACTGAAAATGTGCGAAACATTTTCAAGGAGACCTGCATGTTTCACGCCGTCATCAGGGTGGAAACATTTAAGCCACCACCAAGACCACAACAGTGCACAAACTGCCAGCAATTTACCCACAATGCTGCTGGCTGTCTACTGCTACCAGTTTGCGTTTTCTGTGGTGAGACAGGTCACAGAAGAGTGAACTGCCAGAGGCTGGCTATACCAGGTTCGAAGCCAAGGTGTTGTAACTGTGGTGATTCCCACTCATGCCGTTATGCCAAGTGTCCGGTGTGGCAGGAAGCTCGTTTGGAGCTCATGGCAAACAAGCAAGGACATATGTCGAAATACAACGCCCGACCTCGTGTTCCACATAACCTGGAACTGCCACGAGAGGCCTTCACCGGTGCTAGATGGCCCGGACTACCTAGCAAGACCCCCCATAACCTTTCCAAGTTATGCAGCGGCCACTACAGCTCAACAAGAGCCACAGCCGGCTCCAACTACTGTCACGCCACCACAACCACAGAGGCAAACAGTGACAACATCCAACATGCCACCTACAAACACGGCAACAACCATTAGGGCACACCAACCTGCCCCACAGAGAATGACACGGCAGAGAGCACCTCGACAGCAACAACAGCAGTCAACTACAGGTGTAGCTCCTCCCCAGCAAAAACAGCAGCCAACTACACCACCTCAGCACAATCAGCAAAGCACTACGCTTCAAACCGTGCCTGATGAGGCCTTTCTGAATACTATGAGGCAAATCCCCATAGAACTACAGCCGGACTTTGCAGCTTTCCTTGCTGAAGCTCTCAGAGCAAGGCCACAACATATTCACCCCTACACAATCTTCGTGCACACAGTCCTGACCTTTACTATTCATCATGGCTGCTAGACAGGATGGAAGACTGAATATACAGTCTCTCAAAGTTTGTTCCTGGAATGCTAATGGCATAAGGTTCAAACTAAGAGAAACTACGAATTTTGTGGCCGCTAAGGGAATTGACGTGCTGCTGGTGCAGGAGACGCACCTAATTCCATCCAACAAAGCTACCATTCCTGGTATGCTTTGCTACAGAACAGATCGAGGCGATGGCTATGGAGGAACTGCCATATATGTGAGACGTAGTATTCAACACCACCAGTTGTTCACTACCCCAACTAACAACCTAGAAACCACTGGAATCCAAGTAGAAACCAACAAAGGGCCAATTAGACTTTTTTCAGTCTACATCTCCCCTCGTCGTCCCATCCTTAACAGGGAGTTGGATGTATTGTTCAACAGCAACACGGCAACCATCGCCATGGGGGACTACAATGCAAAAAGCCCAGCTTGGAATTCCACGATACTCAATCCTAGGGGTAGAACTTTGGAGCACTACGTACTCACCAACAACATAGTGGTACTCTCGCCATCCTCGCCCACAATGGACTATGCAGGTCGTTGACCCCCAGATTGGCTTGATATTGCCCTTATCAAGAACACCACCTTGCATCCACAAGTCTATACAGTGCCTGAACTAACATCAGATCACTACCCCCTGCTGCTAATATTTCAAACCAGGATTAACTACAAACCACAGCGACTGATTCCCTCTCCAAGGAGAGTAAACTGGCAGGAATTCAAAAACATAATGGCTGAGATACCAGCGACTATTGAACCATGCACTACAGTACAAGATGTAGACACGCTGGTTCAAAACATCAACACCACCATAACTGCAGCCATAACACAGGCAACACCACCAAGTTGAGGCCCAGCTGAGGCTGTTAAGAAATTGCCCCGCCATCTTCGTGAACTGATTGCGGCGAAGAACAAAGCACGTCGCCGAGCTCAACACTCTGGTTGCCCCCTGGATCGAAGGGAGTTTAATAGACTTCAACGTGTCCTGAGATTGGAGCTTGCTGAACATCTGAATGACCAATGGGAGCGAAAGCTATCTTCGCTCGACACGGAGGATCAGTCCCTTTGGCGCATGTCCAAGGCACTGCTTCGATTACCCGTCCAGGACAAACCCCTTCGCCAAGGCAACCAAATAGCCCAATCAGCCAGAGAGAAGGTGGAATTGCTGGCCGAATTTTTGGAAAAAACTTTCCATCCAGCCGACACTTGCGACATGGACCTTAGACAACACGTAGAGGACCATGTCACTGAGTTCTTGTCGAGGCCTTTTATGCCAGAAATCATTCCAACTTCCAAAATAGAAGTTCAGCAACACATCTCATCTGTAGCTCCTTATAAGGCATCAGGGTATGACAATATACCCTATGCAGCTCTACAAGCCTTACCGCAAAACTGGATGGACCTACTTGTACATCTCTTCAACGCCCTACTCCATCTGGCGTACTTCCCAACGGCATGGAAGCATGCTAAGATCATCACCTTGCCGAAACCAGGGAAGGATATTTCTTCACCTGAAGGCTATCGGCCAATAAGCTTGCTTCCATCAATCAGCAAAATTTTTGAGAAGATCGTGCAACCTAGGCTTCAAACCACCCTAGACACCATCTAGATACTTAGGCCAGAACAGTTTGGTTTCCGCCGGCGGCATTCCACCATACACCAACTGCTTCGACTGGTGGATGACATCATAAAGGGCTTCAATAACAGGCAGTTTGTTGTCTCACTATTCCTGGACATCACACGCGCATTCGACTCAGTCTGGCACGAGGGGCTCCTTTACAGACTGATTCATTACAATTTTTCTCCCCACATGACTCATCTGATTCACTCATATCTCAGAAACAGAACATTCTCAGTCTGTAAAGAAGAAGTATCTTCCAGATCCAGGCCAATACATGCAGGAGTCCCTCAAGGAAGTGTACTCGGGCCTCTTCTATTTCTCATCTACATAAATCCACTACCATCCTACCAGGGGTGTTCACTCTACCAGTTCGCTGATGACACCACCGTTGCCACTGCCTCTGTTAATCCCAGAGTAGCAGTAAACAGGCTACAGAGGTATGCAGATTCACTGACAGCTTGGTTTTCAACCTGGCGATTAAAAATCAACCCTGGAAAATCCCAGGCAGTCACCTTTACCAGAAGACTGGTACAAGATCTACCAGAACTGCAAATAGCTGGAGGTAGAGTGAACTGGTCCAACCAAGCTAAATATCTTGGTGTCACCTTGGACCATAGGCTTACATGGAAACCCCACATCGACAACATATCCAACAAAATCAACGGTAGGATGGCTATGTTATACCCGCTGTACAATAGAAAGTCGACGATGTCCATTCGCAACAAACTGCTCCTGTATAAGCAAGTCCTCCGCCCTGCTATCACCTACGGATGCCAAGTCTGGGGAATCGCTGCAAGATCACACCAGAAACGCCTAGAAACCCTGCAGAACAGATTTCTACGAATATCAGTAGATGCAGACTGGTATATCCCTAACAGAGACATCCACAGAGACCTTTCCATTCAAACCCTGACAGACCATATTCTATCCCTATCTCATACTTTCTTCAATTCCCTACCACAGAGCTTCAATGCCCTTATCCGTGGCCTCGGGGAGTACGACATAGACCCCGGGGAAACCTACAAACGCCCCAGACACTTACTTGGCCAAATCTAGACTAAAATGTCAACACCAGAAAAAAAAAAGAATTTAACCAATGACAACACAGTAACCACCTCTATATTTTCCAACCAACCAATCCCAACCAACTTTTTCCACCGTCTTCCCACCGTCCTATTTAAATAGAAATAATTGAGCCAGTAAAGGACTTGTCCTGGCATGGCATTTGTCAAGAGGCTCCACCACGGAGGACTCCCTCTTGTGACACCCACCCATTCTCTCTGAATTTATTTACCACCTCTTCTGCTTTTCTTATGTTACAATCAGGTTAGAGAATATAGGTGCACTGTGCTACAGATGCGCCACAGCTGACGTAATTTGAAGCAACAGAGTTCCTATTCAATTGTCAAAAATGGCTAACTATCGCCTCAATGAAACATCTTATGCTAAAATATATGAAATAATTCGAAAGAGGAAACCTCAGAGCAAAGAATGCAACAAGAAATACGTTTGGAATCAGTTTGACAAGTACCGTGTTAAACGAAATTATAAACAGCAGATGTTTTTGACATTGCCAACATCTTAAAACAAATGGTGCATCGATATGAGGCAGGCCGTGCGAATGGATGCTGATGTATGTATTCATGATACATGTTTCTTTTAAGAGGTTAGTAATTACAATACAGCATTTAAATACATTTCATGGGCTATATCATCCTTTAATTCGTGAAATAGTCTTAGTAAGCGCAAGTCGCAGTCAAATTGTTTGGATAATTTGACAATCACTCTGGTATTACTTATGATAATACCCGACACATGGTCCGTATTAATATAAAATAGATGTTCACTGGTTTCTAAGGTTAGCACTCTTCGCTTTTTGTAGATTATTGGGCATGCCTTGCTATTAAACTTGATCGTAGGATAACACAAAGACAGTAAGGCAAAATGTTTCCACACGGTTCTTAGCAGATGTTAGCACTCACAAACTTCAGTGCATAAATCTTCAGAATTGCAATAAAAGTTATACAAAAGCATGTTCGCCGTTTTATTGTATACATATCTGCAGTAATTGATAAATGAGAATTCAAGAAACAAACTTAACACATGATGCAGTATTTTTAGTTATGGTAGGTGTTGTGTTGGAGTGTTTTGTTTCCCATTGTTTGATTGTTTGCATTATATCGTTTGCAGTTGGCCTAGTGCGATTATCTTTTGTCTTCATTGTAAATGTTATATATATTAACGAATAAAATTGTGATAATAAATACACTAATATTATTTCAATTGTGGCCTCCAGAGCAAAGAAGACTATCTCATTAGAAAGACTAAAAGTTAATACATCGACGTAATATATAATTTTCACGGGGGTCGCGTCTCAAGGAAAATTATCAGCTGTAAATTGTGAACATACTTCATACCCGTACCACAACCGAGATAGGAAAGAAAGAGTCATCGCAGTTCATCGAAATAGTTAGCCGGATCTTTTATACGAGAAAAGAATTCATCATACCGACCCTTCAAAGTGACGACGAGAAGAAGATTCCCTTCATACTGGTGACGGGAGATACCAGCCGGAAGAGACTCCTTCACACAGAAGTTTTAAACTCTGTCTTTTGTTGTTGAAGTGTTACATCATGGCCATCTATGTATATTTGCTGCAATGAAATGTAACCGGTTTTTATTTTTTACAACCTGCGAAGTCCAGGAAGTACTTAGATTCTGTGGAATAATGACAACACAACGCGACTGACACACAGGGGCAGTGAATTATATGTTTACTTACCGCAATTCATCGAAGGCATTATATAAATATATAATATATTTAAGCATTTTCCACAGATAATAGTTAATTGGATTCTAATTTGGAGAGCGACTCCATTATTGTGTCATCAAAAACACTTTGCAATGCGACGCAGCTAATTCCTTGATCATCTCTCCCCAACAGATTTTGGAAGCCAAAGGGCCACAGTTTAAGGACTTTGCGTCGCCCCGACAAAGGCAAGAATGGGTTCTCACAATTCACCGGGCCGTTTGTTACATTATAAGGTCCACGTTTGTACTGATGCACTGAAAACACAATTTACTACGTAAAATGAATCCAGTTTGAATATTGTGACGCTGGCGCGGCACACTACAAAGGAGAGTCGGGGCTTCACACCACATACCAGGCTGGCGAGCAAACAAAGGCGCTCAAGAATAGGCTACCTCACGCTACTGTTTATGTATACTGGACTAACAACTAAGCGGCAACACAAAGGGTTTCCTAGAGCCCTTGGGTGGCATCCGGCAGCCGGCATGTTTGTGAAAGTCGAGAAAGATCCATATTACGTCATCCTCGCTACACAAGGAGGCGTGAAAACAGTATAGGAGAGAGCTGCAGATATAAGTCGGTCAGTGAGTGAGAGACGAGTGAGAGACAACTATGTGTGTGCGTGTGTGTGTGTGTGCGTATGCGTGTGCGCGCGCGCGCGTGTGTGTGTGTGACACGGTTGTCGTGAGAGATACTCACGTGGAAATGAATTGTATCCAGCGTCGAGTGATTGCATCGTCGGAGTTAGTGTATGAGACAGCGAAGGTGAAGAGAAACAGTGAAAGGACTGAGTCAAGGCTACGAGAGGAAAACCGTAGGGAATTGTAGTATCAAGAATGTAGTTTGTGTTAACGTCAGTAAAAGAGAACTGGGTACTCTGAGCAAACGTTTAGAAGGGCAATACAAAAGTAACTGGACTGGATTTGTCGTTTTGGCACAATATATTTGTGAAAAAACAAATACACACAAACACACAAACTTTATTCTTTAATTAAACAAGGAAGAAAAACATTCAGGGTGAATCCTATTAAAACCCAAATTAACAAGAGAGGTATTGAAAAATTATTGAATTACACTTCGACGTTTCAGATTGTGACTGGCAACAGTTTAAGATTCAATTACTAGTATTAAATGCATCATTACCACCAATGTTGTAACCTTCATGTTGTATTTTGTAACACAGAGGGCTGTTTTTAATATCGCCACAGGTAATTATCGGTCGTGTGTATTTTGTCACCTGCTAGTCCAATACTGATAACATATTACACGACGATAAACGGCCTGGAGTGACGTGACAGGACGCTGTTACGTCACAGTGTTTGGAGAAACAACTGTGGCGCACACTGCTAATGAAATTATTACAGCGTATGGTCGACGTGGCGTTCCACATCTTGATCATTATCATACTCTAATTATAATAATAGCCAAGAGCCGGTTTAACATTATTGACAAAATGGCAGTTATGATTTGACAGTTGGGATAAAAGGCTACTCTATTACATAGCATCTCTGCTGCGTGTTAGAGCACGTCTAGATATTCTACTCTATTTGAATTATTTTCATTGTAAAATTGTTTTCTATATAGTTTTCCAAGATACGGTCCTGTATTACTGGAAAATGTAGCAAATATATATATTCCATATATTATAATTTGCACAATATACAAACAAATTTTAACAATTATGCCTCCCCTTGAGCTAGAAGGTCAATTTGTCAAGAAAAGAACATTTCAAATATTTGTATTTCTGAAGGCAGATACAGATAGGTGAGCATCTAGCAAAATTCTTAAAATAGTCCATTTTTACTTATAGATATATTACTAAGAGTTAATCATCTACTTTCTAATCTGTATTTTGGGTATCTATTACTCATACTGTGTATGCCAGTTGGTAAATTATGCGCCTTCTCACTAACTATTGCAAATACCTAAATTAATTTTTAATGATCAAGGCAACCATGCTGTTGAGGATCTTTTTGGTATTATGTATTTACATTGTTTGGTTATTTAAAAAAATAATTGCTAATAAAATGAAATAAAATGGCTATCTAATTAAAGAAATAAACTTATCTGGCTTCGCAAAGAAATGCATTGGATAAAATTATATAAGTTTACTTAAAAGGCGTGCATGTAAATCCCGAAGAAGAAAAAATACTGATAACTTAAATAATTTCTCAGGCGTTATGCATTTAGCAGATTTAATTTTAGGAAGATAGGACTTTGAATCTCCCTTTAAAGAGAGAGGAAACTCCGAGCATGAAAATTTGAACTTTTACATACCTATAACAACTCATGTAATTATTAGGCGCCATATAGGAAATGGTTTTTATATTTACCAGTATGACTGCTATAAGCATCAGGTCTATTCTCAGTAGCATAAGTTGTCACCAGAACATTTTAAAAGTTTCTAGAGTTTGGCTACGTTGTTTGTGCTGATACGCATGTTAAAGACTAAAATAATTGTCTTACATCAATAGTGCCCAATAGTGCAGTACTCTATTCTTAATCGAGCCAAACTAACCTCCTCGCGACGAGATGTGCGACAGGAAGTTGCCCAGTTTATCGGAAGTTCTTTCACTTCTCTAAGCTTATTACCGCGGAAAGCCGACCACTCGTCGTGCCAGGACGACAGCACCGCTCTCCTCACTTGAAGCCTAAAGTCTTCTGAAGTAACACGTGAGATGGTAATAATGGGTTCTGTAGTAGCCGTCTTTGCTGCCAAATCTGCCATTTCATTCCCCGGCAAACCTACGTGACCAGGAATCCATGCACACACCACGTCAACGCCAGGAGGGCGTCCTGGATACGTTGTACAATAGGGTGGGGGTTATACAGCTCACAAACGCTCTGAAGTGCACTAAGGAATCGCTCAAAATCAGGAAGTCACCTAATTTACGACGGCGTATATACAAAACGGCTCGGTAAATTGCATACAGCTCTGCAGTAAAAATGAAAGTGCTATTTGAAAAACCCAATGTATATGGTTCGGTTCCATAAACATAAGCACATCCAACACCGTTGGTCAGTGTAGCCTGGCAAAAATTCTAAAAAACACGCGCGGATACTTGAAATAGGCATCGTGGACTTCCGGTGTACGGTCATTCCAAGATCTACATGGGGCGTGCCAGATAGCCAAGGGGGGTACACCTTCTCGCCCTTGGCGAACATCCTAGGCAGTTCCACTCCAAGCTTCATTAGAAGACCTTGGAAACGAAACCCCGCAGGCTTAGGCCTACGGGTGCTATTCCTATACCGTTCTCTTAGCGTGGTGGTGAAAAAAGAAGCAAACGTTGGGTGCTTAGGCAAACATCTAAGCGTACAACCATAATTTACCAAGAGAATCTCACGCCGGTATTGCAGAGGAGGTTCTGCAGACTCGGCGTAGAGGCTCACCTCTGGGCTCGCTGAAAAAGCTCCTATTGCCATGCGGATGCCCCTATTGTGAACTGCGTCTAATCTTCTCAGCACAGATCGTCGTGTTGACGAATAAACAGTATACCCATAGTCTAGTTTGGATCGTATCAATGCGCGATAAATTCGCAACAAAATTGTTCGATCCGCTCCCCACGATTTGTCATTTAGTACTCGCATGATATTTAGGGAATGGTCACATCGTGCTCTTAGCTGTGTAATATACGACGACCAACTAAGCTTCCTGTCCAAGAGCAAACCCAGAAAGCGCGTCTCTTCTGCGAAGGGAAGTAAATCTGGACCGAAACGGAGCGAAGGTGGTAATCGTCTCCTACGACGCCAGAAATTGACAAACGGAAGCCGATTTTGGAGCTCCATTCTCTAAGGTTGTCCAAACATTGCTACAGGCGCCGCTGTAAGAACGCCGTGCACTGAGAAGTGCAATAGACAGCGAAGTACGAATAGGCATGACGAAACTCCAGGTGGAACACATTTCCAGATGGAGTTAATTGCTATAGCAAAGAGCGTGACACTTACTACCGAACTCTGAGGCACTCCCTCCTCCTGAACAAAATAATTAGAAAAAAACCGAGCTGACCCTTACTCGAAAAAGCGGTCTTTCATAAACTCCTAAATGAACAGCGGTAGGCGTCCACGTATTTTCCAGGTAGACAGGGAATGTAGAATCCCTGCTTGCCAGCACGTATCATAAGCCTTCTCGAGATCGAAAAATATGCCAAAGGTTTGACAGTTCTTCATAAAGCCGTCCATTATCTGTGTTGATATTGACACAAGATGGTCTACACTTGAAGAGTGTCGTCGAAAATAACACTGGATGTTAGTCAGTAGGTTACGACTTTGTAATCACCATACCAGTCAGGGCGCTAATGACCTAGAAGTCATTAACCCCACAAATCAATCAAACCATACCAGTCGTCCATTGATCATGCGTTCCATCATCTTGCAAAGGCAAGTGGTGAGGGAAATGGAACGATAGCTGGAGGGAATATGACGGTCTTTTCCAGCCTTAAGGTGGGAATAATGGTGGCCTACCGCCAATTTTCTGGAGTATAATGTCAACCCAAACACGATTATAGACCTCGAGCAAGAATGCCTTATCCTCAGGAGGGAGCTGTTGTAACAGGTTCTGGTGCTGATAATCGCCAAGATTTAAGAGAACGTTCTACCTCCGCCATGATGATAACGTGATTGTAATCTTCTACGTTTCTAGACCGAAACGCGAAGCCCTGAGATTCCACCTGAGTTTTAGTTGGAAGGAACCTAGGGGAGTAGTTTTCCGAGCTAGACACTTGAGCGAAAACACCGCCAAACGTATTGGCCGCTTCAAATGAATCAACAACAACTCCTTTGGCTGTTTTCAGTCCCACAATGGGTCAACCGACCACCAACACGCCTTAATCTATCTCACACAACCGAGGAAGTTGTCTGTTGGTTAAATGGAGCTACAAATTTGCTTCAAGATGACTTTTTGATATCCTTAATGACTTGTCTGGACCGGTATTGGATTAGGTTATCCGAAGTAGGGTGACGTTGGAAATAACCCTAAGAGCATGCCTTCGAGCACGAATGGCATTTCGACATTCTTCCGTCCACCAGGGGACGGGAAATCGACGGGGTGTGAAGTCGACTGCGAAATTGATTGTTCAGCAGTAGAGAGAATCGTCTCCGTGAGATGCTGCGCCAAATCATTCACTGAGTCATGCTCGTTGTACGTAAAGACAGCCAACTGGGTGTAAAGGTTCCAGTTGGCATGGTCCAAACGCCATCTGGGTATACGTGTGGAACATGTATCTTGCGCTAATAGACTAATAAGACATGGGAAGTGGTCACTAGAGTGTAAATCAGAGATATCATCGTAAGGAGACTGCCAACTGAGGTGAACACACTGCAATATCAATATACGAGAAACTATCTTAGGAGTCAGAAATGAATATAGGCTCTCCAGTGTAGAGGAGAGCTAGGTTGTAACTGTTCAAGAACTCGGCAATGAGCGTAGCTCTCGTACAAGCGCGACTTGAACCACAAAGTGGGTGGTGGGCATTGAAGTTTCCCACCAACAGAAATGGTGTTGGTAACTGGGAAACTAGATCTTCTAAATCAATGTGCGAGAAGTCATGGGACGGAGGCAAGTAAAAGGTACATATGGTGATCTGGATGTTTGGCAGCTCAATCCTTACAGCAACTGATTGTCTATCAGAGTGTAATGGTACAGATTATATATGTCATCTCTGACAAGTATCATAGCCGTCTTCTGGTGTGACATTACACCGTACTAGAGTGTATCGCCTTAGATGGAAAGTGTCTTGAAGACGCAGGTTAGTCTCTTGCAAGCATGCGACCAACGGTTCGTTCTCTTTGAGCAGAAGCTCAAGTTCTGGTCGTTGTGTTCTAATACCGCGTATGTTCCAATGTAGGTTAGCCATATTAATATCTGTGTGGGATAAGTATTGCAAGGTAACTGTGCATTACCTTGTAGTAGACGGTGGTCGGCTCAATTTAGCCCTTTTGTGATCTTTTAGGCTTACACTCTTTCAGCTTTATCCTGCCTCTTTTTCACTGGGTTTCTCCCAGTATAGGCAGGATCTTCTTGCATCTCCTCTACCGAGGAGGTGCGTCTCCCCATAACAAACTTCGGCTCGAGAACCGCGAACCGATTGCTCATGGATACCCGCAAAGATGATAACGGCCGGTCTGTGTCCATCCCAGAGGAATCCTCAGAAGATGATCTTCGAGGGGATGAACGCTGGCTCCTCCTTTCCTTTGGTTTAATGGGAACAGACACGTTTTCTTCTTTGAGAAAGTCAGATTTTACATACTGTTTCTTGAATTTCTTCGGTGAAACAGCATAAATAACGGGCTCATTCTTGCCGTTGTTGTAGACCGGCAATTTAGACGGTGACCTTCTAGATGTGTTCTTTTCCTTAACGGACTTAGTAGGAGACTTAGATTTACTTGTAGATGTTGAAGGCTTTGGAACTGTTATTGCTGCGAGAATTTTTTGTGAAATTGTGGCCCCGGTTTGATCGCTGGTTTGTGTAGCGATTTCCTGCTTCTCTACTGGCCTAGCTGCAACTGAGCTATAGAAATCGGACTTTGGAAGGGAGCTGTCGGATACGCCGGAGTTTCCGAGCTTCTGAGAAGGACAGCTTCTCTTTGACTCAGATTTCCTGGATCACCCTTTCCTGTATAAAACGGGGGCATTATTGCGAATTAGCTGGATGTTCGCCGCTGCAGTTCACACAACTGGGAGGCAATGAACATGGGGCGTCGTGAACCACGCCTCCACAGTTGATGCAGGAAGCTGTTGTGTTACACAGTTCGCTCGTGTGCCCAAAATGGTTACACTTAAAGCACCTGATCGGATTCGGGATGTATGGCCTTACTTATATTCCTTCATATGCTGCCTTAATCCTTTGAGGGAGATCTACCCGATCAAAGGTCAGGAATAGGGTACGATGAGGCTTCAATCCACCGCTTTCTTTGCGGTGAACCCGATACACACAGGTAACACCCTCATCTTCTAGGTTCTCCTTAATCTCCTCAACAGTAAGTCAGTCTAATGCGTGGGTATTAACCACACCGCGTGACGAGTTCAATGCCTTGTGAAGGTCAACACGTATTGGATAGCTGGCTAACAGGTTTTTGTATTTTTGTATCTTTTGCTTTTTGTATTTTAGCTGTTTGGCCTGCTAAATGCGCTTCAACTAGGAGCGTGCCATTACGGGATCTAGTGCATGATTTCCCTGGACCAGCTATCTTATCCAGGCCCCTGTGGATTACAAATGGGCTCAGCACTAAAAAACTTCTTATCTTCCTCAGTTCCAGAAATAACTAAATAACGAGGAGCACAAGACTCGACTACTTCCTTTACACTTTTTATAGCCTTTTTTTATTTTGAGCTTTTGTGAACTCATGGCGCATTAATCCTCCACCATTGCAAATGTCTTCGATGGCATGCTCACATCCTGGGCGCCACCCCGTCTTAGGTGAGAGTCCTGGCCTAGACCTTGCTCACCCTAGGGTCTCACCTTCCAATGTACAGGTAGAGGGACCCAATCGCCTTCAGGAGTGCAGCAGCTCATGCAATGGCCCCTCCCCTTGACTGACCTTTATCAGCGGATACGAACACAGATCCTAATGATAACCAGGGGCTGGGACTTACTCGGTTACAGTCACCCCTTGCGTCTCCCTATCCTCCTACAACCTGCGCATAGGTTATCCATCAGACTGTGCACAGGGAGGTATCAGGTGGGAGGTCAAACACAAAAGTGGACCAAAGTTGCTTGGGCGTTTGGCAGGTGCCCTCTCACCTCTTAGAGGAACCCAATCGAGAGTATGGCTCGGGGCCCCGGGTACGCCAAACCCGTACTTACCGTAATAGGACCCCCTGGGGAGTTTGATTTCGGAGTCCTCTTCTCCTAGATGAGTCGTCGACCTAGACTATCGAGCCTCATGTACCCGTTTTGGAATGTTCTTTGCTTCCGCTCACCTCTTGCCTACCAGTGGTCAAAACGACACACTTAGCAGGCCGTCTGGATCGGGTACTGAGCCCCTCCGCCACGTCAAGATGATATTCCTTCGGAGGGGCTCTAGGAAATGTCTAAGTTAAAACTAATTAATGCGTGCACATACAACGGCTGCGCGGTACCTTTTACTCGGTGCCCAACGTGTTTCTGCGTTCTAGTTATAAACTAGATCAGGGGAAGACAACTTCGGGCCGTGTGACGTATTTAAACGAAGAGTCGGCTTGTACGTTCGTGTGACGTCAGGCTAGAACAGTGTATTGCTATGCTGCCTAGATCAGCGGCGCTTGTGTTCAGTTCCCCGTGTTTCACACTAGTTTGAGACCAGGCTTCAAAATGTAGAAACATTGTCAACCACGTTTCAGATCCTTGCGACCCCGTATTCATTGGATGTTAACAATGTTTCTAGCAGGTAGCAAATTGAATTGACAAATTTACAGTACGACGATTTGCTGAAGGACAAATATGAACACAAGGAAGACTTGGCTGATTGTTATAAGAGTGTTCCTCAAACCAGATTTCTGAGGTTATATGCCCTTGTTGCACGGGTATTATGTACGTTTGGTTCTACGTATGTGTGCGAACAATTCTTTTCGGTTATGAACCTTTCTAAGTCAAAATCCCGAAGCATATTGTCAGATCACAATCTAACATGCAGTCTTCGGTTACAGATGTGCAGTACATCACGCCCTAACATTGACAAACTAGTTAAAGAAAAGCGAAAGGACTGTCTTCCCCTGAATTACATTAACTGCACATAAAATTCAAACGCTTGCTTTCTGTTTGCATAAGGTTTATATGGTGTACTTTAAGCTTACGCAGTATCAGTGCGTGACTAACGAGATAAACAGGCTACGGTGCGAAGTGGAATCAGCTGATTCTCCTAGTCCAATCATGGCCCAATGAAATAAAATTACAATGCCTAATACACCCATGTGCTAAACAACACATATTTTGCTCGTTAGATTCGTACAAAAGATAAGGTGTGACTGCATCTGTGATCCGGTGGTTATCATAATAATTTCCAAATCCAGAGGTCTCGGGTTCAGTTCCCAACTGGAAGACGGAGCATTTGTTTAGCTAGGATGATTTACCATCCTCCATGGAGTCTAAAAGTACGAGCGAAAGTGCAAGTGCGCGCGCGCGTGTGTATGTGTGTGTGTGTGTGTGTGAATTTTATGTTGAAAACGAAAATCCAACAATTCCAAAGTTACACAAACAGCACACGAGTGAGCATCATTGCCGGTGAGCAATTGTTCCGAAGGAAGAACCGCCGAAATAACTTTAGTTGTTAAAGGCGACATATAAAATAGCATCCCCCCCCCAAGAAAAAAAGATAAGGCTGGTTCTCAATCAGTTGTAACCATAACGATAATCAAAACGAGAAAGTTGAAATACCTGTAATAGTGTTCAAATAGGAGCGTTCACAACACAAGGGAAACCTTCCCGGGTCCCGGGAACGCGAAAGAAAACTTTCTAAAGTTCTAGCTTTCCCATTCTCGTTCTAGTTCCAGGGAATGGCATGCTAGGTTAATGTGCTTCTCGCTGTAGAAATTATTCAAGGCGGTCATGCTATGAAATAACCGCTGGAACGCTCGCTAATCATAAGGTGGAAAAGATATCTTTGGTCAGTTAAAAACAAATGAATTCTAAATGCGCAATGTCGACCTCCATTTTGTCATTGATATGACGATGTCTAATACACAGGTGTCCTTAGAGTCTGGTAACACCTTTCTTCATTTATTACACAAAAACAATAAATGATGCAGATTTCGTTTAAATGTCACATGAAAGAGGATCTCAGATGGTTTTGTTTTGATGTTACATGTACTGCTCGTAGTTTCCACATTCGCCACAGTTGACGCATTTTCAATATTTCCCTGGTACAGAGTGTGCTTTCTGCGTGTTGGCGTTCGACAAAAGCAAGTGTGCTACAGATTACAACGGAACTTTAGGACAAAGTACCCCAATAAACAATCACCAAGCAGGAAGTCCATATATGCCTGGCGTTTGTTACTACTGGTTACCTGTGTCCTAGGAAAGGGTGTGGCCGTCCATCAGTGAGCGAGGTGACCGTGAACCGTGTGAGAGAGTCATTATATAAAAAGTCCGAAGAACCCTGTTTGTAGAGCATCCCGTAGCCGAGTGTAACAACTCATCGAACAGAATGAGAACAGGTCTTCACTCTGTCCGGTGCATAGGTTCCTGTGCTCCCCGACAGGCGTCTGACCCTAGGCACTGACTTGTATGTCATGGGGGGTGTAAGTCCTGCATAAGGTGATGGTAATCAGGGAAAGAAAGACCTATACCAAAGACTATATTGCAATGGTTACGTGACGATCACATGGTGTATCTTCTAAGGCTATGTTCCTCGAATTTGTCGCCAAATATTGATAGACTTCTTAAATGTAAGCAGTACCAAAGAGGTCACCAATGAACAGATTTGGCATGCTTATTGCATAAGAGTTGAAAGTGCTTTCCTAAATCAAATCCAACTTATAATCAAACCGTCACTACAACCTATGCAAGTATGGGTGTTAAAGAGTGGCACAGTCCACATAAAGTGTAACGGGGTAAATCCAATCTCCCCTCTTTCGCAAACGTTGCACATCGCTGATGTAAGATGCTTTGCATACAACTACCTGTGTGTTATAGAAGGACAAGATAACAGAAAACCTATACACTTGACTCAGGTATTTATTAGATATATTTTAAGATTATGTAATGCATATGTAGGTCATAAACTGCACATTGTCCAGAACTCAGATATAAATTAACTCTTACCACATTCCCGGTGTTGCAAAATGATACAACCAGCTCATCTCAATAGCCAGGTAAGAGCCTTGTTTGTGCTCAACCTACGATCACGCATGCTCTATAAGTTTCTGGAGGGTGGACACCTCTCTATTTCCCCAAGCAGATATGAGGGCAGCTCATCATCGAGTGACATAATATGCCCCATAGATTCTCTATGGGGTTCAGATCTGGCGAATTTGCAGGACAGTCCATTACATTCTGTAGAAACCATTCCCAGTTGGAGTTTGCAGTGTGAATACTGGCATTGTCGTGCTGGAAAATCCAACATGGACCGTCAATTGCTTCCCTAGAAGGTAAAAGATGAACATCCAGCAACTTGGTAGTCAGTTGCCCTCATTCGACCCATTGGGAAAACAAGATTTGTTGTGCCAGGATAACCAAACCCAGCGCAGACCATTAATGAACCTCCTTCTTACTGCCGTTTGTAAAATATCTGTTCTTGTCTCCGCAAATCATGCCAATAGTAGACTGCTCTATCCAGCCCACCTAAATTAAATTTGCTTCATCACTGAACCTATTTGCTTCCATTGGGTTTTCCAGGTCACATGTTTCTTAGCCCAGGATATCCGTCTTTTCTTATACACTTTAGTAAGCCGAGGCCTTGTCGTTTCTTTTTCTTGTACAACATGAAGTTCTTCCTGGCTTCCATTCAGGATAACGTAGAATTGTACACGCAAATGTTTGGATCTTGAGCAAGTCTTCTCAGGAAGGTTCCACCTACACTTGTTTTATTACACTTCTGTCCTACCTGGATGTAAGTTTCCGTGATCTTTCAGAGGAGTTCCTCGTGCCATAATTCGTCTCAAAGTGCAAAAAGTTATTCACAATGGAAAGAGGTCTATGAATCCTTCGTGCTGTTTCTCTAAGCTACACAGTTTCCTTGTTGTAAGCGATTATTTGCCATTTCTTCTCGCCTGATAACGCCAGTTGACGTCCCATTTTCTTGAACGCTTCCTTCACCACTATTCACGTAAAGTACTAGTGTGCAGCTGTGTAAACTGTTAACTCAGTATACCTACGCATCCTGCGGCTATCATCAGTGAATAAAACGGAGAGAGCTGGGTACGAAGCATGGTCGTCTTGTGGACAGGTTACTGTAAGGCAAAAAGGTAAAATGTTTCCGTGGTTTGTCATGACTACACGCACGTCAACCACATTGCGTTAGATATACGCAAGCTCATTACGCACTTACCTATGTTGGATACAGCTGAAAACGGGGTGGTTGTATAATTTTGCAAGGCACCTTAAATATTGAAGCTTATCATACTCCGTCGAGAACTACAACAGTCCTTGAAAGCACCCACTTTTGCTTATTTGTAAGGTTAACGAGATACTTAATGTTATTTATATGCTTTCCTTTTTACAGGTTGAACCATAAAAAGTTCAGACCCTTCAGGTCATGTAGTGAACAGAGATCAAGTAAATAAATGGGACGCAGTGTTTGTTCGCAGTCAACAGCCACAGCCAGATTTAGTAATTAATTGTGTTACGTTTGGTGACGGAGCAAAAGCGGCAGATGTATACAAATATCATTGTGTTTATAATGCATGGAATAATGTCATTGAGGTGTTAGATACAAACTAACACATGGGACAGAATCAGAGATACAAAGTGACGGTACTCTGTCCTTTGTTTGCTCTCCCTGTTTACGCTTGCTCTGGGAAAATTAACACTAAAACTGTTAAAATAGTTATTAAAAGTTTTCAGGTATAACATATTAAATAATATGATATATTATAAACCTTTTTCCGGAAAAAAAGCTGAGGAACTCAGAATTTTTTCCCTTTTCTAAGTTATACTCAGCCTGTGATACCGAATCACAAATTCAGAAAATAAATCATCTAAGAAGGATATAAAATAATAATTAGAATAGTCATTTTAATAAAAAATAAAAAAATAAGATGAATGCAAAAATAGGTTGGCGTAGCGAATTTAAAAACCTGTGTAAGCGAATTTAAAAATATGTGTAAAGTGTAACGGTTTTGGTTGTCACTTCATTCATAAAAATCAGATACTTTTGGCTTGTCAGTCGAAGTGATCGCATCGTAATTCTTTGCTGTGGGATATACTAAAACAACGGGCGCAGATTTATGTTATAGTGAAGCATATTCTTAGGTTTTTAAATATGGGTACAGTTTTATTTGAGTGGTGAATTGCTTCATAGTCCATATCGGTTAGCAACGTCTCACTGCAAAGAGGGACACGATTAGAACTATGTATTAAAAGGCTTTATCACCTTATAAGCGTCATGCTTTCTAAAGAAAATCCACGCATACCCTAGGGGAGAAATCTCAATGCTTTATCGGCGGGAAGGCACTGAATCAAAGGAATCTCAGGCATTACTAGGCTTCAAACTACGTTATCAACATGTGACCTACAAAACGCTAAATCGGCTCCAAAATTGTTGCATCAACGCCTGGCGAATGTTGCTTCACCTGTATCAAAACTATTTTTTTTTTCCTTTTATTACTTTAAAGATGTGCAATTTACTTTCTGCATTTCTACTTTCTCTACTGGTAAGTATTGTATTCCACCCATAAATTCGATTTCGAGATCTCACCGGAAATACATGTTTTGAGACCCCCTGATTGAAAAAAGCATTTTTGGAAAACGGTCCGCCCGCGCATTGCAGCGCGCGCGCGCGCGCTCTTGTGTGTGTCAGTCTGTGGACGGAATAACTCAAAAACCAAGTCTCTTAGAAACCAAAGTTGGTATTTAAGTCTTTCAAGGATTCGACACGAAGATTTTGACTGTTTACACGGAACATTTTTCGAAAATTTTGATTTTCTTGAAAATAGCTCTAACGAGTTTGATTAAAATGTCATATGTTTAAGATATTTGTATGAAAAATGAAACGTATACTTTGAATTTTCTAGCTATAGCCTATGTAGTCCTGTTTACTCTGGATGACTTTTGAATAACTCGTAAACCGTAGAGATAAGTAAATTCTTAATATACAAAAAATGTAGATCTCGCTAAAACACACAGTTTATGTCCAAATTTTTTTTTTTTGGTAGCGTGAACCATTTTGGAGATATTCCTTGTTATTTGTGTCAGTTTCGGAAAACTTAAAACTTTCGTGAAATGGATCATCGTTGCTCATGTTTTTTATTGTTAAGCGTGCAGAGAATGGAATCTCACAGCTTTAAAAGATTGAACTATCGCACAAAGCCTATGTATTACCATATGCCTGTTGTACATGCAACAAAACGAGTAATAAGATAATTTCTGCAAATGTTTATCTCAACTAACAGGTAGAAGATAGAAGAATAAGGGTTTGTAAGAATAGTTAGTACATGAGTAGGGAAAGTCATGTGAGTGCAACACGTCAGATTTTTTTCATTAAGTCCCGTCAAGGGATATTACTTGTTTATAGTTGCATATTTTCTTCAAAATACTAACTTGTAAATGTACGAGCACTACAAAATGCAAAATGTACAAATAAAAATCATAATTTTCTGGTTTAAAATTGTTAAAAATAACCATCCAATGTGATAATATGAGCAAGCCGAATGAAGTGCATCAGTATTTCTGATGAAAAAGAAACAATCCTAAGGAGGATGCTGATGGAAACAAATGACTGCCGTGATAAAATGGGATGAAGATTAATAAAATCAGAAATAAATTATGTTAATGTAAAAACGGAAGAAACTAACGCTTGTGAATTCCGGGTGAAATAATAGAAGTGAAGGCTACAGAATTACACTTGGTAGGTAAACAGCGATCCTCTCTTTAGATCAGTGGGTCAAGGTTACAAGCAATTCAGGGCACAAGTGGGCAAAGAGGCAAAGATGCGGCTCGCTCACCGAGTGACGTGACACATGTGTATAAACGCTACGAGCGTTATCAGCCATGACTTAACTGTATAACCGCAGTTTAACTGCATTCGCAGATTAAGTCTTTCTTATACTGAATATACCTTTTGCATGACCTAGAATGATACACGAATGTATAGATTGAGGTTTGATGTATGAAGAACGGTACTTCGTAATGTGTCAGTCATTAATAGAAAACTGTCGATTTACGTATCATTCAATTTGATTAAAATAACGAAATACTGTTACAACTTTCTGATGGTTTGCAACTTACAGAGATTATTAAATCTATTCTAGCCTTTAGGTTGGTAGTCTCACGCGTTTATATATGTCTCAAAAAGGGATATGTTTTATGACTTTTTAATCCTAGACGCAAAATCAAAATCTAATATTGAAACAAATCAATAAAAGCACGATTATACGGTATTAATAGCAGCGGGTTTGATATGAGCTTGTATCAGAGATATATTGATAAAAACGTAACAGGGCAGCTTTCAAATCCTGATATCCTTGAAATGGAGATTCTTAGCTTTTTTACATTAAAATAAGAGAATGCTACTTGGATTATTTTCAAATAAGTGAAATAACATCAAACATAATTAGTACATTAGAATCTCGATAATTGGATATTTCATGTAACTCGACAACCTTGTTTATTTTTTTTCCGGCTAAAACTGTAATAACTTCATGTACTGCAGGTAAATTTTACTGTGCATATACAACCTACCATGTCGTCCCTCACAGTAATGAAAGAACTGTCTGTGTGTTGACTTTCGATATCTAGTTAGAACATATGCAGTAGACCATTGTCATGAATCCAAAAGCTTCCTTCTAATAATTTGGATACATGTACAAGCATTTGTGACAAGGGTTGACGGTTTATTACTTTGTTGCTTTACCCAGTACCAAGGTATTTTTAGACCTGACAGTTGCACACTGGTTTATAATCGAGTCCATTTTTATATTTATAAGATCATTTATAACATCATAATCATAAGATTTCCATGGACCGTGCGTGCTTAAGTACAATGTCCGCTTGCATAAGCAAGCAAGTCTTGTTTATTTCAAGGAAGTAAACAGATACATTACCCAATCCTCAACTTTCATGTCCTCACTTGCTCATGTTAAAGTATCAGGTATCATTCGATACCTGTAAAAGATACCTGTCTGCGTAGTAAGCGAAACTTTCAGTTAGATATTTGTGCTTACAGTACAGTTTACTGTACTGTAAGCACTTTTCAATCAAGAAGCTCCTCAATTGGTTACTCAGGGACCTAACGAGGCCCAGACCAGGTCTCCCAGTGGAAGAAACTCCCAACACAGGTACCGGGAATCGAATCCGGGTCTCTTGCTCGGTAGGTAGCAGTCATAGTCATTATCATCATCTTGATCATCTACTTAGCGTGGTACTTAGCTATTACTATTATTACTACTATTATTACTAGTATTACCATTACTATTACTATTATTACGATTACTATTATTACTATTATCATTATTATTACTATTATCATTACTATCATTATTATCATCAATATTACTATTATTATTATTACTATTTCTATTAATATTATTGTTGGTATTATTATTGTTATTGTTATTACTATTAGTGTTGTTATCACTAATACATTACTATAAGTATACTACTATCGCAAACATTTGTATATTTATCACTGTTAACGCTGCTGAATTAGCAAAAACATACATTGTTTGGTGTGTTACCCTCGAGCACACTTTTGGCATGACGTAATGAACTTACCAATAAAATGTCAAGAATTAAAGAGAAGTGGTAGAAAATGGACGTTTAAACAGGACGAAGTTGCACATTTCAGCACCAATTTAAATCTCCCCATTCCTATACATTCCTATACTCCCAAGTATAGGAACGATATAGTAGATGTCTATCACGATAAATAAATTAGTCATCGATGTACAGCGTTTGTGAAAGAGAGGAGTTTGAATTTACCTCCTTCCACTACACGCGGACTTTGTCATTCTTTAACACTCTGGCGTGCATTGTATTATAGTGGCGGGCTGATTACAGTATGTTACGTTTGATTTATGAAAGGACTTTCAAATCTTATGTGATAAACACTGTTGTTTAGTGACTTCTGTGGTACTGCTTACGTTTAAGAAGGCTATCAATATTTGATGACAAAGTCGATGTGCACAGTCTTAGAGGATACACCAGGTGATCGTCGTGTAACATAGTGCGATACGGACTTTTAATACACTTCAATTTGGAGAAATTTTATTCGCAAACATATGTAGAGCAATACTCACTCTTAAACACACAGTTCTTACACTTATTTCGCTATTTACTTCATTTTAATCGACATAAACATTTTCAGAAATTATCTTACAGCCAATTTTTTATGGGTGAAAAGAAATATGGGAATATAGTAGGTTGTAAGCGATAGTCAAATGTTTTAACAACTGGTTGCTATGCAATACCTTTGAAGTTCCATTCTCTATGCAAGGTCAAGAGATAAAAATCTGATGTGTTGCACTCACATGACTTTCTCTACTCTTGTACTAACCATTCTTACAAACTCTTATTCCTATATGTTCTTCGTCTTAAGACAAACATTTGTACATAATTATATTATTGCTGATCTCCTTGTAGGTGCAAGGGGAATATTAGAATACAGTAGGCTTTGTGCGATAGTCAAATCTTTTAAAGCTTTGAGATTCCGTTCTGCACGCTTACAAATAAAAAAAACACGAACAACGATGTTCCATTTCGCGAAAGTTTTAATTTGTCCGAAACTGACACAAATAACAAGGAAATCTCCGAAATGGTTCACCCTTTAAAAAAAAAGGACAAATCGTGTGTTTTAGTAAGATCACTTAGCATATAAAAAATGAACAACGACGTTCCATTTCACGAAAGTTGTTTTCCAAAACTCACACACACAACAAGGAATATCTCCGAAATGGTTCAACCTACAAAAAAATTTATTCTGTAATAAATTGTGTATTTTAGCAAGATCTACATTTCTTGTATAGTATGATTTAGTCTAAGAGGTCTTCTGAGGACATTCCCAGGAAATTCGAGTTATTCCTTAGAAAGTACATTGAGTCCGTCACTGGATACTGATCGACTGGTTGTGTTTCTGCATGTCACAAGTAAGAGCGATTCACCTACTGAGTGAAAGAGTTGGGTGGGAATAACATTTAGCCCCTGTTATGTTTTGACTTCTTTCGAATGTAAAACAGAAGGAAAGGGAATGTTATCAAATTGATAATTAATCTTCCCTCACTTAAATATAGCTAGCATTCACTTTTTTATTATAAGGGAAACATTTGGTAGAAGTAAGGTAATTTTCCGCAGTAGGAAATCAAACCCAAGCTCTCCTAATACCGGGTAGACACACTACTGCAGGTGGATCATTCCTTTGTGCCACCTCTGAACACTAATCACGCTAACAGAGCTTGAAAACGCTGTGTGCATCAATGAACAAGCGGTAACGTGTTTCTGCTCACATAGAGGTAGGATCACTGGGGGGTATGGAAGGTAACAATGAACAAAATGTGCAGCAAATTTGTGTTTTCACACAATTCCCACATGTTTCCATGTGTTTGACTGTTGTCGTGTTTGCGTACAGAGTGTGAAGGGGTCGAAGCGAGGTTATCGAGTAACGCGTCATTACAGACCATTTGAACTCCACAGTGTGTGTTTAAGCTGCATGATTTCGCATTGGTGGCAGAGGTGGGACGGCCGATATTTCACAGAGAGCGTGTGTGTACCATTTCGTTAAAATACTATAAAAGGGATGAATAACAGTATTTTAGACAATGAATGTCCGTCTGTGAGCAACATACGCTCTTAAGCGCGTTTGTTAAGAGAACGTCTATTAATTTGTACAAAGACTTCTTAAAACGTTGCGATCTCAAAGATTATTTCCCAAATAACCGCTAAGTATAGAACGTATGACAAAATATTATGGGCATGTCTGATATTTTGCTTTAAGCGTAATATACTCATTTTAAATCTATATTTATCTATAAGGATAATTTCTGCAAATGTTTATGTAGATTGAGATGAAGAACATAGAGGAATAAGAGTTTGTAAGAATAGTTAGTATAAGAGTAGACAAGGTCAAGTTAGTGCAATACATCAGATGCCTTAATATTTACTTCCACAGTTACCTCAGTAACATTTCTATTGACTTCTGTAACATCTATAACGACTGACAGAAAAGTGGGATTTCAGGTCTGTGTTTGGAACTAAATTTTTAACAGAATTATCTGCTGAGAGTTAAATTCTCTTTGGGAAAATGGGAATAAGTGTGCTGCAGACCATCAGCATGAGAGTTTTCAAGAGTCCATGCAGCGAGAACCCCTTCTTGGCCACTTGCCGCTTTTTCTCTCTCTACTGTTTGTACCACGTGCTCAGTGGCTGATATTTGCAACTGGAGTGGTTGAAACACATAGTACACTTGTTACCCACTTGTTTACCGTCACACCAAGCAGCTTTTACAGCACGTTTTACAGCTCTTCTGAATGACCTATTTGACAGTTTATTTCAACATAAAAGGTTTAAACTATTACATGTAGAAAAAGAATAAAACGTTTGGTCAATTCATTATGTAGCATTTAATACGCCTTAAAATAAATTAAAGAGGAGAGACAGAAAGAGTGAGACAGAGACATAAATTTAATGTTAAGTCAAGCAGCCTCCGAGAATGGAACGCAATAAGTGCAGCAATTTCACAACTAAAGTACCACACTGTTAAAGCAGTAAAATATTTACTTATTTACTTATTTATTTACTTATTCAATTATTTGCGCACCTATTTGTTTATTCATTCACCCATTTATTTATTTACTTATTTATTTTTATTTATTTAAGCATATACCAGGTGAGTCAGCTGCGCCTTATTTTTTTGGAAGGTAGGCCATCCATCTAACGGCATGTGAGCCTTAGTCCAGTTTTGCGCTTACTAAAATGTATTGCTTGACGTCCTTAAAGAGAGGAATGCGCAAAATTTAGAGCAACAGTGGTTTAAGGGACAGAACACCTAAAAAACATACGACTCGTTTACTGAGAGCGAATTCCGGTTTCCAGCCGATTTTACAAACCTTTTATTAGAGTATGCGTAGCAACGTAATTCAGTACTTAGAGCAGGGGTTGGCTAGCAAAAATTACGAAAAATTTAGAGGCACGCCTCATCCATCATGGACCCGTACAGTCAAAACGGACATATTATTAAACAACTATTTATTTACATTTTTGCGTGAACTGCGTCTCGTGCATCTCAATTAATATGCAAAACAGCTTTTGCCATTTAAGTAATAATAGTAAAACGCCCAGCAAAGGATTAAAACTGTCTTAAAAGGCTAAATCAAGCCCGAAAACTCGCCAGGTGACAATGGCATAGCGCCAGGCATGCAAGTCCTTCTATTGCACGCGGTACATGCTTTCAGGCAAGTCTGGAAATAGTTTATTAGGATTGTGATGGGTCCTCTGCGCTAAGCCCCAATGACATAGGTTCGAGTCGCAGTATTGTGAATAATTTTTTTATGTTCATCAAAACTTGGAAACCGAATTCACAATAATCTAATTATAAAGTCCCTGAGCGTTTAGGACATTATAATTTAAAACTTTTTTGGTTGTCTGCATTTTGTAATTGAACAGGCGTAATGACTTCTGCGCCATTGGTTGTATTGTGTTGTGAATGCCGACCCCTGCGTTCTCCACACGTATGCTGTCGCACGATATTTTGTGCCAGTCTTTCATTATGTATTCGACAGACGAATACGTACATATGCTGTTGATCTACGGAAAAGTAAGAACAAATACACCGGAGAAAATATCTCGGGAGAGATATCCGAATAGACGACAACCAACAGCAAACACCCTCCGGAATGTTGAAAGGCGTCTGCGTGTAACATCATCACTTGGAAGAATGCCTCCTGTGACACACGCACCAGCAACATCGGGTGTTACTGCAGAAGCAGTTTTGAACGCCACCCAGAGCAATCCGCATACTAGTAGACGAGCAGTTGCTCAGAAGGTGAACATCAGCCAGTCTTGTGTAGTGCGAATATTGAACACTAATAAGTTCCATTCTTATCGTTTGCACCTACACCAACACTTCACGGGAGAGATTTCGCAGCTCGAGTGATCCTTTGTGAATGGTTGCTGGAGTAGCAAGTGGTGGTTTTTTCTGACGAATCAAGATTCCACAACAATGGAACTGGAAATCGTCACAATATGCGCTATTGGAGTGTTGATAATCCTCATTGGGTAAGGGAGACAGCATTCCAAGAGCAGTGGGGTGTAAATGTCTGGTGTGGAATCTTGGGAGACCACCTTGTTGAACCATTATTCTTTGAGGGGAATCTTACAGGAGCACGCTACCTGGAATTCCTCCGTAGCTCACCCCTTATTATTAGGGAATGTGCCACTGCAGGAGCGAATGACGATGTGGTTTCAATACGATGGCGCTCCTCCGTATAAGTCGAGGATCGTCTGCAATCATTTGAATGCTGCACATCCTGATCATTGGATAGGAAGACAAGGACCAGTCCCCTGGCCTGCCAGATCACCTGATCTGACACCCCTTGACCTCTTTCTCTGGGGTTATTTAAAAGAACGCATTTACGCAGAGGAGCTGGACAATCCAGAAACCCTTCGTCAGCGTATTACAGTGGCTTGTAGATCTGTTCAACTCTGTGTATAAGTGATCCTTATTTCAATTGCACCTACCTATAGGTATGTTTAAACAACTACCTAATTGTAGTTCACCAATAAAGAAACATCAAACAGTGGCATAAAACATAAATAAAGCAATAAAAATGAATATAATTACCGTTTTCAGAATAATAATTTGTAAATTTTGAGGATTGCACGGTAAAAAAATTAGTACCTGCAGGTGATTCGAACCACCTTCATAGCAGACAGATTACTTCGGAGTCTTGCGCTCGTTCCAACTGAGCTACCTAGTAACGTGTAAGGTAAATTATCTGTTTAAGATATAATATTCGCTGGTTCCAAATTAAATTATTTTGTTGTTTAACGACGCTGTCAATTGCCAGGATCACATCAGCGTCGCCGGTGTGCCGGAATTTTGTCCCGCAGGAGTTCTTTTACATGCCAGTAAATCTACTGACACGGAGCTGTCGTTTTTAAGCACGCTTAAAAACCATCGGCCTGGGCCGGGTTTGAACCCGCGACCTTGGGATCAGTAGGCCAGCTTCTAACCAAATGAGCCACCCAGACCGACATCGCTGGTTCCAGTGAACATTTGCAGAAGTGCAAACGTCAGCTGCCTAATTACGAATATATTGAAAGGCGATGTGATAACCTCTATATTAGTACTAATTTCATCGTGTTTAACATCCATACGTGTGTAGAGCCTAGTAATGGGGTCGATGCTTTCATTTTGGAGTATAAAATGCGGATTGCATAAAACTCGAGAATAAAGGGCAGCTGACTCACCTGGTATATTAATATTTGATATGTGGCGTGTTTTAACGAGGTCTACATTTTTAGAGTAGTAATATAGTAATGTAATTAATGTTTTTCCACACAACAGCCGTGTATAGGATAGCACTGGGAAGGCTAGAGTGAGTCTGAAAAATTCAAGTGCTCAACTACTTACAATATTGTAAGTTACCATTAAGGTATGTTATTTCATGTAAATTGAGATCTCCTTGCGAGGTTTACCGGGAAAATGCGAAGGAGTTGGAGAATTTAATGTCGTGTCGGCATGTTGGCCATGATAGCTTAGTGGTTAAAGCAGCCGGACGGTAACCGATAGATCCCTGGTTCAAATCCTGGCCATGACTTTGAATTTTTCAGTTTTACTATAACCTTCTGAGGACATTCCCAGAAAACTTAAGTAATGCGTTTATTTAGCATTAAATTATCTTAAATCTGTGGTACTTAATTAGTACGTTTTCAGAAATTCGAAGTTTTCGAAAACTGTTCCATGTAAAGGGTAGCCTAGAATAAGGGGATTTACTTGAAACTCTTCGCGTCTTACTAAGCAAATACTGTAGATCTCATTAAAACGCACACCTTATACCAAATAATTTTTCTACATATTTTGTTTTGTGTGTGGGACTTTTTTACTTTATGTGCTGGTAAGTAGAGGAAGAATCTATTGTATTCCACTAAAAAATTAGATGTCTAGATTTCAGCAGAAATATGTTTTGGGACCCCTGAACCCAAAAAAGCATTTTTAGAAAAAGGCCCGCGTGTGTGTGTGTGTGTGTGTGTGTGAGTGTGTGTGTGTGTGTGTGTGTGTGCGTCTCATTCTGTGGACAGCATAACTCAAAAACGATAAGTTAAAAACTTAAGTTTAATGTCTTTCAGGAATGCGACAGGACGATTTTGAGGAAAGTATCCGTATCCCAAACTACCCGTTACATGGAAAAATTTTCGAACATTTTGATTTTCTTGAAAGTGGCTCATACGATCTTTATTAAAATCACATATGTTTGCGATATTTGTATGACCAAAGAAATGTATATTATGAATTTTTTGTCTATAGCCTATGTAGTCCTGTTTACTCTGGATGACTTTTGAATAACTCGTAAACCGTAAGAGATAGACAAAATCTTACTGTATAAAAATGAAGATCTCGCTAAAACACACAATTTATGTCCAAATAATTTTTTTCGTTGAGTGAACCATTTCGGAGATATTCCGTGTTATTTGTGTCAGTTTCGGAAAACAAAAGCTTCGTGAAATGGAACAAGGTTTAAAAGATTTGACCATCGCTTAAAGCCTATTGCATTCTAATGTTCCCCTTGCACCTACTAGGAAATAAGCAATAAGATAATTTGTCCAAATGCTGATCTCAACTAACACGAAGAAGATATACAAATAAGAGTTGGTAATAATGGTTAGTACAACAATAGAGACCAGGTCGTGAAGGCCGCATAACTGGCCGGGAGGGATCGGGACGCTGACTGTGTACCACCCTCCAGTACTGCACCCCACCAATGACGCTTGCAGTGGGCCGAGGTGGGGGACGCAGCGGCTGGGCGGTAAGGCTTGGCTCTTCATGAGCTGTAGTGCCGGGACTTTTATTTATTTTACAAGAGTAGAGAAAGTCATGTGAGTGCAACACATCAGATTTTTTGTGGAGTGAACCATTTAAGAGATAGTCCTTTTTATTTGTCTGAATTTTCCCTTTTTCAAAGTGGTAAGTTGTTATTCATGTTTTCATGTATTAAGAGTAATACCGTTTTTAATATAAAAGAAATTATCTAAGACAGCTGGAACAACCAGGGGGTATGTCTTAGTCTTGGAATGGCTAACGTCATGTACTCTGACGAAAGCAGTAGCAGGTGGCGTGATGAGAGTATTAAGGCACTTTGGCTTTTGCACACTGTGGTACACAACTTAGTCTTCAACAACGGAGCAACGGTTGGCCAGAACGTGCTGGTCTAGTTACCAGTAAGCTTTTTATACATATACATGTATACTGGTTAATCAGTCAAGTCGTCGTATGTCGTAACTCCTTAGGAAAGGGCATTCAAACAGTGATGTCTGCATTAGCAAGAAGAAAGAGTTAACATGATATTGCGTTCGCTAGCAGTTAGGCGGGTGCGTCAAGGGAACTTGACCTTGTCAATCCAGCAGTTCGAAGACAACTGTTTGCATTTAATGGAGGTCAAGGAACCATCGGCGTATTCTCTGATTGTATCGACGAACCCTGTCGATATAAGTGTTAAAGGAGAGTGTAATTAATGTGTTTACATATTAAATACTTTCGGTCAGGTATAGGAGCAATCAGGGGCTGTAGTAAGATTCTGAAGGCTAATAGAACTGAAGGTCAAGTTTTAAATGTTGTATGTGGGATTTTTTTTTTTTTTTTTTTTTTTTTTTTATTTATTTAGAGTCGCTTTAACAATTAAGTCATATCGCGACTATTCTATGGAATACAGCGGTATACAATAAATTTAGTACAATTATTTTACCAAAAATATGAGAATACAATCAAATCAGTACAACAAGTATCTTTCATATTATATTTTCGCATGCAAGCCCGTACCTTTGAGAAATGATAACACCCTTCTGCAGTTGGATGGCGTGTTCAGAGTGATGGATAAGTCTCCAATGATGTGATGAAGCTGTCGTTGTGTAGCGTATTGCTTACATTCTGTGAGGAGATGTATGTGGGATTTATGTGAAGCAACTATTAGCTGTAATCAACTGTGAGAATCACGAAGAACTGTTAAGGCCAGGTAAAGCTTAAAAATGTTGTATGTGGGATTTATGTGAAGAAATTATTAACTGTAATCAATTGTCAGAATCACGAAAAACTGTTAAGACCAGGTGAAGTTTAAAAGTGTTGTATGTGGGATTTATGTGAAGCAATTATTAACAGGACTGTAATTAATTGTGAGAACCAAGAAATCTTAGCTTGAGAAATTGTTTAAGCGATGAGTTGTTGTAATGTTTTAAACGGTGTATATTATTTCTCTTAGGTTTAACGGACTGTTGACTTCACAAGTGTTTAATGCAATAGCTTAGTAAATCTTCTCCTTGGCTTAACTATGTACTGTTTAAACCATTTAAATTATTTTAAATAAATTTTATTGCGCACGTGTTGATTTATATGATCTTACTCTATCATGGAAGATCCTGCGGGTAGGAATTAATTGAAAGAGGCAGATATTTAGTTAGGGAATTAAATATGTCGCAGTAAGATGTCGTAAGATATAGGAATAAAGCACCTGTAAAATAGTTTGTAGAAGAGTGGAAAAAGACACTAAAGTGCAACATACCCGATTTATTTTGATTTTGAAATGCAAGCCATGTTTTAGTTTAGCAACAGGTGAAGTCCAAGATGTTACCTCCTTTGGTACTATTGATCTTATTGTAAAATTAAATAAGTGTAATTACTTCATAGGGAAATACAAAGATATATCACACAATAAAATTAACATCAGTAGCTATAGAATTAAATAGTTGCGTAGGTTTCCACGGGCTGTGTCTTGATGTGTATCTTTAGCTTCCGGAAATGGCCGCATCATCTTGCATAAGCTAGCCGACGTTTCGTTCCTGAGCTTTTTCTGGGGTCTTGTCCTAACTTAGCGCTGTTGCTCCTGCTTCTACATGGTATTCATTTTTATTTGTTCCCTCGATGTCGCCTATGACGTCACCGTTGTCTGGACAGCCTTTACTTCCAAGTAGAAGAATGACTAGAGAACACTCAGGTCAAATGCTGCAGGAGTGCTTAGTTCGGCTATCGAGGCCTACGTTTGGCGTTCACATAGCTTCTCATAGAGCACACGACAAAAGTTTCTTCTGATGCCTGTAGTGGGCAGAGGTGGGGACGCAGCGGCTGGGCGGCAAGCCTTGGCTCCTCCTGGGCTGTTGCACTAGGGGTTATTATACTAGGGTGATTTATGAAGAATTGGCACATTTATTCCTTTAATTGTTTCCAAACTAGTTATGCTAGCGAAGACTTGTTATACCTAAAATGCAGATAGCAAATGTTGAAATGTTGAAATGTCCTCATCCTGCATAAGGCACAACTCAACATGCCGTTCCATGTTGCTGGCCAGTCGTTGGAGGACTCGTGTCAGTAGCTTGAATCTCCTGTGTAATTTTGTGCTTCAGATCGTGCAATGTCTGGGTCCGTGTGGCATAAACCGTATCTTTTAAGTAATCTCTTAGAAACAAGTCCGACGATATCAAAACTGGAAATCTCGATGGCTACAGTTTCCTGGAAATTATCCAGTCCTTAAAGAAACTTGCAGATAGTCCCATGGATTCATTTGACGTATACCATATAGTGCCATCCTGCTGATAATACCCTTGACCCAACTCTACATCGTCTAGTTGCTCAGAAAAATCCATGAAAATTCCTCTGTACTCTGTAGTGTTCACATTGCTTTTTAAAAGCAAATGCTCTACTATTCTTGTGTGGATATTCCGCACCAAACTTCGATTTTAACCGAGCGCATAGGTGCTTCATGAACAACGTGTGGATTTTCGCTGGCCCAATAGCTGTACCCTGTCTACTGCGACAAAGTCTTAATGATTAAAGAGATGGAATCAGGACTGAAAAATGCAATGCTATAGCTGGGATTTGAACCACGAATCTTCCACTTATCGAGTGGCTGCTTTAACCACTAAGCTAGCATGACCAACTTGCCAGCATGACATTAAATTCCCCAGCCGATTCGTAGTTTCCGGTAGACCACAAGGGAATCTCACATCAGCGATAAATACCCCAAGGGCATAAATAAATACTTTATGTCCCGGGTTTAAGTAACCTATTCATTGCCCACATGTGGCTTGTGTTTAAAAACACCAGCAGTAAGTTTGTTGGCATAAATAAATAATAATTACTGTCTTAACTATTGTTTGGGTGACTGCTCCAATCGAGCTCTTACGTCAACAACAATCATGGAAAGTCAAGATGTTGGCTTTTTTCACTCGCCAGAGATTTATTTACCAGTCCAAATATTGTGTTTCTTTGGGAAGGATTCCGAACAATAAAATTCTTTCTGGAATGCCCTTTGAGTAGCTGTAATTGAATTCATAATCCAGTATAGCTTTACTAGGAAGAGTCGTTCATTTAATGTGTACTCCATTTTCACATTCTGAGAACAAAATTTCAAGCACAATTACCCGCAATAAAACTAACAATAATTAGGAAGACAACATAACATCTGGGCATAGTGACAGGCAATCGAAACTCCACAACATTCTGCTTAATTTGGTGCAAAAATTGGAGCATTGAGTGAACTTTTAATAGAATAATTAAATAAATATCTTAGCTCTTCATAAATCACTCTGTAATAAATTACCGTAAAATAATCGCAGTCACGGTTTAACATTTATTTTAGAATTTTGCGAGCTTTTTTATTTCCTGATATTTTCCCAGAAAGTCATTAATAAAGTGGTTCATATCGTACTGACACCCTTCTTCATTCATCAATCCGATTCAAAAAAAGCATTCTAAAATACAGGCACAGCGGTGTAGTGTAAACATTACATTGCCCTCTACTAGCCACGATATGGTGTATCGTACACAAAGCTCTGAAGACCTCTTTCCATATTCAGGAGGAAAAGTTCAAAGGTATAGCAGAAATTCTGCAAACAGTCGCTAGCGGGCAGCTCAAAGTGAAAAGTGCATTAAAAGTCGCACTCAGTCGCACTAGCCTCTGAGTCAGTTGTCGAGGGTGATAGAAATAGCGCAGGTTACATCCTTAGATAGTACAAAGTGGAGGTGCGGTTGAAGTATTGGCAGAATTAGGTATTTTGGGCTAAGAAAAGCGAGTAATTGCATGGACAGAACAGTCTGATGACGTCATCGTTACGTATGATCAGCTGATGCGTGGCTCTGGGATGAAGGAAAGTGTTGATCGCGCTGTCACTCCTCGAGGTGAAGGTGGTTACCACATTGTGTACAGTCGCTTAACTCCAAGGGCCCTGGGTATAAGACATAGTAAAGGGATGACTTCTAAAGGTTGGAACGATTAAAGTGAACCATTGCTAAAGCAAAGAAGATCCAAGATGCATGGACAGCATGTTAAAACGGTACGCTCCAACACGTGTTAAATTACAGTGGAGGTAAGATGCGTTGTTACTGCAGATGACGGTTTGGAGGAGTAGCCGTGCATGGCTGAACTTAGTTGGCTGTTTCAACGACAGTGGGACCCTGAGAAGACGGGGTCTTCTAGGGAGTTGAAAGCATAACAACGTGATCTCCTTGACGAGCGCAAGATATGGCCCCTTCGCTTCATAGTAAAATGCGGCTGGTGTCGACTCGGGAAATGCTTAGTAACCAAAATTGGAGGTAACGTTAGGGAAGAAAATTTTGGAGCGTTTTTAAGAAAAATACCAGGACTGTAACGTTACGGTTATTAATTCCATGGCTCATATTCTTGGTGGAGTAAGTCCGTTAGGAATTAAGTGTAGAGTATTTTGGTAGAAAGGTTTTAAAGGTTGTCTTTTCAAATTGCTGGTGTAAGATATTGAGCTGTTGGTTTCATACGTGCAGCGAGAATCAAGATTTACTTGAACATTTTGATGTTATAAATGTTTCATAATTAATTACTGATCCATGTAAATGTGTTCATGCTAGAATTTCTCATTCTAAGAAGTTGTGAATAATTAAATTGTTGCAGTGTAAGAGAAAACACGGGTTAAATATTCAACTCATACAGTTTACTATAAAACCAAAACGTGTTGTTCTATGAGAAAAGTAAATGGTTCAAGTTTGGTTCTATATTTTAAGGGGTTGTAAGTGAAAAACAAGAAATCTTGTCACTGACGGATGTAAATGTGCTCATGCAGGAAATTCTAATTTAACCGGGGAGAACCATTTAGGTTGTGTAATTTAATTATATAAATATATGTTATTACTACACTAATCTGACTATTTGATATGCCTTCACTTCCACACAGTCCTATTGGTTGGGCAAACGTAGGGCGTAAAAGAAAGCAATTAACGTAAGCAAAGGGAAATTAAAGCCGACAAAAGTATAACACGGCGCAACGCCATAAATTAGAAAGTGAATCCACACATAAAAATCTGATGTGTTGCACTCACATGACTTTCTCTACTCTTGTACTAACCAGTTCTACAAACTATTATTCCTATATCTTCATCGTGTTAGTTAAGATAAACATTCGTACAAATTATCTTATTGTTTATTTCCTTGTAGGTGCAAAGGGAATATTACAATACAGTAGGCTTTGTGCGATAATCAAATCTTTTAAAGCTTTGAGATTCCGTTCTCTTTGCACACTTAGCATACAAAGAAAATGAACAACGATGTTCCATTTCACTAGTTTCCGAAACTCACACACATAACAAGGAACATTTCGAAAATGGTTCAACCTACAAGAAAATTTATTTGGACATAAATTGTGTACTTTAGCAAGATCTACATTTTTTGTATAGTACGATTTGGTCTATCTCTAAGGGTTTACCAGTTATGTACAAGGCGTCCAGAGTAAGTACGACTACAGGGGCTATAGCCAGAAAAATTCAAGATATACATTTCATTTGTCATAAAAATATCTCAAATATATGAAATTTTAATCAAAATCGTTGGAGCCATTTTCAAGAAAATCAAAATGTTCTACATAAAGAGTAGTTTAGGGTGTGGTTATTTTCCTCAAAATCGTCGTGTTGTATCCTTGAAAGACATTAAACTTAAATACCAACTTTGTTTTTTAACCTACTTTCGTTTTTGAGTTATGGTGTACACAGACAGATTGGCACACACGCGCGCGCGCGCGCGGACCTTTTTCTAAAAATGCTTTTTTTATTCAGGGGGTCTCAAAATATTAATTTCCAATGAAATCTCGACATCGAATTTTTGGGTGGAATACAATACTTCCCCTACTTACCAGTAGAGAAAGTAAAAATGAACACCAGGTATACTAGTGGTTCCCCTGTGCCCCAGAAAAAAAATCTGCACAATGCTTGTTAATTCTACCACTAAGAAATACAACATAAAGGAACATAATTTACGAAGAGAGAGAATAACCAGCAATGTAGCATAAGTGGACTGCGTTTAAAAATTTGGGCAGCAACCGAAATTCTTACTATAGTATCAGGTTATTCTAAAGTAAGTTTCTATTTTGAAACACCTGTGTTTTGTTGGCATATTAGTGGTTTGGTTTCATATTGGTATCACTACTGCTCACAAGCTTTTATTCTTTGTTTCTTGTTTCCTTCTTTCTTTCCTATGGTAACTGTGTCATGTTTGTACAAACATAAGAATATAGACATCAGTTGTAGGAGCAATGTCTTTACCTATAGGAGTTCCAATTGGGCTGCTTCAGTGTCATTAAGAGTGTAACAGACAATATGTACATGCACTCAGTAGATATCGTACATTAAATGTATCGAGAAGAGGGTCTTGCTCTGTAAAATCATTTCGCGAAGTGATGAACAAATTTGGGGAAATTTGAAGAAATTGAAAATTGACAGAGAAAAACAATGAAGGTAAACGGGCAGCGATATTTCAAAATGTAAGTAAAAAACATTGTTTTCATGCAAGACGGCGCTTTTCCCCATATATACAACACTGTAAAACCACTATTACTCAACACTTATGTGATCGTGTATTTAGCGACATTTTCCGAACAGTTGACCTTCTAGGTACCCGTACATAAATTCAGCTGACTACTGGTTATGGGTTTACCTAAAAGATATTTCTTAGCAGACCCACGACACGTGAAGAACTGAAGTCATTCAGAACATCCCCAGAAGGCGTTTGCTAATGCCTATTTTGCTAAAGACTATTGCTTATTGAACAACACGGTGGTGATTACATTACTTTGTTTTAATAATATCCCATTTCTTTACGAAGATACTGCTGTTTTTATTTTGTTAGAATCTCAAATTTGACGAATTTATCAGCATTTTAACCTGGGAACTTACTTAAGAATATATGGTGGCAAGCTGAATTTCTGTTAGGTGCAAACATTGTGTATTGATGTCTTATTTAGTACGGGTACTGTAATGCACACAGTACTCGTAGACCGTAAGAAGGCCTCTCAGAGCTAAAACACGTTTAGTGAGCACACAAACAAAACTCATAAATAATTCAATTCCTTTGCTCGGTACACATTGCACACGCGCTATGTATGATGTATAGATCTATTTATAGTAGAGAGGATGCCTCTGTCCTGAATAGCATTTTCATTTGCAGTTGCAAGCGAGATTTATGCGTGAAATTACTTGTGCTATTTTGTGGGCATGGCCCAATGGAAGGGAAGTGGCTGTCCAGATAACACAGTATTTACTGGACTGAAACGCTCATACGTCAATATTTTCTGCCCATCAAAATTGGATGCTTTTGCTGTGTTTTGAGAGCGATTGAGCCTGCTCCTGATTATATCGCACAATCCCTGGAAAATGACTGTATCACCTCCGTTACCGCCACAGTGGTGAGTGGGTCATCCAGCCAGCTAATTTACGTACAAGCAACCAGTTCACAGCTCTGGAGTGTGATTATCAAGTAATTTTAACCAGATTTAAGCCAATTTGTTTCGCAATGGATATAGAAACTGCAAAAGTTTGGGTGATGTGAATAAATATCGGGCAGTCACAATGCTCGTACTCCTCACAATGAACACTCAATGATTATTAGAGGTCGGTGCATTAGACCGTAAAAAAATTAGAATAGCCAGACTAACAAGCAACACTACAGGTTCAAAATGAGCAGTAATGTAGGCATTGTTAATAAAGATAAGCACAATCATATATTCATTTATCAATTAAATTCAAATTTGGATAAACAAACTAATATAGAAGAATCAAATAATATCCATACACAATACAGGATTACTACATATGATAGTGTTTTCAAAACACTACATTTTCCAAAATATTACACTTAAAACAATAGTTGATACATCAAAATAACCGGAAACTCACCAAGTTTGCGTTCGCTACACCAGATGGCAGCAGGAGTGTAATCGCTTCACAAAATGAAGACAGAACAACAATAGTTTCTGTGTATTGTGATAAGTGAGGTGTACGTCTGTTATAGCAGTGCAATGTGCACATCTAATCAAGATGAATTTGATTCGCTTTTAACGAAATTAAATACTATGATGTCCAAAGAAAAGAATAGTGGTGAAAGAAAATTAGAATACTTTGAAATTCTTTCGAAATTAAACAGAATGTATCATAATCTTTTATTTTTTTAATACAAGTAGAATCTTCTAAGGCAGAGGCTAATCTTGACAAAGAAATTTGTATAAAGAAGATTAATATACTGTCACCGCGCCCGCCACATCTAATTGCCGACAACCGCAGTGTCACCCATCGCATTATTGTCGGCACTACCGCAAAGGAGCCGAAGGAAAGAGACAGAGAACGGCCGCATTGTTGGGGCGCTTGCCGAAAGAGAGAAAAGGATAGATTCTTCTCGAGTCTTCTACTTTGTACTCCAGCGCAATAACTGAACTTTCCAGAATAGTGCCTGCGAGATATAAATAGCGGTAAAGTGTGAGAAGAGGCAGTCAGACGTAAGTGAAGGTTGAGTAGTCGTGCCGACGGAGACGGACAGACGATGTGAAGCGTTGTGCCGACGGAGAAGGAACAGTTCTTTGTGTTACGAATTCGGAGTCGTGCTGTTGGAGAATCGGAAAAGACTTTCTTGCTGTTGCAACGAGTGTACAAGTTACTGTTTACGGAAATAAAAGTGTTACTTTATCTCGACTACATCTGTCTACTTTACTTTACACCCACACAAAAGTCACAATACCCACTACAACTTTTGCACAGGTTGCGGCCTCTGTCCCACGAATAAAAAAGATAAATATACAACAATCTGTACAAAGGAAGAAGCATGCATTGTTTATTTCTTCCTCTAAGGCCAATGATGTAAGAGAGATTCAAGAAACCTTGACTATCAGTTTAAAACCCAGCCAAGGAAAGATACATACTAGAAGCTGCAGAGCAGCTGGTAAAAATGTAATAATTGAAACCGAAACAGAACAAGATCTCATCAAGGTCATAAATAGTACAAATTTACAGGATAAAGATCTCAAATTTGAGAAACCCAGAAAATGGAACCCCTTACTCATAATGTATGACATTATGCGTAGTGCCAAAGAGGAAGAGTTGAAGGAAGATATATATATATTTACAAAATTTAGACCAAATTCCGAGAGGAATTTGATAAATAATTTAAGTTTAAGACTGGCCCAAGAAACAAAGCGACGGTTCATGTTTCTGAAGTTTGATCTAGGATAAGAAAATTAATAATGGCGAAGGGGAGGATCTATATTGGATTCCAATCTGACTTTGTTTCAGTTGCAAAGTGCCTAAAATGCTTTGACTACGGCTACGTAATTACAAAAATGCAGCTTGAAAGAGACAAAATGTGGACATTGAGGAAAAATTGGACATGAGAAAAAAGATTGCTCCAAGAAAGATCAACCAGCTACGAATCGTGGAAAACGTTGTGCCGGCCGACAAGACTGTCAGACGTATAAAATGATGTGGGATGGAGTTATTTCCCGTACCAATTATGACTGAATTTATCACAATAGCTAAGCATACAAAATTTATTAAGAGAAAAACTCCCAGTAGACTCTGGAGAAATCTATGAAGAGTAATTGAGCATAAAAAGAAATTACAAATAATAAACCAAATTAATAAATATACCCAGACTGATATTTGTATTCAATCAGTACAAGCTGTAGCTGAAGATGTTAAGGAACTAGAAAATATAAAACCCGAGTTACCACCGAAAACTAAAATCCATAAGATAGACCAGGAAATGGGAATAAAAAGACTAATTATGGTAGATTATGACGCAAGTTTGGAGGATAATTCAACAGAAGAGGACAATTATTCAAAATGAAACATGCAGTATTTTTTGGGGGGACAAAGGGATAAGGGAAGTGCGAGGGCAGAATTTAATAGATAAAGAAAGTGAAGAAAATCCTTTAAAAATCAAAACCAAAACGCTTAGCACATTTTTGGTTAGATTATGGAAAAAGAATAAGAATAATGAAATGAAATCAAAATTAGCATCATTAGATATGTTTAATAGTGACACTGATATTGCAACAAGTAATCTAGAAATTAATGACACGTTGAAAAGCCAGGAAATGTGTTTCAATGAACTTAGCCAAGAATGCATTACTCAGACACCCAAGGATGCTGACACATTAGAAATGACACACGCCAAGCTAATTTATGATGACATTGATATAAAACTTAAATTGAGCCGACTCGAAGAAAAGGCGACTTTGCCGCTTTGCGACATGCAATCAGATGTCTACATGAGAATGGCCAAAGCATTGCTTTCCCGGTTCCTGATGCAATAGATCGTTTATAATTAAAAACTCAAAATTTACGTACAGCTCCAGAACAGTTGTTAGATTTACTTAACACTGCGTGCAATAGAAGAGAGCAAAACTTTGACCTAAACAAAGTGTGTAAACATTTTGTGCTCTGTTATGGTAGAATAGTTATTGATAGCAGTCAGAGATGGCCCAACTGTTACGTACACATCGGACACGACGGTGCTGCTTATTCCAAAAGTTTAACTAAAAACGAAGAAGCAATTAGACCAATTTTTCCAAATTTAGCTACACATCCACCAAACACTTTATTTAAAAATAAAGCATACTCTCTAAAAAACAATACCTACAAACCAAAGCCTAATCATAACTCCTTTAGCTTCCTAGGATCACTTTTGGAAAATGCCCAGGTAAAGCAAATTACCCCGAGAAATAATGTGAATAATAATGTGAATATAAAAATCTTGAAAACTGGAAGTTTTAATGTAAACAATAAAAATATGGGGGCCGTAAGTACCAGAAATCTCAGAATTATTAGAGTTCATAAACTAGCTCGCGAAATAACGGATCAAGAATTTAAAAGTGGCACAAAACGTCACAATTTTGCCAATACAGGGTATACATTATTAAAACTTAAAAATGGCAGATTACATAGAATGTAATTATTTAACAATAGCACAAATTAATGCCCAAAGGAGTAGACATGTGATGTCCGAATGCAAAAAGACTGCAGAGGAATTAAAACTTGATGTTGTGTGTATACAGGAACCGTATTCTAGCAATGGCAAGTTAGCACACATCCCAGTTAAAGCTAGAGCTATTAGCTGTGGAAACAACCCCATGGCAGCAGTAGTTATTTATAACCCTCACTTACAAGTTATGGATATAGCTCAACTCGGAAACTCACACACCAACTTGACGCAAACGCTCCTCTCCGTCGAAGACGTCGCCTTTAAGACCTATAAGATCTCGTGTTTGGTGTCCGGACTAGCTCTAGCAAGAGGTCCTAATCTGCAGGATATGCGTGAGTTATGGTAGGAATGGAACCAAACGAAGAATTAACCAACATATCACTTTATTTGTAAATTTCCAGATTTGTAGAGAACTGCCGACGATATTCAAATAGAATGTAACTTTGTAACTTCAACCACAACGTTATAACATTTTAACTTTGTCACCCTTTAGCAACCGCCGAATTATGTATACGTGCTAGCTTACGTACAACTCCCAAGTTGCACGTGCGTTATCTCGACTCGATTCAAGACGAGTGTGTCTTGCGTTGCATTTGTTTTTGCGCGAGCAACACGAAGGAAGTGATTTCCATTGGCTAACTTTAGAGCACGTCATGGTAAGATAGGAATCAGCCCGCTGAATCACTATGGCTTAGTACAAACAACCATTGTTACATCACTAATTTAAATTTGCCTAGGCTTCCATTCCTGAGACTTTAACATATTCAGCTTTATTACGTTTTCCCCTTAACTATTGACTAGAATCTCCTTTTGTTTCTTTCCATTATAAAATATATACATTGACATTATAATTTCGGTTTCAAACTGCATAGAAATTACACATACTTCAGGAAGGTTTGTTTTGATAAACCAGTATTATCAATATTCCCATGATGTAGAACCTTGTTTAGACAAACCAGAATTATATTTAGACAGTATGCTACTTCAGAATTAATATTTACATTTTATGCAAACGCAAAATCTGATTAGTGGTACAGCAATATTAAAGACGATAGAGGGGAGAAATTAGAAGAATAAATAATCGAATTAAATTTAATTGTTCAAAATCAACCTAATAATCCACCAACTTTTGAAAATAGAGCCGGAGCATCTGCTAATATTGATCTTTGTGCAATTATCGAGCCGATCAATAATTGAAAAATTGGATGGTTGGTCAAGATTTATCTTCCAGTGACCATCGTTTAATATATTTTAATTATTATACTATAAATCCATTTACAGAGGCCATGAAAAGTGAAAGGATTATCAACTACAAAATTGCTAACTGGGATCAACTAAGGCATGAATTTAGTAAAATTAACTTTAATTACGACGGCAAATCGGTGGATAAAGATGCATTGAAACTGACAAAAGCATTTCAATTAGCAATCAAGAACGTTATACCAACAGTTAGGGCTAAAACATTCAATGACAGAGTGTGGACAGAAGCATTACAGAAAGCTAGACAGAAGATGAGGAGGACGCGACGGATTTATCAGAACACAAACATAGCACTCTACAGGGAACGTAACTTGGCTATCTACAGGGAAGCAAGGACCAAGTATAAAGAACTTTTGAATAAAACTAGGCGGAATTCTTGGCAAAAATTTGTGGAAACAGAGGTAGAATTAAATATATGGGGAACACCTTATAAAATAATAATGGATAAAATTAAGAAACCGGACATGTTAACAACACTTAAAAAGGATAATGGAGAAATGACCAAATATTGGCTAAGTTCAGTAAACGTACCTTTAGGCAAATTACTACCGCAGGATAACAGAAATGACAATGATACTAACATAAACAAAAGATTAGAAATGATACAGCCATATCAAAATTTAGGAGTAGTTTAGCCGCTCGACACCACCGAAATCAGTTTAATACTTAGAAACCTTAAAAAGAAAAATGTGCCGGCTCAGATGAAATAATTAATGAAGTATTGACTTGTATAGAACGCGATCTTACACCAATATTACACAAATTATTTAATGACTGTCTATGGCAAGGACGCTACCCTTACTGCTGGAAAGAAGCAAGATTAATTATACTTAAAAAAAAAGTGCAGATAAGGACCCCATGGATCCAAAATCATATAGGCCGATCTGTCTACTGATAATTCTTGGAAAGGTTTTGGAAGAATTAATATGTAAAAGATTAAAAGAATCCGCTTAATGATTGGACTTAACAATAAATAATATGGCTTTAGGAAAGGCTACTCTACTGAAGATGCTATCAATAAGTTAATAATATCGAATAAAGCTTCAACCTCTAAGTATGTCATTGGAATCCTAGTTGATATTTCTGGAACATTCGATAACCTTTGGTGGCCGGCACCCTTTGAAAGATTGCGACTTAAAGGAATTCCCAAATCTTTGTATTTGACTTTATTGGATTATTGTAAAGACCGGAGAGTGATTATTAAAGGTGCCAGTAGAATGTAATTCGACACATTACCAAGGGATGCCCCCAGAGTTCGATCCTCGTACCAACCTTTTGGGACATCTTATTGGAGACCTTATTAGATGAATTGATAAGTAATAATAATGTAATGGAAATTATTGCATATGTCGATGATATTACTTTTAATGGAAGGCAACAATAGAAATGAAACTGAGGAAAGGGCCAGGAATTTAACCACAACATTAAGCGGCTGGTGAAGTGCAACCAAACTACAAGTGGCCCCAGCCAAGTCAGCTTATATGGATTTAAAAGAAAACTTTAAAAGGAATCCAACAATTAAATATAATAATCAAAATATTAGAATACAAAAGGAAACAAAATATTTAGGTATGCTTTTAGATAATAAATGACTTTAAAAACCATACTGAGTATGTTAGGACAAAGGCAGAGAAAGTTATGATGAAATTTGTCAAAATAGTGCAGTTTGAATATAGGATACCGTTTAATGCAATAACCTCGTATCACACCAGCATTTTTGCATCCATAATAACGTATGGCACAAGTATATGGTCGTTTAGGATGTGGAACGTTCAAATTAGAACCTTACTAAGAAGATCTCAGCGAAATATGTTATTAAGGTATACAGGTGCTGTCAACACTACACCGACACTAGCACTATTAATCTCCATTGGCGTCTGGCCGATCGATTACATCATTAAGTTAAAAGGGCAATTTTCTGGCATAAAAAGGAGATTTAATGAAGGTTCAAGACATAGTGGGAAGAAATTGTGCAAATATAAGAGAAATAAAATTTAATTTGCTTCTAAGTTTTCAAGAGGAATGGGATAGTACGATCGCCGGAAGGAGAACTTATCACCTTTTTAGTAATATTAAAGAAAGACTAAAACTGAAGCATGTGCAACCCACTAGAGGTTTAGTACATTATTTAACTGGGCATTCAGGCCGAAATTGTGAATGCCATAATTATGGACATAATACTGCGTCACATGGCAGAATTAAATAATCAAGAAATGTAAAAATCGTTACATGTATAAAGGTACAAAATCTGGAAGGATTAGTTACGGTTAAAATTGTCAAAAGGCGCCAAATGTTACAGACAACTCATTAAGGGCAGGTGTCAGGTAGTCAAGCGAGGCCTGGTAATTCCGTTTTCCTGGAAATCGCTTAGTGCAGGTGTTGAGCAGGAAAACAAGGGATGGCGGCGGAGACTTCTTTGAAACCCGTCGTAGGGTTTAGGGTTAAGGGGGTGAAAGACATAGCGTCATGACGCACAGACACTTGCCTTCCAGAACCCGAAGAGAGAGAATCGGGGAGACACTTGCCTTCCAGATTGCGAGCAAGTAAGTCAGTTAGACTTACCTTCCGGACCTCGAGTGTGAGGACACACGACAGTTTCGAGTAACAACCTTCGGTCTTAGTAAAGACACAGTAAAGACGTAACAAAATTCTAATAGCGATCGGCAAATCTAAAACCTTACTTGGTCGTAAATAAAAGTGTTTTAAGGAGAGTTCCGGTTGTATTGCAAATACTCACGCATACCCTGAGGTTAAGATCCATGTAGAGCATTCCGGAGTAGAAATCAACTGAGAGCAGCATTCCGCGTAGGATAGCGGAATTGAGGAGCGGGTAAGCTCGCATCAGTATGGACCATATAAGACATATTGGCTAAACATACAAAGGACTGATAATATATATATATATATATATATATATATATATATATATATATATATATATATATATATATATATATATATATATATATATATATAACAGGTGCAATGTACAGGACACACCTGAGCATGCTCTATTTCAATGTGTTAAGTACAGGGAGCAAACAAGAGAAGAGAGACAGGCACTGAGTGGCAATTATATTTATAACATTATTGGGAATAAAGATTTATACGAGCATCTTCACAAGCTGGCGGATAAAATAGGTAAGATTGCGTGGGAGGAGGAGCGATTACCAGGTAGGCAACAACCACATAATGTTAATGTAGTTATAAAACCAAGGAGATTAAGATCTCATCAGGTACAAGAGGAAAGAGTAGTAGCGCAAGATGAGGAGGTCAATGATAATAGAAATGGAAGAGAGACTGCAGGGAGAGAGAGGAGACGGATCGAGATAGAGGAGAGATCAGCAGGGATAGGAGGGGAGATGAGTAGACATGGAGGACAAAAGAGGAGGGAGAGGTGAGCAGATGGATCAAGATGGAGGAAGAGATCAGCAGGGCGAGAAGATGGATCGAGGTGCAGGAGAAATCAACAGGGGGAGGAGATGGTCCGAGGTGCAGGGGTAACCAGCAGGGAGAGGAGAGGAAATCATTCGAGGTGGAGGAGAGATCAGCAGAGAGAGGAGAGGTGATGGATCGAGATGGAGGAGAGGAGAAACCAGAAGGGAGAGCAGAGGAGATTGATCGAGATGGAGAAGTAATCAATAGGGAGAGGAGATGGATCGAGGTGCAGGGATAACCAGCAGGGAGAGCAGAGGAGATGGATCGAGATGGAGAAGTAATCAGTAGGGAGAGGAGATGGATCGAGGTGCAGGGATAACCAGCAGGGAGTGGAGAGGAGATCATTCGAGGTGGAGGAGAGATCAGCAGAGAGAGGTGAGGTGATGGATCGAGATAGAGGAGAAACCAGCAGGGAGAGCAGAGGAAATGGATCGAGATGGAGAAGTAAGCAGCAGGGAGAGGAGATGGATCGAGGTGCAGGGGTAACCAGCAGGGAGAAATGAGGAGATCAATAGAGGTGGAGGAGAGATCAGCAGAGAGAGGTGAGGTGATGGATCGAAATGGAGGAGAAATCAGTAGGGAGAGGAGAGGAGATCGACCGATATGGAGGAGAGATCAGCAGGAAGAGGAGAGCAGATGGATTGAGGAGGAGAGATCAGCAGGAAGAGGAGAGCAGATGGACTGAGGAGGAGAGATCAGCAGGAAGAGGATAGCAGATGCATTGAGGAGGAGAGATCAGCAGGAAGAAGAAAGCAGATGGATTGAGGAGGAGAGATCAGCAGGAAGAAGAAAGCAGATGGATTGAGGAGGAGAGATCAGCAGGAAGAGGAGAGCAGATGGATTGAGGAGGAGAGATCAGTAGGAAGAGGAGAGCAGATGGATTGAGGAGGAGAGATCAGCAGGAAGAGGAGAGCAGATGGATTGAGGAGGAGAGATCAGCAGGAAGAAGAAAGCAGATGGATTGAGGAGGAGAGATCAGCAGGAAGAAGAAAGCAGATGGATTGAGGAGGAGAGATCAGCAGGAAGAGGAGAGCAGATGGATTGAGGAGGAGAGATCAGCAGGAAGAGGAAAGCAGATGGATTGAGGAGGAGAGATCAGCAGGAAGAAGAAAGCAGATGGATTGAGGAGGAGAGATCAGCAGGAAGAGGAGAGCAGATGGATTGAGGAGGAGAGATCAGCAGGAAGAGGAGAGCAGATGGATTGAGGAGGAGAGATCAGCAGGAAGAAGAAAGCAGATGGATTGAGGAGGAGAGATCAGCAGGAAGAGGAGAGCAGATGGATTGAGGAGGAGAGATCAGCAGGAAGAGGAAGCAGTGATAAATTATGAGGCGTTAGGTGAAGTGAATATTAAGTTGTGGGTAGTAATTTGGGAAGTGATTGAGTGAGAGGTTTAAAATCGCAAATGGAGATAATAATTTGGGAATTGTTTGTTTTAATGTTATTGGTGATTTAAGGAGCGAAGAAAAGCGGCATGTTATGAGTTCGAATGGGGAAGTGAAGAAATATGGATTTGAGATAAGGTCATAAGGGTGATATTAGAAATATATTAAGTGATGAATTTTGTGCTGGGTACCAGTACAGTCGGCGGCCTTTGGTGTTACGTTAGATGTAGTATTTATTATTTTTAACCCTATACCGGTTATTTACTGGATAGCAGTAAATTTGTTTAAATAGTAATTTATGGAAATTTATTTTATGTAGTATATTATAAAGGGGGGAGAAAATGGGAAATATTATTTAATTTTTTTATTTGGAATATTTTATTTTAAATTTAAAATTTAGTTATGTTATATATGTAACTAAAAAGGGGTGATAAAAGTGAGAAAGTTTAATTTATATATAACTATTTTGAAATGTTTTGTTTGAAACTGAAATTTTATTAAATTTTATGTGCATATTTAAAAAGGGGGGGCAGTAATGAAATTTTATATTTGAATTTTAAAGTTATGTAGAGATAATTATTTGTATGTATATTATAAAAAAGGGGCTAAAATATGATATTTTATTTGAAATATGAAAAGAGTGAAGTTATGTATGTGTATATTTTAAAAAGAGGGGAGATCAAAATGTAAGTTTTTATTTGAAATTATTTGTTTGTAGTAGTTTATTTTAATCTTTGAAACTAATTTAATTTGAAATTAAATATTTAATACTTAATTATATATTTGGTATAAGTTGTATATGTGTATGAATTTGGTAATTTTTTTCAATTATTATACATGGTGTTTTGAAAAAAAAGATTGTTTAATTTGGTTGATATGATTTATGAACATTTTTATTACATTAATTTAATATTTCTAAATTAAATTTATTTGAATTTTGAATTGTAAAATTGAGTAAATATTTTTGTTAAGATTTTATTACCTATTAGGTTGGCATTATAAATTGGAATTTTGTTATATATATATTGTTTGATATTGAATTAAATTTTGTGTATAAAATTTTAAATATTAAGTTATATTATTACAAGAATTTGATATATTTTTAAATGGGAATTATTTTGGTGAGTTGAATTGAAGATATCTTGTTCTATTGATCTTAGGAAATGTTTAATTAAAATAATATTTGTAAATGTAATTCATTTAACATTAAATTATATATTTATTAGATTTATTTTGGTATATTGATAGATTTTTGCTATATGAATTGTAAGTTTTTTTGGTTGTTTTGGTTTGATGAATTAGGAATAAAGTTAATAAATTAATTATCATTAGTAATTGAAATAATTATTTATGTAAATAGGTTAAGAAATTTAGAAATTTAATTATTTTATTTTGGAATTTCTTTTTATTTCGGTTGTTGAATTATGAATATTTTATTAAATTAATTTTATATATGTATATATTAATTTAACCATTAGTATTGTTTTTGTTTTAGTTATTAGAGGAAATGTTGGTATAGATATTAGATGTAACGAGTTATAATTTTGAGCATGATTAAATTTGTGTATGTTGTAATTTTTCTTTTAATTTATTGTATCTATATTATATTTTTGTCTTGTAGTATTTAAATTTTTATAACTTGTAGAATATTGTTGTTGGAAATATTTTTGAAAGTTAAATAAACGAATAGAGATCTGGAATGTAAGCCCTGGTTTACATAATTAGGTGCCAGGATTTATTATTGCAGGTATTTGTTTTTTTGTTTATGCATTTATTTATTTAGTGCAATGTGCATTCAGAAGCAACATTTAAAAACCTTTTGTTGTTTAACGACGCTGTCAATTATCAGGATCACATCAGCGTCGCCGGTGTGCTGGAATTTCGTCCCACAGGACTTCTTTTACATACCAGTAAATGTATTTACATGGAACTGTCGTTTTACAGCACACTTATAAACCATCGGTCTGAGCCGGATTTGAACCCGCGACCTTGGGAGTAGTAGGCCAGTGTCTAACCAACTGAGGCACCCCGACCGACATTCAGAAGCAACTATGAACAAAAACCGCCATGTAAGCAAAGCATTTTGCGGTGATATCGGCAATTTAGGGACAGTGGTTGAGTGTGTAAAAGGAAATCTACAGGGTTACCAAAGGTGCCAGATGAAACAGTGGAGACAGTTAAGGAAACATTCATCTGTAGTCCACAAAATCAACAACTCGCAGAAGCCGTGAACTTGGAATACCGCAACAAACTGTAAAAACACTGTTAGGAGTACATTTTACCTAGATATGTTGAATTTGTGGTGGTTTGCACAACCGAATAATAATTCTGACGATGTTGTATTCCAACATGACGCAGCACCTCCTCATTGGAAACTTGATGTTCGTGAGCACCTGAACCATGAACTTCTGCATCCTTCGATCGTGGTGCCGATGACCGGTCTCTTTTTCCTTGATCCCCTAGGACACCTGTTCTATCGCCGTGTGACTTCTGTCTCTTAAGGAGCGTGTCTATGTACCTCCACTACCAAGAACGCACTTCAAAGAACGCATCACTACTGCAGGAGTGAGCATTGACGAGACCGCTGCCACCAACGCTGCTACCGCCACCGCCACCGGTAACAACAATGATGATAAAAGGCGGAGGCGTATGCGTTTTTCCATAGGTATACTGTGCATTGACTTTACTGTTATCGTTCGCGCATGTAAACAACTGCAGGTAGGCACAGCCTGACCATGAAAACCGCCTCAATGCAGCACAACCTATAAGCATCATAAACCATGCATTCTGGAATCGCACCTAAACGCTTATACATACTAGTATTTATTAACTATGACACAGAGTGCATTTTACTGACTTACAGTGCACATTCGTAAATGATTAAATGTGAAATTTCTATGCATATAGTGAAGCAATGCTTATACAGCGTAAAACTTCTTTCTAAGTCCCACGATGTCAGTGGTCACAAGCTGGCGGATAAAATAAGTAAGATTGCGTGGGAGGAGGAGCGATTACCAGGTAGGCAACAACTACATAATGTTAATGTAGTAATAAAACCAAGGAGATTAAGATCTCATCAGGTACAAGAGGAAAGAGTAGTAGCGCAACATGAGGAGGTCAATGATAATAGAAATGGAAGAGAGACTGCAGGGAGAGAGAGGAGACGGATCGAGATAGAGGAGAGATCAGCAGGGATAGGAGGGGAGATGAGTAGACATACAGGACAAAACAGGAGGGAGAGGTGAGGAGATGGATCGAGATGGAGGAAGAGATCAGCAGGAAGAGGAAAGCAGATGGATTGAGGAGGAGAGATCAGCAGGAAGAGGAAAGCAGATCGGTTGAGGGGGAGAGATCATCAGGAAGAGGAGAGCAAATGGATTGAGGAGGAGAGATCAGCAGGAAGAGGAGAGCAAATGGATTGAGGAGGAGAGATCAGCAGGAAGAGGAGAGCAAATGGATTGAGGAGGAGAGTTCAGCAGGAAGAGGAAAGCAGATGGATTGAGGAGGAGAGATCAGCAGGAAGAGGAAAGCAGATGGATTGAGGAGGAGAGATCAGCAGGAAGAGGAAAGCAGATGGATTGAGGAGGAGAGATCAGCAGGAAGAGGAAAGCAGATGGATTGAGGACGAGAGATCAGCAGGAAGAGGAAAGCAGATCGATTGAGGAGGAGAGATCAGCAGGAAGAGGAGAGCAAATGGATTGAGGAGGAGAGATCAGCAGGAAGAGGAGAGCAAATGGATTGAGGAGGAGAGATCAGCAGGAAGAGGAAAGCAGGTCGATTGAGGAGGAGAGATCAGCAGGAAGAGGAAAGCATATCGATTGAGGAGGAGAGATCAGCAGGAAGAGGAGAGCAAATGGATTGAGGAGGAGAGATCAGCAGGAAGAGGAAAGCAGATGGATTGAGGAGGAGAGATCAGCAGGAAGAAGAAAGCAGATGGATTGAGGAGGAGAGATCAGCAGGAAGAGGAGAGCAGATGGATTGAGGAGGAGAGATCAGTAGGAAGAGGAGAGCAGATGGATTGAGGAGGAGAGATCAGCAGGAAGAGGAAGCAGTGATAAATTATGAGGCGTTAGGTGAAGTGAATATTAAGTTGTGGGTAGTAATTTGGGAAGTGATTGAGTGAGAGGTTTAAAATCGCAAATGGAGATAATAATTTGGGAATTGTTTGTTTTAATGTTATTGGTGATTTAAGGAGCGAAGAAAAGCGGCATGTTATGAGTTCGAATGGGGAAGTGAAGAAATATGGATTTGAGATAAGGTCATAAGGGTGATATTAGAAATATATTAAGTGATGAATTTTGTGCTGGGTACCAGTACAGTCGGCGGCCTTTGGTGTTACGTTAGATGTAGTATTTATTATTTTTAACCCTATACCGGTTATTTACTGGATAGCAGTAAATTTGTTTAAATAGTAATTTATGGAAATTTATTTTATGTAGTATATTATAAAGGGGGGAGAAAATGGGAAATATTATTTAATTTTTTTATTTGGAATATTTTATTTTAAATTTAAAATTTAGTTATGTTATATATGTAACTAAAAAGGGGTGATAAAAGTGAGAAAGTTTAATTTATATATAACTATTTTGAAATGTTTTGTTTGAAACTGAAATTTTATTAAATTTTATGTGCATATTTAAAAAGGGGGGGCAGTAATGAAATTTTATATTTGAATTTTAAAGTTATGTAGAGATAATTATTTGTATGTATATTATAAAAAAGGGGCTAAAATATGATATTTTATTTGAAATATGAAAAGAGTGAAGTTATGTATGTGTATATTTTAAAAAGAGGGGAGATCAAAATGTAAGTTTTTATTTGAAATTATTTGTTTGTAGTAGTTTATTTTAATCTTTGAAACTAATTTAATTTGAAATTAAATATTTAATACTTAATTATATATTTGGTATAAGTTGTATATGTGTATGAATTTGGTAATTTTTTTCAATTATTATACATGGTGTTTTGAAAAAAAAAGATTGTTTAATTTGGTTGATATGATTTATGAACATTTTTATTACATTAATTTAATATTTCTAAATTAAATTTATTTGAATTTTGAATTGTAAAATTGAGTAAATATTTTTGTTAAGATTTTATTACCTATTAGGTTCGCATTATAAATTGGAATTTTGTTATATATATATATATATATATATATATATATATATATATATATATATATATATATATATATATATATATTGTTTGATATTGAATTAAATTTTGTGTATAAAATTTTAAATATTAAATTATATTATTACAAGAATTTGATATATTTTTAAATGGGAATTATTTTGGTGAGTTGAATTGAAGATATCTTGTTCTATTGATCTTAGGAAATGTTTAATTAAAATAATATTTGTAAATGTAATTCATTTAACATTAAATTATATATTTATTAGATTTATTTTGGTATATTGATAGATTTTTGCTATATGAATTGTAAGTTTTTTTGGTTGTTTTGGTTTGATGAATTAGGAATAAAGTTAATAAATTAATTATCATTAGTAATTGAAATAATTATTTATGTAAATAGGTTAAGAAATTTAGAAATTTAATTATTTTATTTTGGAATTTCTTTTTATTTCGGTTGTTGAATTATGAATATTTTATTAAATTAATTTTATATATGTATATATTAATTTAACCATTAGTATTGTTTTTGTTTTAGTTATTAGAGGAAATGTTGGTATAGATATTAGATGTAACGAGTTATAATTTTGAGCATGATTAAATTTGTGTATGTTGTAATTTTTCTTTTAATTTATTGTATCTATATTATATTTTTGTCTTGTAGTATTTAAATTTTTATAACTTGTAGAATATTGTTGTTGGAAATATTTTTGAAAGTTAAATAAACGAATAGAGATCTGGAATGTAAGCCCTGGTTTACATAATTAGGTGCCAGGATTTATTATTGCAGGTATTTGTTTTTTTGTTTATGCATTTATTTATTTAGTGCAATGTGCATTCAGAAGCAACATTTAAAAACCTTTTGTTGTTTAACGACGCTGTCAATTATCAGGATCACATCAGCGTCGCCGGTGTGCTGGAATTTCGTCCCACAGGACTTCTTTTACATACCAGTAAATGTATTTACATGGAACTGTCGTTTTACAGCACACTTATAAACCATCGGTCTGAGCCGGATTTGAACCCGCGACCTTGGGAGTAGTAGGCCAGTGTCTAACCAACTGAGGCACCCCGACCGACATTCAGAAGCAACTATGAACAAAAACCGCCATGTAAGCAAAGCATTTTGCGGTGATATCGGCAATTTAGGGACAGTGGTTGTGTGTGTAAAAGGAAATCTACAGGGTTACCAAAGGTGCCAGATGAAACAGTGGAGACAGTTAAGGAAACATTCATCTGTAGTCCACAAAATCAACAACTCGCAGAAGCCGTGAACTTGGAATACCGCAACAAACTGTAAAAACACTGTTAGGAGTACATTTTACCTAGATATGTTGAATTTGTGGTGGTTTGCACAACCGAATAATAATTCTGACGATGTTGTGTTCCAACATGACGCAGCACCTCCTCATTGGAAACTTGATGTTCGTGAGCACCTGAACCATGAACTTCTGCATCCTTCGATCGTGGTGCCGATGACCGGTCTCTTTTTCCTTGATCCCCTAGGACACCTGTTCTATCGCCGTGTGACTTCTGTCTCTTAAGGAGCGTGTCTATGTACCTCAACTACCAAGAACGCACTTCAAAGAACGCATCACTACTGCAGGAGTGAACATTGACGAGACCGCTGCCACCAACGCTGCTACCGCCACCGCCACCGGTAACAACAATGATGATAAAAGGCGGAGGCGTATGCGTTTTTCCATAGGTATACTGTGCATTGACTTTACTGTTATCGTTCGCGCATGTAAACAACTGCAGGTAGGCACAGCCTGACCATGAAAACCGCCTCAATGCAGCACAACCTATAAGCATCATAAACCATTTATTCTGGAATCGCACCTAAACGCTTATACATACTAGTATTTATTAACTATGACACAGAGTGCATTTTACTGACTTACAGTGCACATTCGTAAATGATTAAATGTGAAATTTCTATGCATATAGTGAAGCAATGCTTATACAGCGTAAAACTTCTTTCTAAGTCCCACGATGTCAGTGGTCACAAGCTGGCGGATAAAATAAGTAAGATTGCGTGGGAGGAGGAGCGATTACCAGGTAGGCAACAACTACATAATGTTAATGTAGTAATAAAACCAAGGAGATTAAGATCTCATCAGGTACAAGAGGAAAGAGTAGTAGCGCAACATAAGGAGGTCAATGATAATAGAAATGGAAGAGAGACTGCAGGGAGAGAGAGGAGACGGATCGAGATAGAGGAGAGATCAGCAGGGATAGGAGGGGAGATGAGTAGACATACAGGACAAAACAGGAGGGAGAGGTGAGGAGATGGATCGAGATGGAGGAAGAGATCAGCAGGAAGAGGAAAGCAGATGGATTGAGGAGGAGAGATCAGCAGGAAGAGGAAAGCAGATCGGTTGAGGGGGAGAGATCAGCAGGAAGAGGAGAGCAAATGGATTGAGAAGGAGAGATCAGCAGGAAGAGGAGAGCAAATGGATTGAGGAGGAGAGATCAGCAGGAAGAGGAGAGCAAATGGATTGAGGAGGAGAGATCAGCAGGAAGAGGAAAGCAGATGGATTGAGGAGGAGAGATCAGCAGGAAGAGGAAAGCAGATGGATTGAGGAGGAGAGATCAGCAGGAAGAGGAAAGCAGATGGATTGAGGGGGAGAGATCAGCAGGAAGAGGAAAGCAGATGGATTGAGGAGGAGAGATCAGCAGGAAGAGGAAAGCAGATCGATTGAGGAGGAGAGATCAGCAGGAAGAGGAGAGCAAATGGATTGAGGAGGAGAGATCAGCAGGAAGAGGAGAGCAAATGGATTGAGGAGGAGAGATCAGCAGGAAGAGGAAAGCAGGTCGATTGAGGAGGAGAGATCAGCAGGAAGAGGAAAGCATATCGATTGAGGAGGAGAGATCAGCAGGAAGAGGAGAGCAAATGGATTGAGGAGGAGAGATCAGCAGGAAGAGGAAAGCAGATGGATTGAGGAGGAGAGATCAGCAGGAAGAGGAAAGCAGATGGATTGAGGAGGAGAGATCAGCAGGAAGAGCAAAGCAGATCGATTGAGGAGGAGAGATCAGCAGGAAGAGGAAAGCAGATCGATTGAGGAGGAGAGATCAGCAAGAAGAGGAGAGCAAATGGATTGAGGAGGAGAGATCAGCAGGAAGAGGAGAGCAAATGGATTGAGGAGGAGAGATCAGCAGGAGGAGGAAAGCAGATCGATTGAGGAGGAGAGATCAGCAGGAAGAGGAGAGCAAATGGATTGAGGAGGAGAGATCAGCAGGAAGAGGAAAGCAGATCGATTGAGGAGGAGAGATCAGTAGGAAGAGGAGAGCAAATGGATTGAGGAGGAGAGATCAGCAGGAAGAGGAAAGCAGATCGATTGAGGAGGAGAGATCAGCAGGAAGAGGAAGTATTAAGTGATAAATTATGAGGCGTTAGGTGAAGTGAATATTAAGTTGTGGGTAGTAATTTGGAAAGCGATTGAGTGAGAGATTTAAAATCGCAAATGGAGATGACAATTTGGGAATTGTTTGTTTTAATGTTTTTGGTGACTTAAGGAGCGAAGAAAAGCGGCATGTTACGAGTTCGAATGGGGAAGTGAAGAAATATGAATTTGAGATAAGGATATAAGGGCGATATTAAAAATATATTAAGTGATGAATTTTGTGCTGGGTACCAGTACAGTCGGCGGCCTTTGGTGTTACGTTAGATGTAGCATTTATTATTTTTAACCCGATACCGGTTATTTACTGGATACCAGTAAATTTGCTTAAATAGTGATTTATGGAAATTTATTTTATGTAGCTATATAAGTATATTATATAGGGGGGAGAAAATGGGAAATATTATTTAATTTTTTTTATTTTGAATATTTTATTTTCAATTTAAAATTTAGTTATGTTATATATGTAAATAAAAAGGGGGATAAAAGTGAGAAAGTTTAATTTATAAACAATTATTTTGAAATGTTTGGTTTGAAACTGAAATTTTATTAAATTTTATGTGCATATTTAAAAATGGGAGATAGTAATGAAATTTTATGTTTGAATTTTAAAGTTATGTAGAGATAATTAATTGTATGTATATTATAAAAAAGGGGTTAAAATATGATATTTTATTTGAAATTATTTGTTTGTAGTATTTTATTTTAATCTTTGAAAGTTTGTAAATAATACCTAATTATATATTTGGTATAAGTTGTATATGTGTATGAATTTCTAAGTCCCACGATGTCAGTGGTGAAATGTAAAGAATTCCACTGTGTCGTCTGGCATGTTTTCCTTCTTACTCACTTTCAAAATTTCTACACATAGCTGGACGACCAATATTTTTGTTTACAATTTCCTGAAATTTAGCTTTCACCTTTTCGATACCTTGCACAAGAGGTAACCTATTAATTTAATTAGCTTAGTCTTCTATTATGCTTATGCTCTTAGACATTTTCAAACCCTATTTTTCTAAATGTTTAATAGCTTTGGGCAACACTGCAAAATTGTTGGATATGAGCTGAAGAATTTCAGATAATTCACACCACGTCTGCAGCTCACTGCAAGAAGAAACTAAACAGTCGCGTTATACTACACCTTGACCTTGTGTCTGCATGCACTTGCAAGGCAATGTTTTACTAGTCTCAGAGTACTAAGTTACATTATTTTCGACTCTTGCTTCTGTGGCAGTTGTTTGCACATTTGATGGCCGTGCTGTAACTTCTGACGTCATTCATACTCTGCGTCCAGCTAACCTGTATCGCATGCGAGCGCACATTCCTCCGGCCTTTAATGATGATAAGCATAATCAAAACAATAACAATATCAGTAATGATAAACATAATGATAAATACACCAATCAGAATAAAATAATATTATTAATATTAATGCTAATAATATAAACAATATAAATAATAGAATAGAATAACAATAGCCACAAAGATAATAACTAAAATAATAATAACTAAAATAATAATAATAATAATAATAATAATAATAATAATAATAATAATAATAATAATAATAATAATAATAAAAATAACAATAATAAAAATAACAATAATAATAATAACAATAATAATAATAATAACAATAATAATAACAATAATAATAACAATAATAATAATAACAATAATAACAATAATAATAATAACAATAATAATAATAACAATAATAATAATAATAATAATAATAATAATAATAATAATAATAATAATAATAATAATAATAATAATAATAATAATAATAATAATAATAATAATAATAATGATGATGATGAGTTTATTCCCTGGAAAATAAAGCCCTGTAAGCGAAGTGGAGAATATTCTAAGACTATTCTTGTCTGCTATCACGCGCTGCGCACGCTCGGGAATTCCGTTCCCTCTCGCTTCTCTCACAAGCAGAACAAAGTTCACTCACGCCACTGACAGGATTTACCCCGATGCGTTCTACAACTCTGTTAACGCATGAAGGATTATCTACTTACCCCAAAGCCGGGTGGAGTGGGCCACCTGGTATAAGTTGTGGATCGACATATTTTGTAAACATTTCTTTGAATTTGTACCTACTCTTCCTTTGTACACTATGTAATTTAATGATAAAATCTATGATCAATGCCTGAAACCATATAGTTGGAAGGTTCACATTTTAACAAGGTCCGCGGTAAAATGCAAAAGTACAGTGCAGAGTTTTCACCTTCCCACGCAAGATAGCATGAGTGGGAAGTACATAAAGAAGCACTATTGTTAAAAAGGGTACTTTAACCCTTTCTATTGGTTCACTGTAGATCAAAAGGTTTGTTCGACCAACGGAGTGAACGTAAATCACATAATATTACTATGCGAAACTTTGCAATGTTTTAAACTGAAACGAGCAATGTGGTTTCATGTCTCATGTTCGTTGTTTACTTACTATGCGAGGGTAGTAAAAACACCACCGAATGGGATGGGTCACGTCTGTAGCCCGCATTCAGGAGTTCGTGGCTTTGATTCCCGCGGCCGAACTTCCTGACCTTGGGTTTTTTCGGGGATTTCCCAGGTAAAAAAGGCGAATGCTAGGAACCATATTTATCTTACGTGCCCCCATTTCATTTCATTTCGTTCTCTCTGTCCAAACTTACCAGACTGTAAGAGTCATCGGCGTCGCCAGTAGACTGCACTACGGTGGTTCTTGTGCTCTGGAAATACGGTGCTCGGCTGATGGGAGGTGCTTTGGCAGGCCGGTCGCCCTTCCAGGAGTACTGATTGATCAGCCGGATCTAGCTTGTGGTGGGCTATGTGTAGCGATCTGGAACTTCGTAGGGCTGAAGAAGTTTCCTGCACCTTTTAGGTACTCATCGTAATTGTAGTTTCAAACGAATGTCGGCCATATTAAGGATCATTCAAGATAAACTTGATACATAATCGCACCTGGTTTGAATATTTGTTTATCTGAAACTTATGTGTAAGTTTCCATTGTTTCAACAATCAGCTGTTCTTAAACTGTCTTTATTCCTTATTTTGCTATCGCCTGAAATACGGAAACATTATGATAGTTCCCAAGCGTATTCTTGAGCATTTATAAGAAACTTGGTAGAGATTACAAGTCAGACGCTGTGACTTATAGAGTAAAAGTACTAGAGCAAATAAATATATTTAACTCCCAGAAGATTGCCAATGTAGCCGAACCACACTTCCACTAATGGGCAGAAGTATAATTGAAGTAGCAGCTTATTAAGAGCCTACGGTGAATGGTTGAAACTTTCAACAACAGAAAACGTAAACAGATACAACCTCAATATCTGCGTAAAGTTTCGTGAAGAGAGTTTATGGTGAAGGAACAGTGCTTGTTTGCTGTTAAGTAGAGAAAGCCATGGACAAGATGGAAGGTGACTATCATGGACAAAGATGGACTGCTTGGCTTTAGTGAAAGGAATGATTCAAAAAATGTGTGTGCACATTTTATTCCACAGAACTTGACACAAGCCCAGTAGGAGAGCAGAGTTGAAGTCGGTTGTTGACTATTGGAAATGGAGAATGAAGACCCAGACTTTTGGAGAAACTGATGACGAATCACTACCACACACCTGAGAAGTCTTTGTTCGATAACATGAAGGACACGCTACAAGGTAAAACTGTGGCAACAGTAAGGAATTGCAGGCAGCTATCCACGAGTGGGTGCGTAGTACCACCAAACAATGGTTCCATGACGCAATAATGCAGTTTCCAGGAAGGCGGCGGCAGTATATTTACGTTGATGGGGAGTATAGGGAGACATCCCATGTGCATTGAATCGTTTTTATTAATAAATAAGGTATAAAAGCTTTTTCAAAAGTTTTAAAAGTTTTTTCCGATTTCTTGGTGAGCATTAGCTTTAGTGTTTGCTTAAAACTTCTTTTCTGTTTCTCCAAAACATTAAAAACACATGGTAGCTGATATGTAATAAAAAAAATTGAAATAGTACTGAACTAACCAATTCCTTTATATAATCGGAATAACAAGTTATCCGCATATGAAAGCATGAAATATCTTATTTTGTGGTTATACTATTAAGGCACTCTAGAAAGCCAAAACGATCTTTAAATTTGTGGTTTTTATTTGTTTTGTTTTCCCTTTTTCTATCTTTTAACGTAATATATGCCACTTTAGCTTGAACGTGATATATATATATATATATATATATATATATATGTGTGTGTGTAATTTACTCAAATTTAAATATATTTAACCTTTAGAAGTTAATGGCGTTTTCAAATTCATGATTCTATTTCTTAAACATTGCCCATACACGGCTTGTGTATTTAATAACACCAGTTGTAAGTTTGTTGGCATAAATTAATGAAAATTACCATCTAAAGGTTAATTAATCCCGGGACACAAACTCCTTACGATTGTAAATCACCCTTGGGGTACTTATCTCAGATGTGAGATTCCCTTGTGGTCTACCGGGAAAATACGAATTGGATGGGGAATTTAATGTCATACTGGCAAGTTGCCATGGTAGCTCAGTGGTTAGAGCAGCCGCGCATGAAGCGGAAGATCCGTGGTTCCAATCCCAGCCATGGCATTGAACATTTCAGTCCACCTCTCAATGAAATGTATGTTTAATGAGAACAATACACTATCCCCAAACTCCTGTGTTAAAGTGAAGCCAAAGCATAGACTCACTACTGTAAATATTGCAAGCCCGTATTCCTGATAGACTGAGAGAAAAGTTACATTGAATATGAATAATGTAATAACGTAAGAATAGGGCTTTCTGGAGTGCCTTAATAGATCTAGTTTGTTATTGTTGAACATAGTTTAGTGACTAATCACCTGATACGTCAGTGAGAGGTGTACTCCAAGTTCGTTAAACTGCACTGCTCCATTAGTACAGCCAAAACACAAGTGGGGTGGAGGAGAGTATTCCGTGAAATAATGATCATGAAGTATTTGTAAACGGAAAACACCGACATTAATCAAAATCAGGCTCTATTATTTAAAGCGTGTTGTGTTTGCTATGTAGCATAATATTGGTAACAACAGCTGTTGCCTCAAAGTTCCAAAACTGGAAGAAGGCTTGGTAATGAAGAGCCCATCTTCAACAGATGTGCAACAGCAGCGTAATTTGTGGATGAAAACAAAAGACCAAAACATGATCATATCAAGAAGCAGTGTGCAAGAGAGATAGTACGGAAGATTAAGTTGGGTATGAAGAGGAGGCAAAACGGAGAACAAAACGGAGGTAAAGATAGGCAGGCCAGCTTCCTTTTGTACAAACTTGAGTCATTTCCACAAATAGTTTTGCATCTCTTTCTCTCAGTTGTAAAATCTTGCACCAGTAAAGTTGGGCTCAACTTTTTCTTCGCCTCAGACTTATCTTCAATCTCACCAACATGCAAAATGTTAAGTCCATTATACGGTTTATGATGTTTACAAATTAATATTACCTTCGGCTTAAGTGCAATTCAAGGCACTGAGCTGAAATTTTCCCTTGTAACCACTAATACCGACTTAACTCAAAACAGAGTTCATAGGTATGCTTAAAATTAATGTGTCTCATAGATTGCTATGTAGGAAATATTGAACACTTCAAAAGATAAATATTATTACATCAGCTCAGCGGAAAACGTTTTCAAAACATAGTTGTATCGGTCCAGTCATGATATCTTCAAACAATTGTGATCTTGCTCTGCCGCCAACCAACAGTAGCTAACCCACTGATAGCACCATTACATGCAAAATTCTTATTTTCTCAAAAAAATTCTAACAAGTTGGATTAAAATACTGCATATTTAAGATATATGTATGGAAAGCTATAAATATGAAACTTTTGAAGTTTTATGTGATTAACCTGTGTGTTTATTTCACTCTGAATGACTTTTATGTAGTCGCTATAGACACGGGTAGCCAAGGTTTTTGAACACTGAAGAACGGTGGTTTGCCGTCCTTCTTGATATAGTTTTCTTCTACGTTTTCCCCATCCTCATAAGTATGGAGATGCCCTAAACAATGGCCTGGAACGTTTCTTCCCAAATTTCTGTTCTCAATTATCATTCCATTTCATGTAAGATCATTGCCAACTGGTCGTAAAGTGCAACAAGATATTTGTAAAGTATAACAGGTGACAAAGTTCTACTACACAAAAAACTGTATATCTCGTTAAAATACACAATTCATGTGTAATAACATTTTTGTGGCGCTAATATATTATTGCTTTGAATTTTGAAATAGTAATACTACTTTCAAAAGGGGAGTTGCTATTCGCTTTTTCTCGTAGTCATGTAAAACGAGTAGAGACTTTCAAAGCCATACATAGCACACATTTCCTAAAAGTCTTCTGTGTCCACACTGAGCAATTCTAACACGAATTTCCTACCCTGTTATTTCCTAACGCCTGTTTCAGGGTGGAAAAATCAGGCGCTCGATACGTTGCGGCTGGGCGGTGAAGCTGCGCTTTGGACAGCGTTCTCACCGGCATTGATTCCACGCCTTCTGGAGCGGTATCCCTTAATCCTCGTAGTCTCCGGGACCACGGGTGACTTGCGTTGGATATGTCTATTATTGTGCATCATCGTGGCTCTTACTTTCATCACTTCCGACCAAGGAAATTGGCAATACAAAGGAAGATGATCTGCAATGCGTTCGTAGATCGCCGGACCACCTCGCGGGGTCGAGAGAAATACAGGCCAACATGAACTTTTGCGAGTAAACCAGAATTGTTTTTGGAGATATAGGGAATGTGTTTACGTTCAAGGTCATAAATTTCAAATCTGTTGCGATGCAGATAAGCCTTGTGTACATAAGTTAATACAGAAGTTAATGTTCAGTACCCGTGACCTGTTGGGTGTTTATGTGTAACAATGGCAGGAAGTATGCTGGTCCTCGCCCGGTCCTGTGCCACCGTGGGGCGGCCTATCTAAGAACTCACTGTACCTGCAGTACTCGCGCCGGTTTCGGGGTCCCTTCCTACTGTGCATCTCTCCATCTGATATCTACAAAGAAACGTGTAAATGTATGATGAAAGTTTAACAGAAGTATATAGAACAATAGTGTATTCTAAAAACAGTGCGTGGAGTAGTCAGTGGAGAATGTCATGTGAATGTCGCACGTCAGAGTTTTACTTTCTCTATGTTTAAGTAGAGGTAGTATTGTACTCCACCCAAAAATTGGATGTCCAGATTTCACCGGAAATATAGTTTTGAGGCTTCCTGAATCAAAAATGCATTTTTAGAAAAATGTCCGCGCGCGCGCGCGCGCGCGCGTGTGTGTGTGTGTGTGTGTGTGTGTGTGTGTGTGCGCGCGCGGCTGTATGTGAACAGAATAACTCAAAAATCAAAAGTCGTTAGGGACCAAAGTTGGTATTTAAGTTTAATATATTTTAAGAGCTCGACACGAAGATTTTGAAGAAATTTCCTTCAAACTAAACTACCCTTTAGATGAAAAATTTCAAAAATGTTTATTTTCTCGAGAATGGCTCTAACGATTTTGATTAAATGCCACAGCTTTGAGATATTTTTATGACAAATGAAATGCATATTTTGAATTTTCTGGCTATAGCCTATGTAGTCCTGTTTACTCTTGATGACTTTAGAATAACTTATAAAGAGTAAGAGATACACTAAATCTTACTATATATACAAAAGTTCTCGATCTTGCTAAAACACAAGTTAGGCTCAAATAAATTCTTTTGTAGAGTGAACCATTTCCGAGATATTCCTTGTTAAGTGTGTGAGTTCTGGAATACTCAAAGTTTCGTGAAATGCAACGTAGTTATTCATTGTTTATATCTTAGTCCTGCAGAGAGAACGGAATCTCAAAGCTTTAGAAGATTTGACTGTCGCTCAAAGCCTACTGTATTCCGACTCATGTTATCACTTCCTTAAAGCACAGGTAAATGAATTTGTGGTTGCTGCAGTAATGGGTAGGTATTGGGTGAACACTTGAGCAACTGAAGTTGGTTGTCCGTGGCGAGCAGTAAGAGAATCTGAATTCACATTAAGGGTGGAATGTGATCGGACTACTGTAAGCGACTTTTCTCGGCAGCACTCTTAATATGAGGAACGTGTAGCTCCCAGGAGACGGTAGCGAGCGCTAAGGAGCTGGTGATCGTGGTTCCACAACGGCTGTTGCGCCTCTGACAAGCCTTCAGGGTATGATTTAATTAGCACGAACCGCAGTCGTAGAGGTAAAACGTGGTCGGCTCTTCTAACTCTCTCCTCCTTCTGCTCCTACTCCATTCTGCTATACTCACATACATATTACCATGCACATTGGAGAGTCATCATACATACCGCGCGCGCGCTCTCACTCTATCACTTAACTGATAATAGATTACTCTTCACAAAAACAGGGCTAAAGTGCGTTCAACAGTCCTTATCAAGCTTGATTACCGGTCAAAACCTACACTCTCGTCTTTGCCATATTCAACCTTTTCTATCTATTACGTAACAGAGGAAAGCGAATTAGTAATTTTTCATAAGTTTAAATTTATTTTTCCTATGTGCAAATAAATAAACTAAACTACACGCAAAAAGTCGACACTGATACTTCACGAGAAATCTGAAAAAGCACATTCCTAAATAAAATTTAAAAACCTGATGTGTTGCACTCACATAACTTTCTCTACTCTTGTAATATTCTTATAAACTCTTATTCCTCTGCCTTCTTCATGTTCGTTGAGTTTAACATTTGCAGAAATTAACTTATTGCCAATTTTCTTGTAGGTGCAAGGGGAATATGGGAGTACAATAGGCTCGTCAAATGTTTTAAACCAAGCCGCTGTGCGATGGCTTTGAAATTGCATTTTCTTTGCATGATCAGAAAATAAAAAAGGACCTCCTATTTCAGAACGCGCCAGAAGTATTCAAAATTCTGACAAATAACAAGAAATACCTCCGAAATGGTTCACTCTACAGCAAGATGCATTTGTACATAAATTGTGTGTTCTAATGAGTTCTGAAGTTTTGTACAGTAAGATTTGGTGCATATCTACGCTTTAGCAATTATGCAAAAGTCATCAAGAATAAACAGGACTACATGGACTCTAGCCAGAAATTTCAAAATATTACTTTTTCCATAAAAATATATTAAACATGTGACATTTTAATCAAAATTGTTAAGCCATCTTGGTCAAGGGTGGTTTAGAGTGGAAGAATGTTCTTCAAAATCTTCGTGCCGCATCCTCGAAATATATTAAACTTAAATATCAACTTCGATTTTAACCAGTTTTTCTTTTTTAAGTTATGCTGTTCACAGACAGACACAGACACACCTACTCACCCACCCACATCGTCCCCACACACACAAATACCTTTTTCTAAGAATGCTCTCTTTTTTTTTCTTTTTTTTTAATTTAGGGGGCCTAAAACACATTTTCGGTGAAATCTCTACATCGAAATTTTGGGTCGAATACTTACCTCACTCTATGCAGTGGAGAAAGTAAAGAGGTTTTTGTATATGTATATGCGAGTAAGTAATATAAGTCAAACATTAATTACCCATTAAGTTCAACTGTTTGATTCACAGCATGCCCTGCACATCAGAAGCTACATGTGGCCAGATTATTGAGCTATGGCAAGCTGCTAACACTGTTCAATACAGTTTACAAACTGTTAAATTCACAGAAATGTAATTTAATGTTAATGTCACCCAGGAAAGACGGTATATTTCATAGATATTAGAATAAAACCTTTCATTCGAAAGTAGAAACTGTACTATAATATAACGTAATAGATAAAGCTGTCTAAAGCTTTTTAATTCCGGCATAAATATAAGGAGAATTTGTAGGAGAATTAAACGATTTTATATTTGTCAATATAATATTGTCTTATGTTTACTGTAAAGGTTTACGTGCTTGTGATTCTAAGGGCTAAGTTAAAGCTTTTCTCATAACACAGAATCGTTCAACTCAATAAATGTCGCTTATTTGCAACCTTTTCCGTAAAAGCCATTACGAATTTGGAGATTAATCTGAAGGAAATTAAAATTTGGCTTTTTTACGAGGCCAAATTTATCTACCTTTCCCCCTCCCCACCTTTCCTTTTCCTCATTACAGCGCCACGCCTCTAGCCCCATATTGCAACTTTCAAGCAGTGTGGTTGGTTAACAACCATACATCACCTCTTGCGAGATTCCGAAAGGCGATAAGAAAATGCGAGATGGTTCCAAACAGTGCATATTATTAAATTCGTTTTGTCTAATTTAACTTTCTAATTTTAGAGAGCTTTGGGAATAAAATATTTAGCAATTAGTTCACGCATGCAGTTTTAATCAGATAACTTCGAAAACACGTCAAGAGTTTAAATTATTGTTACTTTATTTCTGCAACAATCTAAACAATGGGAGATTTATTTTTTCCAAGTTCACAACTAAATATGCTTTATGTATCCTTAAAGGCTGCATATGATGTGCAGCTTGTATGCTGGTTTATGTTCCTCCACAAGTGCTGCGGAGTGGGCGAGCATGTGGGTCAAGTAGGTAGTGACCATTTAACTCAAGTGCCCCGCCGCTATGCTAAGGAACTTTTGCAATATCTGCTCCAAAATAACCCAAATGGCTGTTGCTAGCACAGGCAATAATTTAAGTGAGCTTGTTATTAAAGTTAAAAATATGCGATGTATTCCACTCACATATCTTTCTTTACTCTTGCACAAACCATTCTTACTGCTCTATCTACGTCATGTTAATCAAGATAAACATTTGTAGAAATTATCTTAGTGCTAATGTTCTTGCACGCTCAAGAGGAACACAGTACGCTTTAAGCGATAGTCAAATGTTTTAAGAGTGGTCGCTCTATGACTTTGAAATGACCAAGTGATTAAAAAATGAATAATGACGTCGCATTTGACAACGTAAGTATTGCAAAATTCTGAAATATCAAGGAATATTTCACAAAAAAGATAATTTGACATAAACAGTAGTTTTAATGACATCTACATTCCACCCACTCACTCACCCAACTACTCACTCGCTCACTCACTGACCCACTCACTCTTTAGTGTAGTGAGATCTGGTCCATCTCTTATGGGTTACCAATTATGCAAAAGTCATCAAGGGTAAACAGTATTTACATGGGCTATAGCCAAAAAATTAAAAACATACATTTTTTTGCCATAAAAATATTTTAAACATATCACATTTGAATGCCAGTTTTGAAAACATTAAAAAAATTCGGAAAATTTTCCATGTAAAGGGTAGTTTAGGATGGAGCAATTTTCCTCAGTCTTCATTTCACATACTTGACGCATATTAAACTTAAATACCAACTTTGGTTTTTTGACTGACTTCGTTTTTGATTTGTGCTGTTCACACACACACACACACACACACACACACACACACACACACACACACACACACACACACACACACACACACACACACACACACACACACACACACACACACACACACACACACACACACACACACACACACACACACACACACACACACACACACACACACACACACACACACACACACACACACACACACACACACACACACACACACACACACACACACACACACACACACACACACACACACACACACACACACACACACACACACACACACACACACACACACACACACACACACACACACACACACACACACACACACACACACACACACACACACACACACACACACACACACACACACACACACACACACACACACACACACACACACACACACACACACACACACACACACACACACACACACACACACACACACACACACACACACACACACACACACACACACACACACACACACACACACACACACACACACACACACACACACACACACACACACACACACACACACACACACACACACACACACACACACACACACACACACACACACACACACACACACACACACACACACACACACACACACACACACACACACACACACACACACACACACACACACACACACACACACACACACACACACACACACACACACACACACACACACACACACACACACACACACACACACACACACACACACACACACACACACACACACACACACACACACACGGACCTTTTTCTAAAAATGCTTTTTTCTTTTTTGGATTCCGGGATGTCAAAACATACATTTCCGGTGAAATCTCTACGTCGATATTTTGGGTCGAATACAGCCTTCACCTACTTACCACGTGGGACAGAGGACGTAATATATAGCTACAGGATCGGGTTCATATATAAATGTACAAACCTAGAATAAGCGATCAAAAAGTTAGCTGTTTTGTTACACCAAATGTTATTTCCGAAGTTTCAATATAATATGAAACATGTTTCTTTTTTCTGTAACTGATTTGGATCTACGGTAGGTTATCTAACATTTAAAATTCTCTGACCGAGGCAATATTGTATAAATTCGTATCCGGTTTTCACGAGACAAAATGTTTTGAGATCACTTGAATCTTAAGAAACAGCTTTATAGAAATGCATGCATAGACGTGTGTGTTTCTGAATGAGCAGTGATTAGGGTAATAACTACACATATTTTGATAATTTTTAGCTTAGCATGTATCCATTTCGGTGTATTAGTTGTTTTTTTTTTTTTTTGTTTTTTTTTTTTTCCCCTTTTCTTATCTTCTCTTGGTCTAAGTGTTTTACTACAAAGAAATCAGAATGTTTAGTACGTGATGTTATTCGTTTTGCTTTACACCTTCTACTGGCCTAAGTAGCACGGGGTCATTGGCCGTGCAGAAAGCGTTGGAGCTCGGTTGCAATACATCATTCGTAATCACCAGACCCATTTTGCGTCATGCCCTCTGTGACAAGACTACTTGGAGCTATACTAACAAATCTGAAAACCTACAACTTAATAATTACATTTATTTACAGTCCGCTAATGAATTAAATATTGCTGTAACATTGTTCATTACAGTCATCAGTAAACAGTGAAAATATCTGCACTCCTCAACACCTTGTGTGTTACTAAAATTATGTTTTGGCACTTTCCCAGGTTGTGTCAGCAGGGCTGCCGATGGTGCGGTGCAGCTTGCACTCTGTAAATACAATGTTTGGCTGGGGGAAGGCGCTGTGGTCGGCTGGCCCCCCGCCAGGGGGACTAATTGGTCAGCCGGATCTGACTCAGTGGTGCGCTCTCTGGGGCGACCTAGAACTCCGTCAGGTCTGCATCTGTTAGGGACTCACGTAGTTGTTTTGTCTGTGATACGTTTTGGCTGCCTGTACGGTACTTTCATATCATCCTTCCTCCCGCGGTCTGACGCACCATAAGTCATCGGCTGATGTGTCGGAATCCCCTCCGTGACACACAAGACAAATACGGAACCAACGAACGATATTTATATTATTTTTGGTTGCAATGCCATTGTATTCGAAGCTGAAGTGTATGCAATTAAAATCTGTGCCAGCTACAATCTGAATAGGGGCTACAAAATAGGAAACATTTGGACTCTCTGACAGTAATTACTTTGTAAGTAATTATTGCTAGCCATCAGGTAACATATACATATGTTAATCTGGAACTGCCTAATAAACGTAATAAATACACAAGATCATTCTTCGGTAGGTACCAGGACACAAGGGAACTTTAGACAACGAAAAACTAGTTTTCCTGACAAACGTCTGCTCAAGCATTTACTGGCACTCAACTAGTTTTTGGCATACCATAAATACTGCTCGAGGAACCTTTGTTGGGTAGATTGACTATCACTATCTGTTGCAGTTGGCTCAAACAGAAGGATGCAAACATAGTAAGTGAATGATAAGTAGGTTATCCTCATCACTTGCTGAAGCTCTGCTTAATATCAATAGATGAAATACGAACCTCATAACTGGGCTTTTGGCAGGACATTGTAGATTGCGGGAACAGTTGGAGCTCCTTACACACCGTGGTCAGGTGTTGCCGTAAGGCGGGTTCATTCACGTTCCTCATGCGTATTTGCACTTCGCTGACACTATGGTCTTGAAGTTACCCTGATAATGATTAAGGGGCAGATCAACGTGGCCAGACTGCTTATGTTGAAGGAAATAGGCTCAGTCCAGAAGTAAACAACGGGCACATGCCTGAAAAGTATACCAAATCGTGCTGTACACGTAGCCTGTTAGTGTTTTATTTCGTTGTAGAACACTGCCTTTAACGAATATGTAAAGTGGACACGTCTATTAATTGGTGAGGACAATAATATACATAAAGATGTTGTCTCCGACTCTCACTTAAACTAAAGGTATATTGTGAGCAGCTCCTTTCGATATCGCAAGGTAATAGATGCACACAAATGATACAATATATCACTGTCTGATATATTTCTTACATTTTTGATCTGGAGAGCTCGCAGCAAGATATCTCGAACATGACACATTATAAAAAAAAACAGAGTTTCTTTTTTTCTAACACTGGAGTTTATAGTGCACATTTATCTTAATCTCACCGGCATTGATTTCCTTAACTTCTATATGTACTTCTTCCAATACGCCATAGCCTTTGACATCTGTAACTGAAATGTTTCTAAGAAGGCTAAAGCATTGCCCATGCCTATGACACTTTGGAATCTAAAGCGTTGTTCATTTTTGTTTACTCACAGTCTGGACCCAGGGGATGCGTGCCAAGACACGCATTAGTAACTTGAAATCACGAAGCAGATTTCTCCAATCCGCCCCTAATAATGATGAAACGTTATGGAGGTTACGTAATGAACAGAAGAAGACTGCATGTTATGTAATCTTCAAATGTGAAGTAAGGTAGGAAGGATTTGAACCTTTGGGTTTGATAAAACCAGATGATAATCTTCCTAAAAACAACTTAGCTGATAAACTACATCCCTGATAAAAGGGCAGGGGTATTTAACTAAAATAGCAGTAATAGCAAATGATACAATAAACCACAAGGCTCCAGTGAATATGAAAATTATAATCCGATTTTATTATTACTAGTTGAAGCAAAGCATTGAAGCAAAGTTGCTAAATTCAGCCTGTAATCTGAATACGAAGTTGAATAAAAATAAAAACAGGAGATTGCTTAAGATTAGACGATTATCCTAAACAAACTAGTAATCAAACCTTTTATAGTTTAAAAGAAATACCTACACAAAATTACAAATGTGCATTGTATCTGTACACAACAGTACGGAGTCTATAAAAAGAGGCGTTAGTGGTAGAGAATGGGAAAGAAGAAGTAAGACAGTGGTTTCTATTATCTACAGTTTTATTCATGTCATATAGATTAGTTAAGAATAGAAAATTAAACTTCCTTAAAAAAATAAATAAATAAAATGAAATTATATTTAAACTACAAAATGTACAATTGATGTGGTCTCGTCTCTCCTCCTTTCCGCTATCCTACACCGACTGCTGCTTTCTGGTGTCTTCTGCTCCGGCTGCTCTGGCATGTGATCTTAACCTCAGGGTATGCGTGAGTGTTTGCGAATAAAACCAGAACTTCGTTGAAACACTTTTATTCTCCCAAAATAAGAAAGCGTGAGATTTGCCGATCGTTATTAAATACTTTGAGTCGTTACCGTGTCTTTACTAAGACCGAAGATTGTTAATATTAACTATAATGTGTTCTCACACTTGAGGATCCGGAATACAAGCCCCGTAGCTGAGATGCTCGCTCGGCGATATGGGCGGCACATGTACTGCCCCGTCGGATTCTGGAGGGCCACTGTACTGCCCTGTCGGGTTCTGGAGGGCAACTGTACTGCCCCGTCGGATTCTGGAGGGCAACTGTACGGCCCCGTCGGGTTCTGAAGGGCAACTGCACTGCCCCGTCGGGTTCTGGAGGGCAACTGCACTGCCCCGTCGGGTTCTGAAGGGCAACTGCACTGCCCCGTCGGGTTCTGGAGGGCAACTGTACTGCCCCGTCGGGTTCTGGAGGGCAACTGCACTGCCCCGTCGGGTTCTGGAGGGCCACTGTACTGCCCCGTCGGGTTCTGGAGGGCCACTGTACTGCCCCGTCGGGTTCTGGAGGGCAACTGCACTGCCCCGTCGGGTTCTGGAGGGCCACTGTACTGCCCCGTCGGGTTCTGGAGGGCAACTGCACTGCCCCGTCGGATTCTGGAGGGCAACTGTACGGCCCCGTCGGGTTCTGAAGGGCAACTGCACTGCCCCGTCGGATTCTGGAGGGCAACTGCCTGCTCCGTGCGCTCCCGGTCAGAAGTCACCTCTCTTCCCCTCAAAAACCCCTCCAATTTCATGGCGCGAAAACTCCGCGTCATGACGCTCTCAACGTTCTTCAGCTCTTAATGTCCCTACGACGGGTTTCGAAGAAGTCTCCGCGACCATCCCTTGTTTACCTACTCAACACCTGCGCTGAGCGATTTCCAGGAAAACCGGTATTACTGTGTATCAGGCTGACTACCTGGACTTTACCACTAATGACTTGCCTGCAACATTACGTGTCCCTTCTAACAACTTTAACCGTAACTACTCCTTGCTAATTCTGTAGATTTATACATGTAACGACTTTAACATTTCCTGATTATTTAATTGTGCCATGTGACGCAGTATTATGTCCATAATTATGGCGTTCACAATTTCGGCTTCACAATATAGTATAAATAATAATATAAAATTAAAATCATAAATAAAAATTAAACCTAAAGTTCAAAGAGAGGCAAGGGTATAAATTACCTTTGAACTATATATTGTTGCTGGATGGCGAATTGTCTTTGATTGGGACTTGTACATATGATCACGTTGTAATAACTCACAATGTAAACAAAACTAAATAGTTCTTCTCCAAATTAGAGGTATCAAGAATGACCTATGATAATGCGTAAGTAATGGACTTTCAACCGAACGGGATGACCCAGGCGGTGACGTCTGTGACCCGCATTCGATGGTCCGCGGGTTCGATCCCCGTGACCGCGTAGTCTGACGTGAGTTTTTGCGTGTCACTTAGACGAATGTTGAGATGCTTTCTTTCATACCACGATCATACGATCGTTTTCCTTCATTCCATTCTCTTATCTTTCAGGTATGCTTTCAGGCGAGTGGTGTTGATGGTAGCTGTTCTTCTGGGTGATAGGTGGCGTTTGGGCGGCCGCTATTCTCCGTTGCGGAGGACACCTGTGTGGCACCCATCGGAGGCACGTAGCGCTAGCTCCGGCAGGGAGAGGGTTACGCCTGTGGAACTCCGGACCCATAGTGTGGATGTGGATTATATTTTGAGTGAACCTAAAACAATGCTATGCAAAACTGCAATTTTTTTTTTTTTACTTTAGACTGCTGCAACCACGAAAATTCTAAACTTCAAATAGTATTCGGTATAATGATTTTTCTATAATACAGTATGCGAATATACCGTAAAAATAATATTAATAAAGCGCAAAATAAACGTGTCACACCAAAAAGAAAACATACGGATTAGTTAATATCATGTATTGATAAGATTAAAGAAATGGAGAAAATAGTATGTCAAGTTTCAAAAATGTTCGATCTAACTGAAATGACCCATTTCAGTGTTTATGCTAAGAGTTTGACCTTGACGGAGGTACAACGCATGACTCGCAATCAGCTGCACGCGGTGTGTATACCTTCTAGCCGTGGATGAAGCGTTACTCCAGTCTGCATGGCTTGCTAAGTTATTTAATTTCTCTGCATGTATTTAGAATTCCATTCTGAACTTTTCCTAGGATTACATGGCATCATCAAGCCACGTACTAAAAGTTTTCCCGGAAATTTTTAGTGTACAGTAAGTATTGTTAATTATGTTTATAATGTTAATGACCATGTAAAAATAGGAAATATCAAACTAATTGTTTTTTGTTTAACGTATAAATAAAGTACACATTTCAATGTTCAAAATAAGCTACACGTCATATTTATCTGAAAAATAATACCAGAGATATTTATGTTTATGTAGAACGGTGTGCGAGAAATATCCGAAAATGTAATGCTTTATATTTACCAAAATAATTAATTTACAGACAAACAAAAAAATAGGGGTATCATTTTTTCATTTGCAGAACACGTACATTTAATATTAATGAAATCGGAGACATGAAGGTCAAATTTTGTGCGTTTTGACATGGAATGACTCAATGGCATGAACCAGAGAATCTTCATTATGACACCAGTGTCTTGACCGTTAAGCTAGTAAACGCTAATTTACTTAAGGACCCAATACTGATGTTTCAGGAATAAATAATGCTCACCTCTCTAAACGTGACAAAATCGACCTCCATCATATTACAAGGAGACAGAAATTAAGTTTTCTAGTTTAGGAAGGTGACTGACTATTGCCCAAGAGTTGACAAAACTAGCATAGGTATGCACAGCACAAGGCACGATAGCACCTACAAGGTGACGGCACCACCCAAACAATGGAAGTCATGATATCATGAATACCTTAGAGAGGGCAAGAAATGCTGTGTGACCAGACAAACAATGTTGATTTCTTCCTGTTATTAGACTGCTCCATTATGCCCGTGTTTGTACGTTGTTATTTAGGGTAATCGTCATTTAGCGACTAAGAATTTCATTTTACATTACTTTGGGGAGTTTATTCTAAACACCACACTAAACTAATTTTTATTGATTTGTGTATTTTGACTTGTATGTTGCAAATTGCCTTTTATATGTTAAAGCCAATTTAAACAGTTTTACAGTTTCTTTAAATATTCATATTGACTCGACACGAACTACCCTACATTTACAAATTAATACATTTAAGTATACAAAAATCAGTATAGACATTCAGTATTTTCGGTTGTTTAATGCTGCACCACAAAGAATAAAATAACCTCATCACCTAATTTTTAAGAGATCTGTACGTCATGAACTCCAAGCGGGAGACCCCCTTCGATTCCCGGTACCAGCGTGGGGATTTTCTCCCCTGGGAGACCTGGCACTCAGCCTCGTTAGGTCCCTAAGGCGCAATTGTGGAACTAGAGAAGTAGCGGCCCCTGGTTGTGTAGACCACGTAACCGACCGGGAGTAACCGGGCCGCTGACCACGTCCCACCTCCAGTACTGCACCGCACTCATGACGCCTGTGTTAGGCTGCTGCGCCGTGGGGGGTACGTCGTACATTGGGGCGAGTACGTTAACTAGCCCCGCGGCGCAACAACCCTATTCGGTGCAAGACCTACCACCCGGCCGCTGCGTTCCTCACCTCTGCCCATCACAGGCGTCATGGATGGATGCAGTACTAGAGGGTGCGACATGGTTCTTCTTGGCCGCTATAGGCATGTGGTCTTCGCAACCAGAGGCCGTTTCTTCTCAATCACGTAGCTCCTCAATTGCCCCCTCAGGATTTAACGAGGCTGACTGCACCCCAGACTAGGTCTCCCACCGCAAGAAAATAATCATACCCGTACCGGGAATCGAAGTCGGGTCTCCCGCTTGGTAGGCGACAGCGCTACCACCGCGCTAAGGAGACACCATGGCAAATCCGCGCAGTTTAAATTATGTTTTGATCTAACTTCGTAGGCTTAATTTTACTGAAGTTAAGACATATTGTAATATTTTCAAATAGTGGCTGAGAAAACGAGGATCAACTTTACCACTCTCTCGAGTGGTAACGTTTTTGTCATCATCATCAACCTTCAAAATAGGCCAGATAGGTCTGTTTCGGCTCAGAAGAAATCTTCCCAGCGTCTCCATGATCTCCCAACTTCTCTACTACCAACTGGTTTGTACTGCAAGCCCTCTTTGGTTGTCTTTCTTCTGGCATTTGAGAGATGTGATCTTGCCCTTTCATTTTATACTCCCTGATTTTGTCATTTAAATAAGATATTTTTAGTTGCTCTCTTATTGTTTCATTTCTAATATGATCTTTAAGACTACAACCAGATATGTATCTCAAAAATTTCATTTCAATCGCTTCAGTTACTCTTTTGTTACTTTTGTTCAAGGTTAAACTCTTAGCTCCATGAGATATAATGGACAATACCATAGTTTTATAAAATTTTAATATGGTATCTCTTCTTGCTTTCGTTTTCAATGTTTGTTCTACAGTGACACATGATTTTTGAAATGCACATATACTTTTTGTTTTAAATCTCTATCATATACATAGGAAATATCACATCCTAAATAGCTAAAAATTTCACTTGTTCTAACATTTCGGTTTTGAGGAACAGTTTAGATCGCGTTGGGTATTTATCGATGAAGACCATCACCTTCGTTTTTTCTGCTGAAATAATTAAATTGTACTTTGACATTATTTCGTGAAGTTGCTCGGTCTTTAATATCTGCCAGAATGACCTCATCACCTGCAAACAGGACTGTAATTAGGATCGTTCCACCTAACTTAAAATCTACTTTCAATAGAGCTTGCCACTCAGGAACTGCTGCAACAATATAAAATATTAAAAAATTCTGGAGACATTGGGTAACCCTATCTTACACCTCTGTTTGAAGAACTGTCTTACGATTACCTAACAAGTTTAAAATCAGTGATCATCAGCTCTGAGACACAACCCCAATTCAAAACAATTCTCCGGGTGGCAGTCACATATACTTTCATAATCGAAGTATATTTTGTCAGAATTTTAATACTATTAGTACCTAAAAGTTTTATCTCTACAAGTTTCACAAATGTCTAAATCTGTACCTCGTAAATCCTTCACGCAGAAAAGAGGCCTTAGTTCTGTGAACGTCTTTTTCTCTGAACTGTTGAAATGACGCAGAACAAAACAAGGTCTAAATGACACCTGTCCAAGCTTCATACGTCGTCAGAGACGAGTTCTTTGTCTCTGTAAAAGACCTCATCATGAATATTCAAAAAAAGAGAAGGGCGAGGTTTACTTTTCAGTGTATTTTGTTAGCTCTCGGTTGCCCTTCACACGGAGATGCAACGTTTTAAAGTCAAATATAAACAACGAAACGACATTAACTGGGGCAGTCATGTGAGGACTGGATCGCATCCCATCAGTTAGATCTCGTCTCAAAGGAAACATGCTAAAGTAAGCAAGTTGCGAAATATATAGTGAAATTCATCAACAGTATTCATGAGGTAAAAGCCTAACACATTTCCTGCTATTTCTGCACCTACCAAAATGCGATTTAGGATACCGAGATTTCAGTGGAAATTCACGTTTGAGTCTCCCTGAATCCTAAAGTGAGTGAGTAAACGGCGTTTAACGGCCCGTCGACAGCTAGTAGCTTGGGCCTGAATACTGTCTAACTACGTTTCATTTCTGTGGGTTTGTTTAAAATTCTGTATATGAATGTTTCTCTACTGCGTTTAGTCAGTAGCGGAAATATGGTACTCGACCCAAAAATTCTATGTCAAGATTTCACAGGAAATATACGTTTCGAGGCCCCGAATCGGAAAAAGTGTTTTCAGAAATAGGTCCGTGTGTGTGCACGTTTGTGTGCGTGTGCATGTGTGTATGTGTGTGTGTGTGTGTGTGTGTGTGTGTGTGTGTGTGTGTGTGAACAGCATAACTAAAAAACAAAAAACTGGTTAAAAACTAAACTTGGTATTTAAGTTTAATATTTGTCAAGGATGTAACACCAAGATTTTGAAGAAAATTCCTCCATCCTGAACTACCGTTTACGTGGAAACCTTTTCAAAAATTTTTTATTTCTCAAAAATAACTCTAGCGATTTTAATTAAAATGCCATGTGTTTTATGGCAAATGAAATGTTTATTTCGAATTTTCTGGCTATAGCCCAAGTAGTTCCGTTTACTCTTGATGACTTTTGCATAACTGGTAAATCGTAAGAGATAGACTAAATCTTATCATACAAAAAATGTAGATCTCGTTAAAACACACAAGTTATGTCTAAATGCATTCTTTTGTGGGTTGGACCAATGCCGAGATATTGCTTGCTATTGCTTCAATCCTTATTTATTTTGGAATCCTTATTTATTTAATTGTTTTCCCCTTTCTCCTTTCATCGCAAGCGCTTGTTACCACGGTAAAAGGTCTTGGATCCTGTTTTCACAAGATATAGTCATGAAAAGTTTGGTTACATTTCAGTTGTGCACTGAAAATCTGTAGTAAAGCAATTAAATATATATTTTGGGACATAAATAAAGGCAAATTGAACTTCCAGGAATTACTATTCAACCAAATACGTAAGACTGTCTCATTTTAAGTTTAATTTGTGTTTATTACTTCTTATGCTGTTTTCATCTGTTCCCTCTATTCGTTTGCGTTTATGTTCCAAGGCTTTTTATAATGCTTTATTAAAACCGCACTACCTTTAACTTTGGTCTTAGAAAATCCTTTGAAGTGAAAACGGTCAAAGTGGTTTCGGATCCTCTTGGCCAAAATAATAATATATTTGATGAAATTGAAAATAAGTAGTGCACAGATAATTTAGTGACGACATTATGTTTATTATCTCTTTGCTATGCAAAGACAGTGTAATTTCAACGGCATCACATAGCGAACGCCCAAGGCCTACTTATTCCCCTATTCTTCAGGCATCTACAAGAAAATCAGTAATAAGTTCTGCAAATGTTTCTCGATTAACATGAAATAGAGAGAGATTGAGTGGGACGATGAGAGAGTGGGAGAATGAGAGAGTGGTTGAGTGATAGAGTGAGAGAGTGAGAGAGGTTGAGAGCGTGAGAGACTGAGTGACTGAGTGAGTGAATGAGTGAGTGAGTGACTGAGTGAGTGACTAGTGAGTGACTGAGTGACTGAGTGAGTGAGTGACTGAGTGAGTGAGTGAGTGAGAAGGTGGGGGAGTGAGAGGGTGATTGAGAGAGTGATAGATTGAGAGAATGAGAGAATGAGAGAGTGAGAACGTGATTGAGTGACTGAGCGGCTGAATGACTGAGTGAGTGAGTGAGTGAGCGAGTGCGTGAGTGGGTTTTAAGGACCCGTCCACAAGTAGGTCATTTGGGCCCCGAAATACAGGAAAAAGCGTCTTTAAGAATAGTTTTGTACAAGAGTACAGAAAGTCATGTGAGTGCAACACATCAAATATATTTTTTTAAATCTGTATATGACATTTCAATTGTTCCTTCTTCCCATTGTACTACTCTTTAACTATATTGTGCACTTTTCTTTCTATTTTATTCTTCATTCTTAAGTGTTTATTTTAAACATGAAAAACTATAATATATTTTTAATAGTACCTTTCTCATTTTGGCAGCCATATATTTTAGAGGGGTAAACACACATAAATAAATAGAAAGATGTCTAGTTTGTTGTGACCAGGAACAGCATTACTCCAAAAGGAATACTCGATTAAATACCTATTCCTTAGACAATGCACGCGCCCATAACAATTACAAAATCAACATTTTCAAACTATAAAAGCCTTATTCTTATACTCTCCTGTTCACTGACCACTTCTTACGATCCATAAAAATGTTCCCACACTTCTTAGTTCTGATTGGTGAACTTCGGGGTGATTTCAACAACTACCAATTATGCGACAGGAAGATCTTTAAGAAAATCCCCGGACACCAAAAAACCCTTTATTATATCTGTTCCGGAAATACAAAATGGATCCAGGCCTAACCTGAAGGTAAGAATATTTTCTGCCAAATTTAACAAGAAGTCAACGTGAAGTTCAGCCAAGATATCGATGTGCACACTAGCACAAATCTCCATCTAGTAGTATCTCCCTCATCCGGAAAGGCATACTATTGAGGCGCCATATATTCTAATACTTATACTTTCCTTAAATGGCATTTCGTTTATGATTTTCTATTTTTTCTTCCTTTCTCTTTCTTTTGTCTCTTTGTTTCTCTAACTATGCAAAGAGAAGGGAATTTCAAAGTGATTACTCAGCGATCAGCTCTTAAGATTCGACTATCGCTTAAGCATATTCCCCTGTTCCCAAAGGTATACGTACAAAAAATAGGTAATAAAATAATTTCTACTAATGTTTATATCAAGTAACGTAAAGTAGTTAAAAAATAAAGCTTCTTTTAACTTTTTGGTTGTCGAGTTATATTGCTGTATATGCCGTTTTTCCTCTAATTCCTCAACAAGTTTGCATATCTCCTTCGGAGGCACCTCAGCCAAGCGAATCGAATAACCGTGATCGTTAGAGCGCTAAACAATGAGCATCCACTTAAAGCCAAACTTTGCGAGCTTGAATCCCAGCAACAGAAGTCAAATGTCCGTGTAGCAAAGGGCGAGGAGGCCCCAAGTAAAATAAACGGTGTAATGGCACGCTTGGATGCTGACGCGGTTACATTTGTCTGCAGCTGCATAGATTTTGCGTCTTATTCTTAGAGAAACACTATAGTTTTAGTGAAAAAATTAATATTTTATAATATAAGTCATTTGCAAATACTTGAATTCTATTTATTCGGTTAGGATAACAAGAAATTAGAAAGAAGAAATAAAGTATCTCAAAATTTAACAAATTTATATGGTGCTCGTGTGTCACGCTGTCATTAAGGGGTTAAGAATAGCTTATTGAAGAATGCGTAGAGAAAATCTTGTGAACGTAAGACAATAGCATTTTTATTTAGGTAGTTAAAAACATGTTTCCGATGATACTTTGTTCAAAGTTCTAGGCGGAACGCAATAGGCTCTTTCTACCAGTACGTGACAGAGAAAGTAATATACAGGTAAAACTGGCCAGCTGTAACCTAATTTATTTCTGGAAATAGAGCATTAAAGCTGTTAAGAAGTAAACACTTTCATCTGAGAGCGATTACATCAAGCAGCTATAATCGCGAGTGGTATCAGTGGCGCATCACTTTAAAATATCAAACAGGAGCGGGGGCAATATGAGGTCATTAGATAGAGTTTTTCAAAACAAACATCTGCAGGAAAGGTTTTTATTTATTCATACTCTTTCAGTACATCTACTATAAAACAATCACAAAATTCACTAAAGAAAAAGTGTAGAACTTATCAGAATACACAGTGTGTATAAACAAGTTAGTTTAGCTTAATGGAAATAGCCGAAACATTTGGGCTGTTTTCAAAATATTTCTTATTTCCTTTTCAATTTTGAGTAGTACCGTCCAGTGCACAAATACGTGGTGATATGAGGAATAGCTGTTTAGGTGAATGGCACCACGCCCCCAGATCACACCTCTGTCAGTTATAGCAAGGCTTGATTGGTAACACGTGATTGCCCTTTGTTTTGCAATGGTGGGAGCCTCAAACAGTTTTAGATGCATTGAAAAATACAATTTAAAATTAGTTGTATGTTAATTTGATTACACTATCAGCGATTATTTAGGGAAGGAGTAACAGTAAAATTGTCAATCCTTTTCGTAAAATCAAAATCTGCTTAGTTTTGCGTATTTTTCGGGGATAGCAGATGAGGGATAAAGCAAATTTGTTTTGTTACAGGCGTGTTAACATAAACTCTACATCACACATATTTATTTAGAATCACGTCATTTCATTACAAAAGAAGTCACTGTAAATTAAAGCTCAATGTGTACACAACATACCGAGCATACAAAAGTATTTCTGTGAGGTATGGTTTTGTTATGTATTTGATTATGAGTGGAAAAACACAAAAATGATAATGGAAGTAGTGTTGACAATCTTAAATTGTTTCCCTTATACCTTCCTTTCACTAATCACCTTAGCCACATCTTTGTTCATAGATCATGGCTTGTGTGTCCGATTTGAATAAAAACAAATAGGAGATTGACACACCCAGGACTGGTGTGGAACACAAATGGTAAAAAGGTTCCACCAAAATTAAATAAAGAAATACATTAAAAGATACTTAAGTATCAGAACATTTCCGTGCTCTGGAATAAAGAAAAAACAGGACATACATAATATAACAAATAATTAGAAACTAAAGGATTAATACATATTGAATAGATGTGCAGTGTTGTACATTCGAGTTCATAAAACTGTGACGATATTATTTTCTGGGTTGATGTTGATAAGGAAATACCAAATGCGTCTCCTCGCCCAGCCTCACTCCCCCTATGTGGTTCTACCACTGATTCAGATTCAGATTTGTTTATTGAGAAGTTTTTCTGGTGCCGGTACAATAGGCCTGGCTTACAGGCTACAATTATCACTAACTTACAATTAACAATATGTACAATAATTACAGTTTTTGGGCTTACCAAAAACCCATGCGGTAACCATCTTTAGGTCACCGAGAATAGTTTTTGCTTGTAGCCATTGTCTTTTGAGTGTTTTGTTTCATTTTATATATGTACACACATACACACACGCATTCACTCCTGGGAATTCCAAAACAACAACAACAACAACAACAACAACAACACACACACACACACACACACACACACACACACTGGGTACACCAAAAATATGCGTCCCAGCTCACGCACTGCACTATATACAATTTACTTTACTATATACACTATACACAGTTTTCCGCTATTTTCCTGCGTGGTCAGGTTGCAGCTCCTGTATATTTCCCGAGGCCTAGGGCCGGGGTTGCAGTGACACGCGTTAGTCGGCCAGCCTTGCCGCGTCTAAAACATTTTTATCCTAGCGTGTTTATGGTGCTTCGGCTCACCTTTGCCAATGTTCGTGATCACGTGAGTTCTAATGCGCAACCCACGCTGCCTTGGCTCTTTTAGCTATGACCTCTAGGATGGATGGGATCTGGGTTTCAAGGTGAAGGGTGTGGTTAGTGGTTCGGAGTGGAGCATAGAAGATTTTTCGATGGGAGAGGTTTTGGAGGCTTTAGATTTATTTTAAGGCGGTTTTGGAGGCACTGGACTAGGCCACACATTCATACAGGACCACCGAAAGAATAAATGCTTTGTATAAAATTAGTTTGGATTTGAGTTGCAGCTGTTTGCTGCGGGAGATGGGGGCGCATAACTTTAGCCGCTGTCTGCCTTTGTGGGCGCTATTTTTTATGTGGGTGGACTAGCACATCGTGCGAGTCATGGTGACGCCTAGGTATTTAATATGCCGATGACAGTGCAATGTATAACCACCAACCACTAGGTCCGTTGTCAAAGTGTGATGTCGCTTCGAGATATGTATCAGCTGGCATTTATTAGGATTAATATTGATTTCCCAATCAAGGAGCCCTGAAAGGAAGCTATTTATACATCTTTGCATTTCTGCTAGGCTGAAACGAGGATTTTAGTGGTGGTTGTATATTGCAGAGTCGTCAGCATAAATGGCAACGCTGCATCTGGCGTCCACTGGGAAATCATTGGTGAACTATATGGACAAAAACGGCGACATGATTACCCCTTGTGGGACGCCAGCCCACATCACTCCCTCCCAGGAGGAGGAGTTGCCCACTTGGAATCGTAGAAATGCCGATTTTCCAAGAAATTGTGCAGCAAGTACAGATAATTTTGAAGGGCCAATGAGGCCATTGTACCAGTACCGGTCAAACGCGGCCTCTACGCCCAGAAATAACGCCAATGTTTAAGCCCCATTGTTAAATTGCTCAGGCTAACTGAGTAGCTGAGTAGCTGCTATATACAGCTAGCCTGAGTAGCTGAAACTCTGTGGAATGTCCTTTACTAAAGCCAAACTGTGAATTTGGAAGTTAATGTGTTTCCAAAGCTTGTTTTTGAAGTCGAGAAAGTGTAGGTTTTTCGAGCAATTTGCCAACAGTAGACAAAAGACTAATGGGGCGGTAAATTGGGGCAGTTTCCTAATGAGCTTGTAAACTTCCTGAGGTGTTATAAGGGGTAGCTGTTGCTCTTGCTTCTGCGCCACCCAGGTTTGTACCCATGTCTGGACCTCCCGTTCTAGGTGACGGTTGGTCACTGGGTTTTCCCTGAATCTGTCTTGGAGACAGTCAGCGAGGACCTGGGCTTTCTCCTCTGCAGAGGAGTGCAGACCACCGTGAGTGTGCAGCGCCTCAGTTGTGGAGTTGACGCGCGTGTGGACCTTGAAAGCGTTTAATAATTTGGCCATGCGTAGCGAGGCAATAAAGTTTCAATGGAGACATCTATGTCTGCCTCGCTATAGTATGGCAGCCTAGGTTGTACCATTCTGTGCATTTCCATGCTATCCCAGTCGGTGTCGGCCCTCTTCCGAAAGCAGAGGCACCGACCGTAATAGCACCCGGTATGTCGAAATGCACAGAAAGATGGTCGGACTTCAGAGTGTAATAAACAGTGAAGTTATTTGACAGTGTCACATTTTTTGTGAGTACGAAGTCCAAAATCTCAGTGTTAAAGTGCTTGATCTGTGCCAAAAATAACGCCTGTTATAAGGTCAACTAGGAGATTTCCAGCCGCGTTTGCTCGGTGACAATACCACCAGGGGTGCCGGTCGTTGAAATCTCCTGCAATTATAAGGTGGTCCTCTAAAGCGAGGATTTGTTCGAGGTCTTGTGTGAAATCTGGAGAGTTAGGGACCGATAAAGTGCTACCAGCATTACTGTTTGGTTGTTAACATGGGTTTTAAAAACCGTGCACTCTAACGCTGCCAGCACGAGCAGCGTAACAGAAGCATGAACATTTAGTTTCGCAAATAAATGCGACGTCAATTTTGTTACGCCGTAGTTAGCTTTCAAGTTCGTGTTGCTGCCTGTAGATGACGTCGACATTCCACAGGAGTGCGCGAGATAAAGTTACATCTTCCCTTACATGGTCCATTTATTCTAAGAGAATGGAGAGGAGACATAATGGTTTCAATTATTTTCTATAGTGCTGCTGCAGCTTCTAAACTTGATCAAGAAGGACTGCAGCTTTGTTAAAAGCACTGGGAGGTTGAAATTCTTGAACAAATTAGAAATATCTCTTAGTTCGCCCAGGTTGCCGTTGGAGGTCTGGGGGTTGAGGTCGTGGAGGGGGACCATTTGGTGGTGGCACGGATACATTTTGCCCTCCGGCGACTCCTGCATAGGAGACGCCTGGGTTGATCTGTGCCGGGTGCAGGTTGGGTTCGGACCATGGCTGTGCACTTGGAGTCGTCCTGGCTATGGTTGCCAGTTGACGGTGGTGGCGTTCGTTTCTGAACGTCTCACACCCCCTATAGCTGGCAGGATACGCTGCCCCACAGTTTGCGCAGTGGGTTTGAACCTTCTGCTTTGCCTTTTTAGGGCAGTCAGAGGCCACCGCAGAGGACACACTGGGAGGTCATATTGCACATTCTGTTTGTGTGCCCTAGCTGTTGGCAGTTGAAACATTGGGTGATTTTATTAGTTTTGAGGACCTCCACGGTGACCATTATATGACACACCTCTCACTCTGTTTTTTTTTTTTTTTTTTTTTTTTTTTTTTTTTTTTTTTTTTTTTTTTTTTTTTTTTTTTTTTTTTTTTTTAAACGTTGGTCCTGCCTACACTCACCTGGAATATTGGTAGAGGCCTGTCGCGGGAAATCACTTGACGCACTTGGACGCCGGTGTACCTCTTCTGCTCCACGTCCTGTTTGATGTCTTCTTTCTCCAATTCGACAGGAAGACGTTTCACGACGCATCGCTCAGGCTGGTCGCTCTGGGGCGTAAAGCTGTAATTTTCGACTCCGACGTCCTTCAGGAGCTGTATGGTTGGTGTGGCATCCTGTTTACGTTGGAGGAAGAGCTTATATAGGTTGATATGGTCAGTGCAGAGGGAGCGAGCGGCAACTAAAAAATCGATATGAAAGTAGCTTGATGTACGATTCAACTTCAGGCTTTGGTAATTTTCTTTGCATTTGGTTGCATATATCGTTTATCGAGAGAAAAAACTATATAGGTATAATAAATTGATGAGCAATAAATATATGCTTTTTACGCTGAATATTTTCAAAGGAAATATGCGACAGATATGTACAGCACGCGCGCGCGCGCGCGCACACACACACACACACACACACACACACACACACACACACACACACACACACACACACACAGAGTACCTTCGTTGTGAACTACCCGTTCATTGACATGTTTCTCTTATTTATTTATGTATATTATGTTAATGAGTTATTTAGTTAGTTATTTATTTAGTTATACGCTTTCTCATTTATTGACTCATTCATTGATTCATTCAATCATTTATTTATTTTTATTGCTCGTTTCACATTCATGACATGCCTTATGGCTGCAAAATCAGCATTACACGCATTGCAATATATTTTCTGAAGGTCTCAAAAGTAAATCTCCTTCAGTTTTCACTTAGATATTGTCTATATTGAGAGAAGATACAGTCGAAGTCACATGATGTGATGCACATATACTTTTACAATTCATGTACTCACATCTGCAAAGAAAATAGGCAATTTTGCATTGTTTTCGGGGTCTTATGAGGTGTGTTCATCTTACCTATCACAGATCGTGATGGTTTGATAACACAGCAATAAGGGGGAAAATTAGGGGCGATTGATGTCTTGGCTTTTTCTAAAAACGAACCAGTGATACGTATTCACAATCTCACAATCTCACAATCTCTCTCTCTCTCTCTCTCTCTCTCTCTCTCTCTCTCTCTCTCTCTCTCTCTCTCTCTCTTCTCTCTCTTAACTTTAATGTCTTTTATGGATGTTACACGAAGAATTTCAAAACAATTCCTCTCACTAAACTACCATTTACATGGAAAATTTTTCGAAAATTTTTATTTTCTCGAAAATGGCTAGAAAGATTTTGATTAAAATCCCACATGTTTGAGATATGTTTATGACAAATGAAATGTATAGTTGTATTTTCTGGCTATAGACCCTGTAGTCGTATTTACTCTGGATGACTTTTGCATAACTGGTAAATCGTAAAAAATGGGCCAAATCTTCTTCTACAAAAAATGTAGATTTTGCTAAAAAACACAATTTATGTCTCAATAAAATTTTTTGTAGAGTGAACCATTTCGGAGATATGCCTTGTTATATGTGCGAGTTTGGAGGACTTACACTTCTGTCAAATGGAACAACGCTATTCAAGTTTTTATATATTAACCGTGCAAAGAGAATAGAATTTGAAGGTTTAAAAGATTTGACTATCGCCCAAAATCAACTGTATTCCATATTTCCATTGCACCTACAAGGAAATAAGCAATAAGATATTTTCCGCAAGTGCTTATCTCAATTAACATGTTAGAGGAATAAGAGTTTGTAAGGATAGTTAAAGCGCGTCTCACCCTTAAAAGACAGTACACGTTAAATTGAGCGCAGTGTTGCAACATGTACTAGTTGCGAATCTCTCTCCGCGAGCGACTCGAGGTGGCCTGAGTCCTGTACTTAGTCCTTCAATTGCTGCTTGACGAGACGGACACTTTTAACTTTGGTATCCCTCCACGCCTTTGTTACTGTATGACCTAAATTTACAAATGACTCGTCTGTATAAACAATTGATTTCCCCTGGTCCCTAAATCTTTTACGTCTTTTAGATATTTATGTCGCCATCTGATGATATCGATATCGTCTCTTCCTATTAATATGCACTTGTTACCCTTTCTTTCATATTCGAACCCCAAATCAGAGTGGCCCTTGAGAAATTTGGTAGGGTCTCATCACTGTTGAACTGTGACAAAATTATATTCAGCATGGGTGGAATATTTGCAAACTGTAAAGAATGAACAATTCGCCGCACTCCACCTTGCACTATTCAATCATATTGCGTTAACCTAGCGTTTTGTGTAGTCCCGCCCCTTTTGCTTTCTTTTTCGATGGCGTTCTTAAAGGTCCTTCCATTAGTTCCTTTTTAATCATACACACTACTGCTTCTGAACACCCGATACCCTTAGCTGTTTCTTTTACTGCCTTTACTGCCAAGCATTTTGCTTCAAAAATAATCTAACACATTCATAATTACTTGGCGTTCCTTACTTCTTAATTTACCAACATATCGTATCTTCCTAGCTTCCCCCTCCATAACTACAAATATTTACAAAAATATTAAACAAATAACGCAATAACAGCTCACAGTTACACACACGGCTCCTTTCGAACTAATGTTAGTGCTGCTCCTTATACTATCTTCTGTGTCAGGCCTGACGCTGAATAGATGAATACCTTTTGTTTGCCTTATTGGATAAAAGAAAGAGGTTACTGCCTTTTGGTTTATTTTAAAAACTTTCTCCAACCTTCCTCAACATTTGTTCTCGCTGGTTCCCTGATGTAAACTCAATAACAAAAAAGTTTCACACTGCGTAACTTTTGCAGTGCACAGATATAAAATTTTCCGAAAACATTTAATTTAAAAAATTATAACCCTTAACTGGGTAAACATAGAGAATTCAAAGTAGGCAGGTAGTAGCACTATAGTTTACTCTACCTAAGAAAAAAATATAGATGCATTCTAGCAGTTAGTTTGTTAGTTAGTGCGTGATGAGTGTAGAAACAGCAAATATCGGACTTCTATTGAAAAAAACGTTTTCTGAAGAAATTTGGACCTATAGAAATGTATAATGACTCTGAAAAGGATATAACCTGATAGAGAAAAAAATTCTGCTTAGGATAATGTGTTCAAACCTGAAATTTATAACAAATGAATATTTATACCATGCTATTAGGAATGTGGCAACAGAGCGAGGGTAGAAAAGGACGCGGCTAATGGCAACTTGTATGCGCTAGATAGAGACAGAGATGTCCCATTTAACTCCATACTGTCTTCTAAGAGTGAAACGCTATATAGTACAAGAGTAGAGAAAGTTATGTGACTGCAACACATATTTTTTTCTTTATAAGTTCTGTCTTGCTATATATTTAATGAATACCATTCAAGGTTTAATTTGCATTCCCTGAAAATCTTCTCACAAATATACATTATACATTTCGCCAACTCTCCCCCCAACCTTCCCCCTCTCCCGTTATCAGAGGTCTGTATGACAAACTGAATACAATCACTCTCTTTCTCTTTTAGCCAATGTGGTCGAAAGCGTAAACCTACATTTCGTTTCTACGCCATTTTGTATCCTCTGTTTTGGTTATTGGTTAGGGTCATTTAGCAAACGGAGTGTCACATCCTTGCACGTGGGCTAAAGCAACCAATGAATTGGTCAAGGTTTAGTGTAACGGTGAATAATGTAGCGTAGATACGCGGTGCAGTGAGATTTTCTTAGGCGCTCTGTGCACATTGTTATTCTCAGTTGGACTGTTTCGCTTCAACACATCCTTGATTGGTATATTCATGATGTTTATATAGAACTGCAACACGGCAGCAGCCACTCTCGAATTGTAAGCAACACTGCGGTACCCCAGAGCATAGTTAACATGAAGTCATCCGTGTCTCTCAATGGTGTCGCCTTCGTCGCCTTTTTATTGGTTCAGTGGCTTCCGAGACATGCACATATAATATAATACATTTAATATAATGGTATATTTTGGTCATTCCAAACTCTTACTTCCCTGAAAGCAAAAAATTCATATGTGGACTCCAAGAAGACAACGGAAGAGAGAGAGAGAAACAAATTACTTAGACTGGGTATGCAGGAGAAATTCTGTGAATTATGAAGCGCATTATGAGCGAGCGAGTTGTCTCTGCGGTAACGTGCTAGGATATCAACCAGGAGGAACTCATTCTCTTTGGACTTGTATTCTGAACGCGGCTCTCCGTGATTGGTACGGAGATGGGTGCATAGTGGTTAGTTTTCTGACATTTCGTTCTCTTGTCATGTTTTAGAGTGGACAGCGGACGAGGCGTTTGTCGATGAAGTTTGTTTGGTGAAACTCTCTGCCCCGGTATTCGGTGGGGTGAGGCTGGCAATAGTTATTCCCGCCGGCGTTCAGATGTAACGTCTGGAGACGTTAGGGACCCCGACTGTGTCCCAATCATGCTATGCCCTTCTTCAATCCTGGAGCGTTCCAGAAGCACAGTAGGCGACTGTGCGCTTAAGTGTCGTGTGGAAATTATCCTGCGTTTCCTGACAACCAAGACTGAATTATATAAGATTGAAAGTAAAATAAATGTCGAAACGCATATCTTTTTAAATATTTGAGAATCATTGATATTGGTTTCAATGCCGTTCTGTGAACATAACTACAATTTAGTTTACTATTTATTTGCTTTATTATTCTTCCCCCGTTTATACCGCATATGTTGGTAATGCTGTTAAAGGAGGATATGTAGGTTAAGGGCGTTCAACTATATGGTCATCAATGCCTTAATAAAATGGATCATAATAAAACCAAGAGACAAATTTCAATATAAAATTTAGATATTAGTAAAATAGAAAATATGCATAAATATTCTCAACAAAGTGGCCAAAGCCCGAATAAAACAAAAGGTTGATAAAAATAAGAAATATAGATATCTAAACTTTTAAATCCCCACGTTTGTGTTTATCTTTACTAAAACTTCAAAACTATTCCGAGCGCTTATTTACTATCCGCCAAGACCTGTGCAAGACTGACAGGCATTTGCTGAGAATCTCGAAGGTGCACTAGGGAAACACTCTAGCATCACGTGACCGACAGACAAAAGGCTCTTGGACAGTGGTCAAAGAGGAGTAGGGTCGTGTTTAGAAAGTTAACCACATGTAAAATTGCAGTGGCCAATGCGTAACCGAGCCAACTCCTTGCGACGAGATATGCGAGATGAAGTTTCCCAGTTTGTCGGAAGTTCTTTCACTTTTCTAAGCTTATTACTGCGGAGAGCTGATTACTGTTCGTGCCCGCACGACAGCACTGCTCTCCGCACTTCAAACCGAAGTACCACGAGAGATGCTAATGCTGAGTTCTGTGGTTGTCCGCTTTGCTGCCAAATCCGCCATTTCATTCCCCGGTAAACTTACGTGATCAGATTTTCAGACACACACCAGATTAACGCCAGGAGCACGTAAAACGTAGAGGGTATTCTCGATGCGTTGAAAAATAAGATGATAGTTGCACTGCTCACAAAGGATCTGAAGTGCACTGCAATGGTGTTAACTCCTATACGGCTGTCTCTTATGATTTTTACTTTCTCTACTACGTAAAGTAGAGGAAGTATTGCATTCCACCCATAAATTCGACGTCGAGATTTCACCGCAAATCCAAAATAAAGCATTTTTAGAAAACGTCCGTGTGTGTGTCTGTACCTGTCTGTCAGTCTATAGACAGCATAACTCAAAAACGAAACCTTGATTAAAAACCAAAGTTGGTATTTAAGTTTAGTGTCTTTCAAGGATGCGACACGCAGATTTTGAAGAAAATTGCTCCACCTTGAGCTACTCTTTACATGGAAAAGTTTTTAAAATTTTGATTTTCTTGACAGTGGCTTCAACGATTTTGTTTAAAATGCCACATGTTTCAGATATTTTTATTGCAAATGAAATGTTCATTTTGAATTTTCTGGCTATAGCCTATGTAGTCCTGTTTACTCTGGATGACTTGAATAACTCGTAAACCGTAAGAGATAAACCAAATCTTACTGTAGAAAAATGTAGATCTCGCTAAACACACAATTTAAGTCTAAATAAAATTTTAAAGAGTGAACCATTTCGGAGATATTCCTTGTTATTTGTCAGTTTCGGAAAACTTAAAACTTTCGTGAAATGGAACATCGTTGTTCGTTTATTATATGTTAAGCGTGCAAACAGAACGGGATCTCAAAGCTTTAAAACATTTGACTATCGCTCAAAGCCTACTGTATTCCCATATTCTCCTTACACCTGCAAGGAAATAAGCAATAAGATAACATCTGAGAATGTTTATCTCAACTAACACGAAGAATACAGAAGCATAAGAATTTGTAATAATGGGTAGTACAAGCATAGCGGATAGAAGAGATTGTGTGAGCTCTTCGGGAGTTACTATAGTTCGCTCGCAAGATGGCACTGGTGTCGCGGTCGCTTTACTTTAGTTCACGAATGCATGGTGTAAATGGGTTTCATATTATCAGTTAGCATTTTAAATATCTAAAATCGTAAGCAGGAATATTGGAAATAATGTTTTGAAACATCGTCTTTCCTTGACACATAATATAGGATGGTATTTTACAATAATGGGTATTATAATTAAGGAAGAACAGTGGGAAATATCTGCTTACATGATTTTACGCTAAAAAATTAAACCATAATGCAAATTATGTATTTTTTAAGCATTGTATCTAGAACCAGCTTTTGTTTTTTACTTAAATATTTTAAATTGCGTTGATGTTCGCAACAATTAGTAGCGAATTTCTTTTCTACTATTTTTAATTTAGCCCTCTCTTTAGATAGCAGGATTTTAGTTCTAACTAAATTTCTATTGAGGTTTCTAATTATTCTTTTCTTCAGTGTAGCAATTTCATTATTGACATTTGTGTTTGTGACCTTGGAGGAATTAGAACTGTTTTCTGTGAATTCCTCATTGTTGAAGGACGGCGCGTTTGAAATAAGAACTGGTTGACTGGATCCTGCATCTGGTAATTTACTGATTGTTGAAAATTGCTTTTTCAGTAATTTTTGTCTCTGTTTTGTGGAAATTTTCGGGATTTATGCACTGTAGTTAAGTACCTGGGTAAATTAGGAAATAGACAGGGAATTGTCCCTGGCTTTAACCGCCATTTAATTCTAGGGATTTCAACTAGTTTTCCATGCACAGCGAATGAATCAACTTTCACTAAAAAGTCCTCTGGAAAATGTTTGTCACTAATACTAGATTTAACAGATAATTTAGTGTCTTTCCTAGGAATAGACTTTTCCCATTTGTAAAACAGATTTTTATCTTTAGGAGGAGTAAACAAATGTCTAGCTTCTGAGCAGTTTGTGTATCCTGAACGACACCCGGGTACAAAACAAGTTGGCATCTTTAATCAATTATTGATGTTGCTTGAAACTTACGTTTTGAAGAACACACACATTTATGCACAAAATTAGAAGCAATTTCACAAGTTATGTACCTAATTACTCACAACAAACAACGCATACGTATAAAATTGTCTGTACTTCCGAATCACATAGGCAGTTCGGCCGCATTTTAAGGCGACTGCGATCGCCACGCCGCAGTTTCGGTCAGTTGCCACGGGACCACGGATCATGCAGTGAACTAGCGGGAGAGCTCACACTTTCTCTTCTATCCGCTATGGTACAAGAGTAGAGAAAGTTATGTGAGTGCAACACATGAGATTTGTACATCGGATCACATATATTCACGCAAACTCACACTGTTATTCATACTTCCATATTCTGAGGAGAAAGACAGTAATTTTTGTCGCAGAAAAATATTTTCTCCCCCCGACACCGGAAATCGAACCCGGGATCCTTCGCACAGCAGGCAGGTGCTCTACTCACAGCAAATATGTTGTTAATATACTATACCAAATTGTTATAGATTACCACATACATAGTGCTCATAAGTTTCTACAGAATTGTTCAAGTTTCGGACAAGTCAAACCATACAATGTAGGAACAAAACTCGTATCTACTGTGGTTGCATCTCGCATAATCAAGAGATCATCGTGGTTTCGAGAGTAAATCCCCAACTGCTTCCCTTATACCTATTTTATGGGAAACTAGAAGCAGTAAACATGGTATTTCCCTGACAATAGCCCGCTGCACTTTTCGACAGTATTACACTGTGCACAGTTTGACTTTGAAAACATTTCGAGGATCCCGTTTTAATATCGCTGGCTTTTCGCGACGCCCTGTCTCAAGAGGAGGGAGGGGGGTGGGGGTGGGATAGATGAATAATGCTCGAGACTTTTGTGGCTACTAGGCACGCGAGGAGAGGAGTGGAGGGGAGGGGATATTGCGCAATTAAGCCGTCGAGGCTCGGGATGTTTAAAGTGCTGAGACAATACACTGGCTCGGCTTGACTTGGCCCCACTCCTGCTGCATGCTGAGATTCAAAATGATTTCCACCACCCAACGTGGGGGTAGATATTTAACTGAAGAGTTAATCAGTATTTTGCTCTGTGTAACGAGAGAGAGGTGGGCGGAGGGGGGGGGGGGCGATTCAAGACAGCATGAAGTTGCAGTACAAAGAATATAACTACTAAGGTTTTCTACCATTCTTTCCTTCATACCAAAAAGAGATGCATTTAAATGTATTTCAAAGCTTCGTCATCATTTTCCTATGAGCAATTTCATATTGCCGTTCTTGCAAACAAGTGAAGATGCTCAAATTAAAGCCCGTACTTTATAGCTCTTATCACCATAACTTACAACTTATCTTGTAAAGTGCTATTTCACTGTATAAAACCAAATGCCATAACGCATTTTCGATTCAACTGAAATCTTCAATAACAAATAATTTAGAGCTATTCTAAGAACACGTGAATGATTATTGTGACCATAGTTTTGTAAACTTTTGGTTAAGTATAAATCTACAGAATTCAGATATTCATTAACAGAACATATTCATTACAGAAACATATTTTTAAATCATGATCCGACCTTAAAAGTGCAGTAGGCTTTGCTGGCGGGTGCTGAGAAGTTATTGCCTAAGCTACTTCGTCAGCGAGTTTGGCAAATTTAATCCCGATTTTTTTACCGCGTACTAAGGCAAACCCTCGTCGATTTGATCCTGAGTTTTTCTTACAAGATGCAAATTACATAGCCAGGCATCTTCACCAAGTTAGTGTAAAGAGCTGTCTCATGCTGACCGCTATTTCATCTATCACTATAATGTAATTAATAGCGTTATTTATGTAAACTATAACCTTCATGAAACTAGAATTACATGTTGACTGCTGGGACACATCCTTCACCACATCCCCAGCCACCCTTATAGAAGCACTTACTCTGAGCCACCCCTCTAGTACGTCCCTTCCGGTCACGCTAGGTTACCCATTTCTCAAGACACGCAGCGTTCCATTTATACATCTGGTGCCAAGGCAAAGTAACATTCGCCCTTGAACATCATATGTGGTGACAGACGTCTAACCCCGTGACAAATCGGCAGAGGCACCCAATTATCGTGACGTTTTCCTCTTTAATGTTTCAACTTGGTGAAAGGCGCCGTTGTCGCAATTTGGCGTCAGTTTCGTCACACTTAGCGGAGACACCAAAAACAACCACAACATCTGGAAGAGCCAAAAATTCCTTAACTACATTTGGCAGAGGCACCAAAATCTTACCTCACATTTGGCGAAGGCCCCAGAGTGCTCCACCACATACAGACGGGCTGCCAAAGCCCTCCACCACATCTGAGGAAGGTGTCAAAACCATCCAAAACATATGGGGAGGGGCAAAAGATTTCCATAACATCAGGGCAGTGCCAAAGCCTTCTTTCTACAACATCTGGCGGAGGCATTAAGGCCCCCAACAAATCTAACGGAGGTGCCAAAGCCTTCCACCACGTCTGCTGGAGGTGACAAAGCCTTCCACCACGTCTGCTGGAGGTGACAAACCTTCACCACATCTGGTAAAGGAGGTAAGACTTCCACCACATTATCCAAGGAGGCAAAGCTCTTCACTCCATCTGGTGGAACATCTAAATTCTCCTACAACATCTGGCAAAGGCCCACAGACCCCCAACATAACACGCGGAGTTGCGAAAACACTCCACCATCACTGGCAGAGGCACCAAAACCCTCCCTATATGGCGCAGGTGCTAAAGCCCTCCACTTAATCTGGCTGAGAAGCTAAGGCCCAATACCTTAACTGGCGAAGGCGCTAAAGATATCTGCAACATCTGGCGGAGTGCCAAAGACTTCTACCATATCCGGCGGAGATGTCAAAGCCCTCCGACACATTTGGAGGTGCCGAAGCATCTGGTGTAGGCGAAAAAGACTTCCACCACATGTGGTGGAGGGTCCGAAGCCCTCCACAAAAATTTGAGGAGGGGCCACAGTCCTCCACCAAAACTTCAGGAGGTGCTAAAGAGCTGCCAAAATCCTGGCGGTGATGTCAACGTCCTCCAACACTTGAGCATGTTCCAAAGCCCTCCGTCAGACCTGTCGGAGGTGCCAGAGCCCTTCACAACATCTGGCGGAGTTACAAAACCCTACACCACATATGGAGGAGGTTCCAAAGCCCACCACCAAATCTATATTGGCTCCTCCGTGGAAACAGACGCAGAAAATTTAACTAAACCTACAACAAATGCTATTAATAAATCTGTACCAAATTCTAAAAATAAGAACGTTTCGGACAATATTTGGAACGATACTCTAGAAACTGCAGGAAGGAAAATGAGGAAATTACGAAAGATATATCAAAAATATATTATTGAAACTGAGAAACAAAATAAGTTAAATCGATACAGGCAGGCCAAGGACAAAAGTAAGAAATTGTTACATGAAACTAGAAACAAGTCTTGGAAAAAGTTCGTGGAGGGCCATCTTGAGAATAACACTTGGGGTATACCTTAAAAAATTATAATACACAAAATTAAAAAAAACCTGAAATTTTAAACACTTTGGAAAGAGAAGACGGCAGCATGACTGCAAACTGGGAGGATAATACGTCCAAACGTTTATTGAAACATTATTACCGGATTACAACATATCTTCGGATATTATGGAAAATACAGTTAACAGAATAGAAATGAATACAATTTATAATAATAATGTCATATTGCCTTCTGATATTTCTGAAATTAAACATCTATTTAGAAAATTAAAAAAAAAAAAATTCTGTGGACCAGATAATATGCCAAACGAAGTTTCAATAGGCCTTAATTCCTTATTTGTGTTCACTTTTCAACGATTGTCTCTGTAAGGGCTCTTTTCCAGCATGCTGGAAAGTAGTAAATCTTATTCTGAAAAAAAGAGCACATAAGGACCCAGAAAAACCTAAGTCCTATCGACCTCTCTTCTTAATTCAATTGGGAAACTTTTTGGACATTTAATTAATAAAAGGATAAATGAATATAGACTTATGATAGGCACAAGTGACGGACACTATGGGTTCAGGAAAGGACAATCTACCAAAGATGCAATATACTAGATGGCCCACTGCAGCCGGCCCCGCCGAAAGTAGATAACCCTTCGTGCGTTAAACAAGTTGCCAAACTCCACGGCGCAAGACAGGGCAGTGGCGTTTCTGCCTTTCAGCAGACGTACAGTGAGAGGCAGTTGGACTAACGTGTGGTAATATACAGAATAACAGTACAAACAGCAATAATGATGATGATGATGATGGTGAGTGCACCATATACAGGAGTGAGTTTATTCCCTGGAAAATAAAGATCCTGGAACTAAAGTGAGGACTTTTTGGCTGTTATAGAGAAAGATATGTGAATGTGTTATCTAAAAGTGAGTAGAGAAGACAGTATGAATGTAATTCAAACATTTCAAACATTCAAAAAATTGTATGACTTATTTTAAAAGAAGATGGACATGGTTACTGTGTTAAGATCACGTTTTTATGGAAAATTATCTATAGAAGAGTGAATAGAGAAAGAGATGTTAATGTGTTGTTACCTGAATTTGAGTAAAGAAAACAGTATGAATGTGATACGCAAGATTTCTATTTAAGACATACAGAAAATTGTATAATTTGCAGAAAGGGGAATAAAAGTATGTTGTATATAATCGCGTTTTTTCAGGCAAGACACCAATATAAATAAGTTCAAGAAGCAAAACCTTATCTGAGCACAAAATTTGGTCAAATATGCAGGAATTGTTCTTTACTAGAGGGAATAAAAAACGTTATTTTTGTATATATAATAGGTAAATACACACATATGTATTATATATAGGTAAACTTAAAAAGCAAAATCTTATATGTACACAAAATTTAACCAAATCTTTAGAGCCGTTTCTGGGATACCGGAAATATATCAATTGCTGTGTAGAAGCGGGATTATTTTTTTAATTGCGTTTTTTCTGGAATAACACCTATATAAACTTAAAAAGCAAAACCCCGTCTGAATACATAATTTTATCGAAATCGTTAGAGTTGTTCCCAAGTAGTGCAGAATGTATATATATATATTGCTCGTTTAAATATATTAGATAAGTTAAACAATCATATCTTAAGGAAAAAAATTTCTGGTTGCAAAGTTTGCATACATAAAACTATCAAAATTATTAAATTTCCTGTGTTCCTTTGGCATTGTTATTTTAATGAATTAATGTCCCTGTGTTAAAAACTCAATGAAAAATTATTAACCACTAATTGTTATTTTTAAGGAATTCAAACGAGAATTAATTAAACTATTACTACTCCACTCTAGCAGGAACGAGAGACTTGTACACCTGTTGTAGAAAGGCACATTCCTAGGTACACTAATGCTTTCTTTTTGTTTCATTTAACCGGATCTACTCAACGAGCTTGGAAAATTCTAACCAGTTGAACATAGGTACATATAAGTATCTGCAATTATTGCGTAGTATACTACCTTTAAATCAAAAATAGATAATTTAAAACGCCTTTGTGTGGAACTTAAGTGGCTTTCTCTACTCCATCCTGAACAAAATACTTTTGCAAACGCCTGTCTATTTCATATCAGTCGAGACATACATTTGCAGAAATGCTTTTATTACGTATTTTGTTGAACATACAATGGAAGTAGGGTAAATACGTAAATGACTATTCTAAGAACCTGTGGGAGAATGTACCGAATATGTATCATTGTTAATAGTGTGAACAAATTCCATGGGTAGTGTTACTTCGAAAAGCTTGTATAAATTTGTTAGGTAATCATATTTGAGCAATAGTCAAACTTTTTAAGAGCTGATCGTTATGTGGGGGCTTTGAGATGTCTTTATCTTTGCATGACAAGGAAGAAAAAAGAAACGAATACCGAATTTCCAATTTATAAAAACATTAGTATTGGAAAATTCCAAACAGTAACAAGGAATATATCGGGAACCGTTAATACAGCAAAAATACATTGACATAAATTGTTTGGTTTAACGGGACCAAGATCTCTTATTTAGTAAGATTTTGTCCATCCGTTTGCCTTTGGAACAAACTGGGCAGCTTGTTTGATTTCTAAAAACTTAAGAAAAATGCGCTTCAAATGCATATGTAGATGCTACAGCAATTCATGTCCAAAAACCATTCTAAAAATGTTCTCTCCAAAGTTCTTTCTGAAAATCTTGGAAACAAGCAAAAGTTCATAAACATCGTTATTCATGGAGTGCTCACTATGATGCCTAATTGGCAGATGAATTGGTAAATGGAATTGGTCAACAGAACAACCAAATTCGCCCAACTCCTATACTTTGGATATCAAAATGCAATCCATAGTCCATTTGCAGATTTTAAAGGCAAAGCAATCGTCACTATCCACCAATAGCTTATTAATGATGAATTGAATGGCTTAGCAAGGTTCTTTATTGTTTAAGGTAAATTCGTGTAAATTTTTAATAAACTGTTATTGTTTGAAGCAATACCTTTTCATTGTTAAACTACTATAGAGCGATCAGGGATTGTTGTTGGAAGAAACTCACAAGTACGTACTGTTTGCAATAACATTAAAGGTTCCGTTAAGTGTTGCCTTCTTTAACGAGATGTCGCTGTAACATATATATATATATATATATATATATATATATGCCACGTGTCCAGTATTGCACTTCTGACTTTGTTAACAAAGTCGCCCGTATTTTTTGCAAGCAAGAATGTTGTTGTTGTTGTTGTTGTTGTTAGCTAATGCTGGATTTCTGACAATGAAGTCATTAATCCTCTTGCTCTCCAATATTTTTCACTGATGGATGGGGCATTAGAAGTGGCCGGGCATATTTGAAGGTGGTCTCGATCCATTTCCTCTTGCAGATCACATAGAGGACAGAGTGGTGAAGAATATATCCCAATTCTGTTTAAATGTTTTGCCAGACAATCATGTCCTGTAATCAACCTGAAGGTTGCAACTGCTGTTTTTCGAGGATACTCAGGAATTACTGTTTGAATGTTTGGTAGTTCCCATCTTTTACTCTTTGATTTTTCATAGTAATATTTTTCAATAATTTTTTTGAATTCAGAGTTGACTAATCTTTTAGCTGCATAAAATGGTAGATTAACTATTGATTTCTGTACATTGCCGGTACCCTTTTTTGCAAGAAAATCAGCTTTCTCATTACCACTCAGTCCACAGTGAGCTGGTATCCATTGGAAGACTAGGTGCTTTTGAACTGCTGTTAGATGGGTAAGGATTTTCCAACATTCTATAATTGTTTGGTTTTTTGGTGACAACTTGGAACTAATTGCTATAATTGCTGCCCTGCAATCTGAGAGAATAACTGCTCGCTGAAAATGTGAAATTCTGTACAAAAGGTTTTGTAGGGCCATTCGAATTGCTTCAATTTCTCCACCAAAGTTTGTAGTTCCATAACTTAAAGATTTGTAATAGGAAAAGAGGTGACATGTGACTCCAGCACCTGCTCCATCTTGGTTTGATATTAGTGATCCATCAGTATAAATATGGAGCCATTCATGTTCTGGAAATCTAGTATGGATATTCTCTAATGCCAATAATTTTAGAACACTAGTTGGAGTATCACTTTTCTTAACTTCTTCTGTCAGGTGTAAATAATATGTGATATCTAATGTTTGTGTTGGATTGACTTTAGATATGAAGTTTTCCTTTGAATTAGGAAGGTATACATTTATGCAAGCAAAAATGTAGAACTAAAGGAATAGGAGTAAAATTTTCTCTAAAAGGAACATCATATTGTCAGCATTAATTTTCAGAAAATAACAATAGTATAAAATAAAGTAACGGACGCAGTTACAAATTTAAGTAAGAATGTTGGCAATATGCAGGTATATCCTCAGAATGCAGACTGCTTGGACTTCAAACGAAAAGTAATTAATTAATGGAAAAGTAGCCCATCCTGTTTCTGAACATTTAACTTTCCGCTAGGCCTTGCAATTTTCGTGCAACTTACAGCATCGACAACATTAGGGAAATGATTAAAATCTTAAAAGTTTGTAAATAAATTATTGACCTTGAGGCACATTTATGTCTTAACCTCATTCATGCAACGCAAAGGCTCACGCGTCTACTGTTCATTTGTAAAAATGAATATGATCTAGCACATTCGGAATACTTCTGTTGTCCAATAACGAAGGACAATGAATAAATGGTATTTTCTGTAACCAACAGCTGATTTTGTGCAACATGAACATTGTACTTCATGCGGCCTACCTCGTGTAAAATACCCATTAAGGTTTCCTAAACATAACTTTAAATTGCGTGCTTCATATTCCTGAAATGGATTGGACCTCTATCTAAAATTCCTCGGTCTTGGTAGAAATGCAGGTTAAGATTACGTATTTGTTTAAACACTTCACATCGCATTTCGCGCACATGTTAGCATTACATTGCACCCATTTATTACACAAGTTGTAGCAATACAGTGATTGACAACCTATTCACCCTCAGGATGCGTTAGTTACACTTACATACGTATATAGTTATAGATGTGTACACCTGAAATACAGCAGTAGTGCCGTCTAAATTGAGTATCACGGTCAACCTTTTATTACATAATCTGTAGTAATACATGTGTAATTTACAATAATTCATCAGAATATAAGATATATAGATGCAAGTCAAGCCTTTTCCACTTCTGGTAAGAAAACCAGGTATTATTCCTACAAAGGTAAACATTTGCACGTAAAACGCATATTGTAAATGTGAATTACATTGACAAAATGTCACTTTTTACATGATATCAGTACTTATATCAATAAAGGAATGCAAAACAGTATCTCCAATACAATTATCACAATCTTTATAAAAAGCGGAAAAGTCTGGGTTTGCATCTCTACTCCTCATTTGCTAGTTACTGTTATAAATGTGCATATATGCTTGAAAAGGTGAAGCCGTTTAAACGGGACGTTGGGTAGCTCCAACGAATTTAATGGGGCAACATTGTGTTCTTAAATCAATACTTATTAACCCAGAATAACTTTGCATCTACCCAAGATTCGCTAACATAAATATTTCTGACGGAACAGCACTTTCAATCATAACCGAAAGGCACTCAGGTTGCATATAGTCCCTTCGTCAGACGAAGATTCTATAATGAAGAACAGAATAGAAATAACATTTCTAGGATGAAGCTATAATTCTATACACACATTAATCGAGAATAATACACACAGCAATATTTTTTTACTTACTTGTATTTGAAGCTGTCATACATGTATGAAAAAATTAAGAGAATGATGAAATCAATAATGGCAGCCATCCACAAATTGTTTATAGCTTCGAGATTTGACCTATACTGTAAAAGGTTTATTAACAATCCAATAACTCTGCATATCGGTCTTGCAACTCATTTTAGAGACAAATGTACACTTTAGCGCTAACAAAACATATAAACGTGTTCTTGCAGTCCAGCATTAGAAGGGTAAATAAGAGAGTACAATGGTGCGTATTTTAAATCTCTAAGCTCTGTAAGGATGTCTTCTTAAAATAATATACCTGTATTTAACGAAACTTGGCCTAATACATTTACGAGCAAGTTGACTACCTAAAGGAAGTTCAACTTCTTAACTTTAAGTTCCTAAATGTTATTAAGATGCTGTTTCTGAAGTAATAGTTTATCAATTTTAATTCTAGTACCATGATGCGCCCATTGGTAAAGGGAGATGGCGAATTACAAACAACATAAACGGAAGAAGTGAAATACAAGTTGTTGTAGAGTCCCAAACCGCAAGTCTCACGTGCCATGTATATGCTGCAGTAACAGCTACGGCAGAGTACGTGCCTCCAGTAAATTTCTGCAAGTCATTAGGGAAATGCAGAGCGGGGAGGCAGAGGGGAGCATTTTGTAAAACCGCATCATGGAGCTTAACTACTGGACGCCACATCGCCCCAGCGCTAAAAGAAACCCATACAGCGCCGCGGAGAAAGTCCATGAATAATTAATAAGTTCGCCTTTCGAAATAATGTGTGGTTTTATCAGAACTTAAAACAAAAATGTTAAAACTAAATTGGTCTGCCTGTTTTATGTCTCTCACAATTCTTGGACAGTAACTTCCTCACTTTACACAGCACGGGAATTGAGAAGTTAAAGTAATCAGGGATATAATACCCAATATTGTGTTGACGCACCTCCAAGGCATCTGTACACTTCCCGTAAGATTGTTATGACAGCATCAAGCATGAAATTAAAACAATTTCACGCAGCGAGTCAGAGTATAAGTTCTTGTCAAGAGAGACTCCCAGGTAGTGAAGACACCACAAAACTATGACCACCTGCACAGCAACTCGTTGACTAACAAAGGCAAGGAGTCAAATTAATTGAGCCAGATAGCGAGTGAAATGTTGACTTTTTACCTTCTAATGTCGTTTTTCTTTGATCTACACTTAGTACAGTAAGTCACCAACAACCATTTGGCAGCGAATTTTGATCGTAAAGGCCTGTCTTGATGTCTCTTGAAACAATTATGAGAAAGGATCTGATCTTCCTTATGCTTACATGCCGTAAAACAGCTAAATGGTGCTGGCACATCAAAGAGTGACAAATGTTAAAAATCTGATGTGTTGCACTCGCATAACCTTCTCTACTCTTGTTCTAACCATTGTTACAAACTGTCATTCCTATATCTTCTCCGTGTTAGTTGAGGTAAGCATTTGTACAAATTATCTTATTTATTTCCTTGTAGGTGCAGGAGGAATATTGGAATGCGGTAGGCTTTGAGCGGTAATCAAATCTTTCAAAGCCTTGAGATTCCGTTCTGTTTGCACGCTTAACACATAAAAAACTGAACGATGTTCCATTTCACGAAAGTTTTAAGTTTTCCGAAACTGACACAATGAGTATCTCCGAAATGGTTCCCTCTATAAAGAAAATGTATTTAAACCAAAATTGTGTGTTTTAGCGAGATCCACATTTTTGTATAGTAAGATTTTTGTCTATCTCTTACGGTTTACAAGCTATTCAAAAGCCATTCAGAGTAATCAGGACTACATAGGTTATAGCCAAAAAATTCAAATTATACATTTCATTTGTCGCAAAAAAATAAACATGTCATTTTAGTCAAAATCGTTAGACCCATTTTAAAATAAATCAACATTTTCCAAAAAATTTGCACGTAAAGAGTATTTTAAGGTGGGGTATTTTCTCCAAAACTTCGTGTTGCATCCTTGAAAGACATTAAACTGAAATACTAACTTTAGTTTTCAACGGACTTTTCGTTTTTGAGTTAAGCCGTCCACAGACGACAGATTGACACACAGACACTCACACGGACCTTTTTCTAAATATGCTTTCTTTTTGGACTCAGGGGACCTCAAAACATATTTCCGGTGAATCTCTATATCGAACTTTTGGGTGGAATACAATACTTCTACTTACCAGTAGATAAAATACAAATTTCAAACTAGCAACTACGTATATCTCCTATGCCATCAAAAAGAAAGAAAGAAAGAAAGAAAGAAAGAAAGAAAGAAAGAAAGAAAGAAAGAAAGAAAGAAAGAAAGAAAGAAAGAAAGAAAGAAAGAAAGAAAGAAAGAAAGAAAGAAAGAAAGAAAGAAAGAAAGAAAGAAAGAAAGAAAGAAAGAAAGAAAGAAAGAAAGAAAGAAAGAAAGAAAGAAAGAAAGAAAGAAAGAAAGAAAGAAAGAAAGAAAGAAAGAAAGAAAGAAAGAAAGAAAGAAAGAAAGAAAGAAAGAAAGAAAGAAAGAAAGAAAGAAAGAAAGAAAGAAAGAAAGAAAGAAAGAAAGAAAGAAAGAGAAAGAAAGAGAAAGAGAGAAAGAGAGAAAGAGAGAAAGAAAGAAAGAAAGAAAGAAAGAAAGAAAGAAAGAAAGAAAGAAAGAAAGAAAGAAAGAAAGAAAGAAAGAAAGAAAGAAAGAAAGAAACAAACAAACAAACAAACAGACAGATAAAGAAACAAAGAAAGAAAGAAGAAAGAAAGGAGAAAAATAAAGAAAGAAATACAAATCTGGAATAATTATAATGTACCCTGTAATACTTGAGTCACAAAATCTTTTTTACCAGTTAACGGAATTTCACAGATAATTCAAGGTATATATTTTATTTGGCATTCAGTAATTGTACTTTAATCAACATCGTTAGAACCAATTATGGATAATCAGAAATTGTGAAAAAATATACACATACACAATAGTTTGAAACGGAGGATATGCTTTAAAGAATTGGGGTCGTATCCTTGGAAGGTATTGAACATAAATCTGAGGGCATATTTATCCGGAGTTTCATTGGGTGATGCTGTTAACACACGCACATGCACACACACGCACGCACAGACAACACAAAACACCTGCTTTTAAACGTGTGATGATATACTCTCGTGACCTTCTCTAGACATTATCATTTACATTTTTTTTCACGTTCTACAAAATATTCTTAGAAATATGTAGTTATTTCTGTAATTAGTGTATAATCTGACTGATTAGCTGACGCCCTAATCTTACGAGTGTCACAATGAAAACATTATACACGTGTTACACACAACGTTTTATGCAATTCTAGCATTAAAATACGAAATAATAATTAATAAATGTACTAAATGAAAAATTTCATTGTATCCGAGGTCACATGCTGACGTAATATGGTAGCTTAATCAGATGTTTCATTTGTTTCAACAATTATAGAGGAAAATGGAAGGTAATGATGAAACTATTGAAAATATGGATAGTATTCCCGTGATGTTTAGAAGGAAGCCAAGACTGCTGAGAGTTTATTAATTCCAGAAAAGTCAAAAGATATTTATGAAAAAGAATATGAAAAGATTTATGAACGGAGAAAAGAAAAATACGTCAGTTTAACTAATGAAACTACATTACTGGCATACTTAATGAGATAATTCTTATGTTTCAATGTTGCTACACTTGCGAGAGTTACGATTTCAGCTTTTCTTACAGACACATTGGAGAAAATTATCCTGAGGCGTGATGACGTCATAGTAAGTACGTCATTCATTTTTGGCACTCTGCCAGAAATAGGGTAATTTCGCACGATTTATGTGGTCATAATAAGCCGTTTTAATGCCAGGATTGCACAAAGATAGTTTTTACATATACTTCACATTAATAGGATATACATTACACATTTATTTTAAGTTATGTGGGAGATAAGGGGTTAGAAGCCCGAAATGCTGGGATTTAAATTCCATACTATCACGAGAGACAAAAGTGACGGGACTTAGAAATTTCTATAGTACTGCACCAACAGGACTTCCTCTACTCTTCTGCATACTATTACAAAATCTTATTCTTCATTGTTAACATTTCTTAACCTTCATTACACAGTTACACATTTCCTTGTGTGTAGTTATAAAAAGAATACAATATAGGTACTAAAAAGATAGTCACATGTTTAAGACTGGAGCACTATGACATGGTCATAAAATGCAAGTTCTTTGCATCAATGAAATAACGACCTACTAATTGAAAAAATGTATGTAAATGGAAATTGTTATCGTGACAAAAACTTTTATTTGTATAAATGTGTGGTTTAACAAAATCTACATTTTTTGTGGTAAGATTTGTTTCCATTTTTTACGTTTACAAGTTATGTAAAAGCAGAGACGATTTACAAACTAAAAGGTGTTATACATGATAATTAGAGATACCTGAATTTTCTTGAAAATATTTGTGCAAAATCCTTGGAAGGCGCTGAACCTAAAAACCAAGTTCTGTAATATCTTACTTTTCGTATTTAGTTATCCTGTTCGAAAACACACACACACACACACACACACACACACACACACACACACACACACACACACACACACACACACACACACACACACACACACACACACACACACACACCCACACACACAAAACATTCCCTAAATCCTTTATCTCCTCCTCTCAAACCTATTTCCGGTGAAATCTCGACATCGAACTTCTGAATGGAATGCAATTCTTGTTCTATTTCCTAGAGCCAGGTATATAGCAGAGAACATAAAAATTGGACGTATTTACATTTCTTTCACTACTCTCAAAAATATTCTTACAAAAGCTTATTTTCATATCAAGTTCTTGTTAGCTGAGATAAAACTATTATTAGATATAGGTACATATTTCATTTTAAGTTGTAAAAAGGGTACATTTTTAAAACTGCATGTGATGAGTTTGAAATGAAATGAAAGAAAAAAGAAAGAAAGGAAGAAAGAAAGAAAGAAAGAAAGAAAGAAAGAGAAAGAAAGAAAGGAAGAAAGGAAGAAAGGGAAGGAAGGAAGGAAGGAAGGAAGCAAGGAAGAAAGGAAGCAAGGAAGAAAGGAAGCAAGGAAGAAAGGAAGCAAGGAAGAAAGGAAGCAAGGAAGAAAGGAAGCAAGGAAGAAAGGAAGCAAGAAAGAAAGAAAGAAAGAAAGAAAGAAAGAAAGAAAGAAAGAAAGAAAGAAAGAAAGAAAGAAAGAAAGAAAGAAAGAAAGAATGAATGAATGAATGAAAGAAGGAAAGAAAGAAAAAAGAAAAAGAAAAAAGAAAGAAAGCAAGAAAGAAAGAAAGAAAGAAGTATAACTATTTAAAATTAAAGCCAATAATAATGACTCTGTCGGAAATAGTAAATGCTACCCAAATGTTTATCAAAATTACACGCTTTATTAAGATCAATATTTTATATATCTCAGGATTTACCTGAGATATATACCAGCGCATTATTGTCGGCGCTACCGCAAAGGAGTCGAAGGAAAGAGACAGAGAATGGCCGCATTGTTGGGCGCTTGCCGAAAGAGACAAAGTGATAGAGGCTTCTAGAACTGTCTGCTTTGTGTTTCACCGCTAAATAACTGAGCTTTACTGAAGCTTCCAGAATAGTGCCTGGGAGATATAAAGAGCGGTAAAGTGTGAGAAGAGCAAGTCAGACGTATGTGAAGGTTGAGTAGTCGTGCCGACGGAGAAGGGACAGTTGTTGTGTTACTAGTTCGGAGCCGTGCTGTTGGTGAATGGGAAAAGACTTTCTTGTTGTTTTAACGAGTGTACAAAGTTACTGTTTACGGAAATAAAAGTGTTTCTTTATCTCGACTACATCTGTCGTATTTACTTTACAACTACACCTACAAAGTTACAATATCTCAGGATTTAAAAATAATTGAAAATTAATTTAAATTGAATAGGCCCTCAAGTATATTCTCAGAAATGACTAGTAGGCGTATATCTGAAACATAGATAAGTTTAATAGAAAATATTATTGCAATTTTAGAGAAAATACAAAATAAAGGCTTTTTTCCATATTAAATATAATTTGAGCTAGGGGATTTTCTTGAAAGTCACTGTGTCTTGGAAGTTCTGTATTTAACCGGCTTTTCGTTTACGAAGTTTGCTATTCAAGATAGACGGGCAGACAAACACATACAAACATGAACACTTTTCCTAAAACTGCTTTATTTTAGATTCAGTGAGCCCAAAAATAAGTATTTCTGCTACTGCATAGCTTGAGCGCAACGTATTACTTCTGTGCTTCACGTAAAAATTAGAGAAAGAAAAAGCTGAGTGTTTGAAGTCTTGTAACTCGGAAACTCTTGACATTTCTGGAAATGATTTGCAAGACTTTGTCATTTGTTTCTTTGTCTTATCTTTGTTTCCTTTGCCCCCCATTGGATAATTCTTGTTCATTTACCTACGGTGACTAACGTTTCAGGTTTTATACTTATGACATAAAAAGAAACATTCATGAAGATGGTTATATAAGAACTGAATGAACTGTTTTCACTAACTGGATTCATTAGTGGCCTGAAAACTAGTAAAAGAATTAGCTGTCCATGTGATAAATGTTTAAGCAATTTTGGGGATTACTTTTAGTAAGAAATGTTCCACCTGATCCGTTTTCATTTCATCACTTCACTTAACTCTGTGTGGCCAGAAGGAATAAGAAGGTACTTGCAGTGCAGATGATGATAATTGTGGAAGATGTGCTGAGTTGAGTACTCCGTTATCGTCTTCCCTGTTCTTGACCTTAGTTGACCATTAACTCCCGACGTTTCCCTTACTGTTTTCTTTCCTGTCTCTTAATTCCTTGCGCATGTACTCTCGGGTCCCATGAAGTAGTCTACAAGTTCAGGACCTGTCCTTTCCATCTCCATTTTGGTTGTTTTCGCAGCCCTATTTGGGTCACGCATTTCAGTCTTCTTGTTCAACACACAAGCTACATTTGTTCAAATACGTTGGAAGGGAGGAAGTACACAAGTTAAGTTGAGTAATTCTGCTGAACATAATCTATATTGCTAACCTACATTTGTAAAAGGCAAAAATGTATAAATACATTGATCCTTTCAAATTCAAAGGCTGCAAAATGTTTCGTAACAGCATATTCATATTCGCCACATGAGTCAGCGTGGCCCATTATTCGGGTATTTCAGTGATTGATGGTGAATAAACATAAGTAGGCTAACTTAAAAATACCAAGATATCTAATGGAAGTATAGATAATAATCCCAAGGCGCAACAGCCCTTTCGGGAACAAGTCTTACAGCTCCCCCCTGCGTCCCCCACCTCTGCCCGTCATAGGCTACACAAGTGGGCTGCAGTACTGGAGGTGGGACGTGGTCTCTGCTCCGGTCCCTCTCGGCCGGTTACGGGGTCTTCGCATCCAGGGATCGCTACCTTTCAATCAAGTAGCTTCTCAATCGCTTCTCAAGAACCTAACAAGGCTGAGTGCACCACGGAGTAGGTCTCCCAGTGGGAGAAAATCCTCACGCTGATACCGGGAATAGAACCCGGGTCTCCCGCTTGGTAAAGAGCAGCACTACTACCGCGCTAAGGAGATGATCACAGTACAGACATTTATACAAATTTCATAAAAAAGGAGATTGTCTGTGTGTGTATGTGTGTGCGTGTGTGTGCGTGTGCGTATGTGTGTGTGTGTAAGGCGAGATACTCAATAGATTTTGATAACTGTTTCCATTGAAAAAGCAACGCCTCTTGTCAGACGTGGAACTATAATACATATTCTAATTAGATTTCATAAAATACTAAAATATTAAATATTTTTGCAATACTTGACACGTAACTTAATCATTGCGAACACATATTTAGTAGTGTAAGTTACATTTACGATTCATTTATCAATTCCCAGTGCAACAAGACTAAAACTGGTCTTTAATACTTACGATACCAGAAGGAAATGACGTCACACCCAACAGCATACGAACCTAAAAATAAGTATCTTATAATAAGTATCTGAATCCTTAGCAAAATATGCCAATAAAACGGTCTCAGTGGTGAACTTTTTAACGTTTTCTCAAAGCACCAGTTTCGGAAAGCGTTATAAGCTTCAACATATCTTTGTTTCGACTTCTCTAGTAAAAGTGATGCATATACTAGATCCGCAGCTTCTTCAATAGCAATGTTGCTCATTTTTATAAGATATTTCTGCTTGATAATAACTATAAAAGTCGAAGGATTCAATTCGGCTACATAAACAAATAACCTAGAAACCAAGACATATGCTAGTTCAGGTAAGGAATCTATTGCGGAAGTCATTAACAAAAGAATGGATAAGAAGGCCACGTGGCCATGTAATTTAAATGTAGCTTTTCATTTGTTCACATAGAGAATTCATTTTTGCTTACTACTAAATGAAATATGGAAAAGCAGTTTTGATTTATTATTGCCCTGCGGGACTCGTATTTCCAAAATACATTCTCGATCTCATAAGCATTACTTACAGTTCTTTGTACGCAGTATACTATTATAAAGCTCTTGTACTTATTACAAACTTACTGGACCTACAAAGCAAGTAGAGTACTTGCGAAGAAGGGAACACCACGCAGAAGAAAAATAGTTCTTACTCCACGACTCGTAGCTAATTCTCTCCCCAGTGTAAAATAAAAGCCGGTTACATTTTATTGCATGGAATATACATAATAATGATGTAACATTCCAGCAAACAAAATATAGTTTAAAAAGTGACCATCGATCCTTTATTATGTTTAGTTAACTACCATTTATCAAGTACTGCAGATGCGTAAGTAAGGAACACTGTCAGAACCCTTTCATAATCCTCACGTGACGCATATATTCCTCTTCCCTTTGTCGATTTAACGTCGTCTTTAAGATCCAAAAGATCTCGTCGCCAGGATATCTCCTATCCTGTGGGTGTCCCGGTATCTGACTAGCTCCAGCAAGAGGTCCTAATCTGCAGGTATGCGTGAGTTGTGGTAGGAATGAACCAAACGAAGAATTAACAAACATTTGACTTTATTTGCAAATTTCCAGATTTGTAGAGAACTGCCGACGATATCTAAATAGAATATAACTTTCTAACTCCAACTGCAACTTTATAATACTTGAACTTCGTCACCCTTTGGCAACCGCCGAAAAATGTATACGCGCCAGCTTACGTACAAATCACAAAATTGCACGTGTGCTCTCTGCTCGATTCAAGACGAATGTGTGTTGCGTTGCATATGTTTTGCGTGGGCAGCACGCAGGAAGCGATTTCCATTGGTCAGCTTTTGAGCACGTCATGGCAAGATACGAATCAGCCCGCGGAATCGTTCGGGCTTTGCACGTACAACAATTGTAACCTTTATCACTCATCTAATCTGCCTAGCTTGCATTCTTGAGACTTCAACATATCTTTATTACAACGGTTCTCCTTAACTATCGATTAGAATCTCCTTTTACTTCTTTCCGTTATTGATTACTTATATTCATCTCATAATTTCAGTTTCACAGTAAGAAAATGTTGCTTTATTTTGTAGTTATGTTGTAATCAAGTTTGCTGGCAGGGTAAATGTGTTTATAAAGAGAGAAAACTGCTAACATTAGAAAGTATTCAACCTATACTTTTATATAAACTGAGAAGATTATTTTTCTCGACGACAGCAGATTATGTTCTTTTTCCAAAGATATTAATTTGCGTACGTTTGCTGAGCTTCCGTGCGGGAAGCATTCCATACATTTGGTGTTCTGTGGCTACTCACGTTGCCAAGGAGGCAGAATAACTTTTAGGCACTTTTTGAATCCTATTTGTAAAGTTTATGTGAAAAAGAGTTGATCAGAATATCATATGTTATTTGTGTTACTTTGAGGCAAGTAATGCTGTAAAGGAAGGAATTAAATAAAAAGGAACGAGATTAAAGGTAACAGATTCAGTAATAATTTTGCCACTATATATAGTGTGTGTATGTGTGTCTGTGTGTGTGTATGTGTATCCAAATCCGCTTGACTGTTACCACAAAATTCGGCATGTTATGTCATGGAGGTTTTTGTGCTACCCATTTTACAATGCAACGTATTACATTCACACAATTTTCTTTACTCGATTTTCTTTTACGAAACAATTACACTTCTTTCTCAAATCCTTCTTCTACAAACAATTCATACATTTTTCTGTGTGTTTGAAATAGAAATGCAATGTATTACATTCACACGGGTTTCTCTGCTGACTTATTTTATGAAACAGATTTATTTCTCTACTCCCTTTTCTACAAACAATTCAGACAGTTATCCAAATGTTTGAAATAGAAATGCAGCGTATTACACTCGCACAGCTTTCTCTACTTCTGTTTGACGCAATATCATTACATATATACACACACACACACATGCCAGGTGGCCCATCTCATCCGGCATTTGAGTAAGTAGATAAACCTTCGTGTGTTAAAACACTTGCAGAAATAGGGGCACAAGGACAAATCCAGGTTCACAACAGTAAGATGATGTACTATCTTATTGGAACCAGTGTTCTAACGCCAGTCGTTCGGGAACCTCACCAAGAAAATCCTGAACCTGACTTTGCAGGAATTCCGAATACCATGGCCCTCTAAGTCTGGCTAGGAGAAACACAAGCCCGACTCCACACCGAACATTTTAAGTTCCAGTGGTTTTGTAACTGAGCACTTCGTACCCAGTGAGGATTGTGAGGGGACCAGTAGTGCATGTTATGTCTATTCATGGTGGTATCGTTGTTGAAATACCACACATTGATCCAAAGAACACCTTCAAATAAGTCAGGGGTGTCGACCAGTATTTCTCGAACCCTCGTGCTTTAATCAACCCTGCATAGTTGGTTGAAGTGACTTTTTAAGGCACGTCACGCATATTTCTACAAAAATAGTAATAATAATAATAATAATAATAATAATAATAATAATAATAATAATAATAATAATAATAATAATAATAATAATAATAATAATAATAATAATAATAATAATAATAATAATAATAATAATAATAATAATAATAATAACCATAATAACAATAATAGTAATAACAATAAAATACAATAACATTAATAAGAAACAAGTGTCAATGAAGCATTGCATGTTTGCATGTGTTGTGTTAGGGCACTTCATTATCTGTAATCCATAATGTTAGATAGTAAAGTCCTGTAAGTAAAGTGAAAAATATTATAAGAACCTTTCGGTTATTTATAATCTATTACCACGGACTACACACAATAGTTCAACCTGGGAACTACTTCTCATCTCTCGTCTTCACTAAGAGGCAGAAGGAAGCTCGCTCACGCTCACGTCACTGCCGTCACTATGACTGGATTTGTCCCGGTGCGTTCTGCAACTGTTTTAGCACACGAAGGGATATCTACTTACTCCAATGCCGGATAAGATGCGCCCCCTGGCCAACCGGCCTGCCTGACGGCCCGCCTGCCTTCATACAATTTACTTTAAGTGAACTAGAAATTCAACGTATTGCATTCACATGACTTTCTCTACTCGCATTTCTTGCTATAGTATTTGTGGTTGTTAAACAGTGTCAGTAATATGCCAAGAATTTAACTCTTTATTCAAGCGTAAGCAATATTTTTGAATGTCTACAAAGAAATGCTAGCTATTGAGCAAGTGCAACCTAACTCTTCAAGTTGTAGGGATAAATCGTGTACCCACGGGCAACGCCGAGTATTTCAACTAGCACATATATGTATATACATATCATATATGCACACATATGTGTTTATTTTACCGGTTTCTCCATTATGTAAAATTATGCAGCATTTATGCTGTTGGATAACTATGGGATCAAAAAGAAGATACAAATATATTAATTTTAATCTGCTATAATTATCTTAAAAATTACTCTTACCATTCCCTTTCAGGATTCTTTCATCGCCAATGTGTTTGTAAGCCAAAAATAGAATATCATTCCAACATTTCTTACACTTGGTCGTAAGAGAGAAATCTCAACGTAAAGAAAGCAACATTAACGTTACAAATCCAGAACGAACTCGCAGCAACGATGGAAACTAAATATTCGGCATTAGAGGCGTTATATCACTATATAATAAAATAAATTTTAAAACGTTTAAATAATTTTAATATACCATGTTTTTAAGCTAGTCATTGAGACTCACGCATGCGCGCTGTGCACTTTCCAAATTGGTTTTAGTCAGCGAACATAAAATTGCGTATCTGACCGGAAATTTCACATCGAATATTAAAACATTGAACAGTTATTTCAGGTTAACAGGAAAATAGAATTTCAAAGGAAAATGGAAGTTTAACGTAAGACAATAGAACTTATAGCAAAAGAGTATGTTTCATAAAAATATGAGCATCTAGCTTACGACGTAGCTTCTCCCCCTTAGCGTTTTTGTCTTTCACCCTTTAAATAGGAACCGGTTTACCTATTATCATTATCACTATCAGTAGCATCATGATCATTATCATTATTACTATTATTATTAACGAGCAATACATCACATAATTTATAAGAAAATTTTTCATCTCAATTCCCTACATCCTCTCCTCCATCGCTAAACTTTTGGAGCCGGCTGTACAGAGGAATACTCCACCCGTACTCTGACTGACTGGACTGGACTGGACTGGACTAAGTTACTCACATACTTCGCGAGACTCCCTCTCGAACCTCTCACGACTGACTCAACTTGGGAGAGCTCTCGCTTATATAGCCGTTGAATGTTTCCAGAGCGCTCGAGCTGGCGAAACATCTGGAAAATTCTGCTTATCTGGTGATTGCGCTTAAGCTTCCAAAAACTTTGGACATGGCCGCTGCATCGCAATATTTTAAATTGATAACTTATTTGCTTTCTATCCTGGTTATGCAAAAAGCATCGAAGCGCCTTCTAAAAGTCTGACTATCGGTTTAGTCTACCGTATCCTTCTTATACTCTTAGAAGCGTGTAAATTTGTAATGAAATAATATTTCGGTGAACAAGAAGTGCATAGAACAATACGATATTTGAAGAGTGTGCAAAGAAATCTGTGTGGACGCCGCAAACAAGTTTTTATATGGTTGGACCTTTGTTCTGTTTTTGTTTTGAAAAGTATGTATAGAGTGACATTCCATACAGTTTTCCTAGCGCCGTCTTTAATTTCTCTGCATTATCACAAATCAATGTTGCATTATATTACACTGACGCAAATTAACTCGAATTTTCGTGCTCAGGACTACCTAGTGATAGGAGGAGGAATAATGTAAGGGGGTGTTACCCTATGTTGACTACCCTATGGTTACACCCACCAACTTATTTTTGTCCTTTAATCTTTGTGGGATCTAAGGGAGGCAACCTTAAGCCTGCACTACATGAATGACGTTGACGTTGGCAACTCTGCTATTTTAACACATTTATCACACTCTTTCTGTTTGTCATTACTAATAATGTATGCAAATTTATTCCAGTTTGAAACAATCAATATCAAATGCTATTTCTGATTTTTAAATACGCTTACTGTTCATGCAGGTCCTCCTATAATCATTATAACAAGTAATTTGAGTAGGGCTAAATGTTATTTCTTCTCCCTTAAATTTATATTGGTAGACATTTAACTTGCATTATTTACCAGGAAGTCAACAGAATGAGGATGATGAACCTATCTCAGTGTGTGTGTGTGTGTGTGTGTGTGTGTGTGTGTGTGTGTGTGTGTGTGTGTGTGGGTGGGAGGGGGGAGGGGGGAGGGGGGAGGGGGGGACAGAAAATGAGCGTATCTGAGTGAGAAAGAGAGCGTGTGTGAGTTTGTATGAGAGAGTCTGTGTGAGAGAGGGTGTGTGTGAGTATGAGTATGAGTGTGTTAAAATGTGTAAGAGAGAATATGCGAAATAATGTGTGTGAGAGAATGTGTGAGAGAGTATGACAGTATGTGAGAGTGTGACAGTATACGAGAGAATGAGAGTGTCTGAGAGGGAATATGGGAATGTATAGGGGAGTGTACTGAGAGAGCATCCGAGAGAGTAAGTGTTAGGGAATGTAGGAGAGTATATGTCAGAGAGTGAGAGAAAGTTTCTGTGTCCGAATGTGTGTAAGAGTGCGTGTGAGAGTGTGTGTGTGTGTGTGTGAGAATGTCTGTGAGAGAGTGCGTAAGAGACTGTGAGAGTGTGAGAGAATATGTGAGAGTGTACATGAGGCTGTTGGTATGTGTGAGGGTGTGTGAAAAAGTGAGTGTGAGAATGTGATGGAGAATATCTGGGATAGGATTGTGTGTGAGAAGGTATCTGTGATAGGAGTATGTGTAAGAGAGTATGTGTGATAGAGAGTGTGTGAGAGAGTATCCATGAAAGACAGTGTGAGAGAGTGAAAGAACGTGAGGGTGTGTGAGGGAGAGTGTGTGAAAGAGTGTATGAGTGTGACAGTGTGTATGTGTGATAGGAGTATGTGTGAGAGAGTATGTATGATAGAGAGTGTGAGAGAGTGAAAGAATGTGAGAGTGTGTGAGGGAGTATGTGAGTGTGAGGGAGAGTGTGTGAAAGTGTGTGAGGGAGAGTGTGAGTGTGTGAGTGTGATAGTGTATATGTGTGATAGAAGTATGAGATAGTGTGTGAGGGTATGTGTGATAGTGTGTGTGAAAGAATGTGTGAGAGTGATAGTGTGTGTGTGAGAGAATGTGTGAGAGTGAGAGAGTGTGTTAGAGAGAATGTGTGACAGAGAGAGTATGTGAGAGTGTGTGAGAGAGAATCTGTGACAGTGAGAGTGTGTGAGATAGTGTATGTGAGAGTGTGTGAGATAGTGTATGTGAGAGTGTGTGAGATAGTGTATGTGAGAGTGTGAGTGAATGTAAGAGAGGATGCGTGAGAGAAAGTGTGAGAGAGTATGTGAGAGAGAGTGTGAGAGTATGAGAGGTTGTGTGAGAGAGTATACATATGTGAGTGTGAGTGTATGTGAGAGTGTGTGTGTGTGTGTGTGTGTGTGTGTGTGTGTGTGTGTGTGTGTGTGTGTGTGTGTGTGTGTGTGTGTTCCTTATCAACTTCTACATCTTGCAATGATTTCAAACAAATTTGCCACACATTTGTTTACAACAAGAGCAAGTCTACTGTGAAGTTGATATCAGAACACCGCAATGAAAGAGGAGGTAAAATTATTAGGCGAGGGGCATCTTTGAGGATTCTCGTCTTGAATCGACGTGTTTTTACAATAACTAATTAACTCCTCGGCGCAACAGCCCTTTCCGGGGTAAGGCCTACCACCCGCCCCCTTTATCCCCCACGTTCGCCCACCACAAGCTGTTTTCACAATGCTTGTGCTAAATAAAAGCATAAATGTTACTTCATTGATTGTTTTAGGGACGATAATGCGGAAAACCGCCCATAACTGGAGATCGGGTCGAAAGCTCTTCAATGGGAGGCACCCTGAAGGATTTTCAAACTCGTACGAATGGAAAATTTAATACATTCTTTAGGAAAATATCAAATATACCCCGGAGATACCGTCATATAAAATAACAAGTGTTCGGTGGTAAATAGTTTTGAAAAACAAATGTTTTCTAGGGGCAGCAGAAAAAAACAAAGACCAATGGGAAAGGGAATGGAAAATTATCCATGGGGAAATTTGAGAATATTCAGCACAAGAGCCTATTTTCCCAAAAATAGAAGGTCTTAATTTTATAGTTAGCAATGCGTACAGCCACTGTTAATGGGATTGAGTTTGCCGAATATTGAATGGAAGGAAATTTTGAGTATCTTCAATACGAATGGGATGTTTGACATAATGAGACTGAGCGGGTGGGTGAGTGAGTGTGATTGAGTGAGAGTGAGCGAGTGAGTGTGATTGAGTGAGTGTAATCGCGTTAATGAGTGAATGAGTGAGAATGGATGGGTAAGTGTATGAGTGAGTGAATGAGTCTGATAGTGGGTGGGTGGGTGGGTGAGTAAATGAATGAATGAATGGAGTGAACAAATGAGTGAGTGAATGAGCGAGTGAGTGTGAATGAGTGAGTGCATGAGTGAGTGAGTGTATGCGTGAGTGTGTAAGCAAGTGTGTGAACGAGTGAGTGAGTTTGAGTGAGTGAGTGAGTGTGTTTGAGTGAGTGAGTGAGTGAGTCTGTGTGTGAGCAAGTTAGTGTGAGCGAGTCAGGGAGCGTGTAAGTCAGTGTATGAGTCATGACTGAGTGAGTGGAACTTCAGGACCCGTCGACAACGCAATGACATTAAGATGATCAAATAAAAATAATTATATATTAGCAATATATCGTTCTGTAGCTAAATTAAGAAATTTGGTAAACTTGTTTTAGCAATACAGTCAAGGACTAGGCAACACTCGGTATTTCCCCTAGTTTTGACAAACTATACGAGGTCCTTAAGTATTTCACATTTATGCTATAATATACAGGCTGGGTAGTGGCAGAAGTATATATATATATATATATATATATATATATATATATATATATATATATATACCGGACAGCGTTTGGGATGTAAGAAACAAACATTTATTGCACTGGCACGACGTTCTTTACACATCCTTGACAAATTGAACATAAAGCACTTATTCTTCTAGCTACTTCATCTTACTAGATCATCTTAATCGAGATAGATTACATACTTCACAATAGGAATGGAGTATAGAGTAGGCTTAAGCGTAAGTCAAATCTTTTAAATGGTAGTGACTAAATTATGACTTTGATATTTCCATTCTTTTTGCATGATATGCCAAAAAAAAAAAAAAAAAAAAAAAAAAAAAAAAAAAAAAAAAACACGATTTCCCATTTCAGTATAAATATTTGAAAATCCAAACCAATAATGAGTATCTCGGAAATGGTTATCTTCATAAAAAGGTTCCTTGCAATTAATGGTATGCTTTAAAGAGATACATGTATTTACGTTCGTGTAAATCTTTTAGTTTATCAGTTATGCAAAGGTAATCGAGAATGAAGAGGACTTGAGAGGATCTTCTTAGACTATTCAACATATGCATTTCATTTCGCATGAAAATATCTTAAACATATGGTAATGCAATCAAATTTTCTAGAGTCACTTTAAGAAGGTCAAAAGGTTTGAAAACCTTTCTACGTAAAGGGCATTTGGAAAAGGGTAATTTCTTTTGTTCTGTTTTTGTTTGTTTTTTGTTTTCTTTTTCTTGTGCTACTTGAAGGATGCTGAACTGAAGTAGGGCTTGATATTTAACTGACTTTTTGAGTTATGGTATTCACATTCATTACGTAACAGAATGGCAAAAGTTGTAATACAATTATCTCTCCAAGTAAAGGGAAAGCAAAGTACACCTTTAAATTTTCGCAGTAGAATACCAAAAACAGTAACATGAATAAAAGATTAGTTCACACAGTTATCAACACACAAAATATTTTTTTAGGTGTCTTCGTAGCTAAAAACTATTTTAAACCACCAAAGGACAATTTTGATTGAAAGTCATAGAAATTGTTAAGGAAACAACAGCTTCTTATGGATTTAATATAACTTTGAAAATTTATAAGATGGTCAAATGAGCTTCAGATTGTTCCCTACACTAGAGACGTCAAAGTACATAAAGAATTTAAATCCGGTCAATTGGTCAAGTTACAATGAATCAGTTTTACAGACAGCAGTACATCCAAGCAGGATTAACAAATTGAGCGCTATCCATGTTTCATGTCAAGTGAATTAAACTGCTTTTATGGAGTAATATGTAATGTGTTAGTCAAGTACCGAAATCAAATTAGATTCTGGTATGGGAAATCAAAGCAGTTCAATAAATAGCACATAGTTATTATTTCAATGAAATACGAAATAAATACTAAGAAGCAGCACCAGAAATAATAATAATAATAATAATAATAATAATAATAATAATAATAATAATAATAATAATAATAATAATAATAATAATAATAATAATAATAATAATAATAATAATATGATGATGATGATGATGATGATGATGATGATGATGATGATGATGATGATGATGATGATGATGATGATGATGATGATGATGATCGTTGCCTCGCATTACTACATGATTTCAATGTGGGGGTAGTTGGCTGCCTACCCGCTCTCTAGTTGTAAATGCATGTGGGGAAACCTTAAAAAATCCTTAATCTCCACATATTCAAGGAATTAGAAGATGATACTCGAAGTGTATTTTTGGATGCAGAAGGGATCGGGTGTTAAATAATATCCTCAACAATAGTGATTCACAGGGTGTCATTTCGGTTTCACTCACGAGTAACCAAAGGTAACTGACTTTTCATATAGTTTCGTATTCGTATCGGTGGGTCTGCCAGTTGAAAACATAATTGAAAATAAACGCAAGAGAAATATACTTCAAATTAATTCTGAAAACAATTTCAATGGTACATTATATATTCAATATCCTTTCTATATTTAAAGGTGTATCTCTTTTGTACACACGCATACAATTTTCACGAGAACACATTCGAGGATTGTGCGACTATGAATTGAACTACTGACGTATCTTGGTTTACATGAAAATCACAAAAAACGCTTCTATGCCTGCATTCACATTACTTTCTCTGCTCACTCAGGTACGAAATATTCTTTGAAACGCGTATTCTTCAATCTACTTTATATTAATCAAGCTTGGTGTTTACAGAAATGTTCTTATTACATATTTACTAATACGTATAATAGAAAAAGAAGACAGCAGGCTTAAACGATAGTAAAGTCTTAAGATCTGATCGCTACGTGATGACTTGGACAATCCATTATTTGCATTTCAGAAAAGTAGAAGTATGAGAAAATTCGAACAAGTGACAGGGAATATCTCAGAAATGCTTCACTCTGCAAAACAATGTATTTAACATAAATTGTGTGCATGGGAGTAGTGTTAAGGGTGTGAAAGATGTGTTACATGCCCTGTAATTATACTCAGACTGATTACAAAACTGATGTTCACTGCAATTTTGTGGTATATAATTATTGCTCTAATGTCATAACAAACCAAGGTTTGCTAAACATTATGATTTGAATTTTCACCGCTCTGCAATAACAGATGCAGCACGTTTCGAAACAAAGTCAACGGCATTCTTCGTGAGCTAGAGGAACTTATGCCCTTGACCCACGGTATGTACTGAGTGAAAATACGTCTGGTGTTAGGAATAATGCTCCTTTCGTTGTATTTATAACCGGAAAAGGGAGTACTTCACAATTTGTTTGGTTTCTTGTTTTGGGTGTTTGAGCATGATCTGGTCACTTACTGTTAAAAGCCAATGTAGATTAACATTTGCACGGATTCTGGGACGAAGGTTATGTACACATGTAGTGTATATCCAAGAGGTCAGGAAATTAAGTAAGGGCTAGAGTAGTAAACAAAACTTTAATTCCGTGCCGTTGTAGCAACGGAAGTGGAAGTAAAATGTTGTGTGATCAACAAACACAACGTGAAATCTTCCATTCACTAAAGCAATATCTAATTAAACCAGATCCTCAAAATGCTGCACTCAATATTACAATGAGCATTAAAATATGTAAGAGATTTCAACATCGAAGTTTATGAAAGTCAATCCTGGCTGTGTAGTTGTAAAAGTTTAAACAAAAATGTTGTTGATCTTATGTTCTTTTCTCAAATTATTAGTATGTTTGGAATTCCAACGGTTATGAAGATGAGGTTTCAAGAAACATTTATATGACAGAAAAAGCATATGCTTGTAATCAAACATAGTATGAGAAAAACAAATAAATGTTTGGTATAACTCTAAGAATGGAAATTTCATTGAATGATCAGTATAAGGTCTGGGTTGAACAATATAGCAGTAAAGTGAAAAACAACAGAGCTTTATTTTCTCATTTTGTATTTTTCTAGAAAAACAGGTACGCACTTCTCGTGGTCCAAGGGGAATGAAGGATCTTCAAACAGAGGCATTTATATTGAATATTTAAATGAATTAGCAACATATGACGCCTCTCTGAAAAAGAACTTGCAAAAGTTGACTGTGTTTCATGCAACTTCACTTGATATGCAGGACTTAATTTTAAGTGTAACTGCCGCCATGACGCATGGAATTAACGAAATTTTAGATTCCTTCTTTATCTCATTAATATTATATGAAACTTCTGACACTAATAGTGATAAATAACTCTGTACCGTTTGCTACATAAATGTTGACGAAAATGTTGTAGAGAGGTTTATTTGTTTTACAGACGTAAGTTCTGACAGAAATGTAGCTCGTGAATCAGTCTCGCTATTATATGTACATTTCTTTCAGAAAATGATAAAAGTTCAAAACTATGAAGGACAATTCTGTTTAGATTTGGTTATATTCAAATGAATTTTACAATACTTATTGGATTACATATCCGAGTCTGATAATCAGTCTACGCCGCTGATGGTGTGTTTTAACAAGCTCTATATTTTTACTTTCTCTTATAGTAAGTAGGGGAAGTATTGTATACCATCCAAAAATTCAATGTCAAGATTTCTCCAGAAGTATATGTTTTGAAAGTCCCTAAATAAAAAAAAAGTAAATAAATAAATAAATAAAAAATAAAAAAAATAAAAATCATTTGTAGAAAACGGTTCGTGTGTGTGTCTGTCTATGTGTGTGCGTGTGTGTGTCACTGCGTGCCTCTGTGTGTCAGCTTTTGGACAGCATAACTCAAAAACGAAAAAAAAAACTGTTAAAAACCAAAGTTGGTATTTAAGTTTAACCTCTTATAAGGATGCGACACGAAGATCTGAAGAAAATTGATTCCCCATAAACTACCCTTTACATTGAAAATTCTTCGAAAATTTTGATTTTATTGAAAATGACATGTTTAAGATGTTTTAAAAGAACAAATTAAATGTATATTGTTAATTCTCTGGCTATAGTCTATCTAGTCCTGTTTACTCTGGATAACTTTTGAATAATTCGTAAAACGTAAGAGAAGGACTAAATCTTAATGCACAAAAATGTAGATATCCCTAGAACACACAAATTATATCCAAACAAATTTTTTGTAGAGTAAACCATTTCGGAGAAATTCAATTTCTGTCAGTTTCCGAAAATTTAAACTTTCGTCAAGTGCAACATTTTTTTTTTTTTTTTTTTTTTTTTTTTTTTGTATGTTAATCGTGCAAAGAGAACGGAGCGTCAAAGCTTTAAAAGATTTGACTATCGCTCATAGCCTACTGTATTCTAATATTCCCCTTGCACCTACAAAGAAATAAGCAATAAGATAATTTCTCAAATGTGTATCTCAACTAATACGAAGAAGATAAAGGAATAAGAGTTTGTAAGAATGGTTAGTACAAGAGTAGAGTAAGTTAGGTGAGTGCAACACATCAGATTTTTATATCGTAAGACTGTATATCACCCATGGTTTACCAGTTATGCAAAAATTATTCAGAATGAACACGATTTCTAATTACATTCCCAGAACGTTCACGACATACATTTCATTTGTCATGAAAATGCCAAACTTAGGCTACTTTAAACAAAATAGTAAGTGAGTCGTTTTTGTAAAATCAAAATTTTCTAAAAATCTTGTATGCAAAGGCTAGTTTGGTCGGGGGATTTTCTTGTAAATCCTATTTCGCATCCTTGGAAATTGGTGAAGTTCAAGTACCAAGGGAAGTATTTAATTGCCTTTTCGTTTTTGAGTTAAGTTATTCACAAGCAGACAGAGACCAAAACAGACGCACAGGCACACAACGCGTTTTTCTAAACATGTTCTTTTACTTTTTCTACTACGTACAGTAAGTAGAGGAAGTATTGTATTCTACCCAAAAATTCCACGTCGAGATTTCACCGTAAATATGTTTTAGGCACCCTGAATCTAAAAAATAAAACTTTTTTAGAAAAGGTTTCGTGTGTGTGTGTGTGTGTGCGTGTGTGTGCGTGCGTGCGTGCGCGCGCGCGTGCGCGGATGTCTCAGGATAGCTTAACTCAAAACCGAAGAGTTGGTTAAAAACCAAAGTTGGTCTTTAAATTTAATGTCTTTCAAGGATGCGACACGAAGCTTTGAAGAAAATTCCCCCATCCTAAACTACCCTTTACATGGAACATTTTTCGGAACTGTTGATTTTCTCGAAAATGACTGACGATTTTGATTAAACTGCCATATGTTTAAGATATTTTTATGAAAAATGAAATTTATACGTTGAATTTTATCTCTATAGCCTATGTAGTCCGGTTTACTCTGGATGACTTTTCCATAACAGGTACACCGTAAGAGATAGACAAAATCCTACTGTACAAAAAATGTCGATCTTGCTAAAACAGAATTTATGTCCACATATTTTTTTTGTATAGTGAATTATTTCTGAGATATTTCTTGTTACTAGTGTGAGTTTTGGAATACTTAAAACCTTCGTCGAATGGAAGCTCGTTATTCATTTGTTATACCTTAGCCATGCAAAGAGAACGGAATCTCAAAGCTTTAAACAATTTCACGTTCGCTCAAAGCCTACTGCATTCCCATATTCTCCTTTCACCTATAAGGAAATAAGCAATAAGATAATTACTGCAAATGTTTATCTTAACTAACACGAAGAAGACAGGAATAAGAGTTGTAAGAATGGTTAGTACAAGAGTAGAGAAAGTCATGTGAGTGCAACACACAAGAATTCTTATTCAGGGAGTCTCAAAACATGTTCTTCCGGTTAAATCTCTGAATCGAATTTTTGGGTGGAAAACGATACTTCACAATTTATTGTAAGTACATATTACGAAAAGTAAAAATTGAGTATTGATTATATTAGAATGTTGAACAATAAACAATGCATACCTCCATAGCTGAGGTAATCAAGTACCGGTTCCGCCTTCAAAGCCATCGTTTAATAAATAATTTATAATGGATATTTATAATTGGCACTGTTCCAATTCTGTGTTCATTGCATTGCTTTCCAATTGAATTAACATAATATTAATAGTATATTTTAATAATGAATTATTATAGTTTTTTCTCTTTTATTTGTATACTTTGAGTGTGTATATTGCATAAAAAATTGTATCCTGATAAGCTATTTCGGATGATTACCTTGAAAGAATGGTTTCCTAATGGTTAGGCAACTTCTCCGACTCAGTGCTTAGCGGGTATGCACACACTCCGGGCGAGATATCCATACAGAGCAGAAATTACTAACCAGAAAATAACGGATTTCCAAATTTTTAAGTAACAAATAATATTATAAGCATCTGATCTATTATTTCTGCAGGTATTTGCTTGCAAGTAAACTTTTAATGAACACTTAATGAACAAACTACTCGGCATAGAAGATTCATATACTTCCTTTTTAAAGGCAATTTTAAGCAGAAATCATAGTTTATGAAGCTTTGGTTAACACTGTCCTACATACTTTGTCACAGAAAGACATTTTGAAAACTTATTCCACCGCCACCACCACCACTTCTTCCGCCGAGACTATCAGCGCTAAATAATAAGCAAAAGCAATTGTTGCTCCTGTCAATTTCAATTCCAAAACTCCATCAAATATGTTCCACAAAGTTGGGCCTAATATAGAAGAAGAACAAGAAGAAGAAGAAGAAGAAGAAGAAGAAGAAGAAGAAGAAGAAGAAGAAGAAGAACTCCTTAAGACGCTTTGATAGGTGAATTCAAGAAAACAAATCTGATGTGTTGTACTCACATGATATTCTCTACTCTTGTACTAACCACTCTTACAAACTCTTATGCCTAATTCTGTTAGTTGAGATAAACATTTGTACAAATTATCTTATTGTTTATTTCCTTGTAGGTGAAAGAGAAATATTATAATACAGTAGACTTTGAGCGATATCAAATCTTTTAAAGCATTTGCACCTTAACATATTAAAAAATGAACAACGATGTTCCATTTCACGAAAGTTTTAGGTTTTCCGAAGCTGACGCAAATAACATGGAATATCTCCGAAATGGTTCACTCTACAAACAAATTTAATTTGAAATTTTTTAGAGTAAAATTTTGATGTCTTACGATTTACGAGTTATTCAAAAGTCATAGTAAATAGGACTATATAAGCTATAGTCAAGAAAGTTCAATATTTACACTTCATTTGCCATACAACTATCTTAAACATATGACATTTTATTCAAAACCGTTGGAACCATTTTCAAGAAAATCAAAATTTTCCAAAAATGTTCCATGTAAAGGACCCCGGAGAAAACATAATGTATGCTTTATGTTAAGAGGAATTAAAACTAAACCAGACAGTAAGGTATCTGGGTGTTATGACTGATGAATACATCACATTTGGCGAACATATTAAAATGATAACAAGGAATGCGGAAAAGGAAGCATCAAAACTGGTCCGCTTAATGTCAAATTTTGGAGGACCTAGGTCGAACAAGCAACAATTATATTTTGTTATATGCTTCCCCAGTATAGAGTTGTGCTCTTAAGAAAAAGAAGAAGAATCACGTGGTGCCTATGGAGAGAATACAAAGGAAGATGTTTCTCAGGATGGTTTACTCATATCGTAGTGTTTCTAATAGAGTACTACAGGAGTGATCTTCAGGTAAAAGAAAGGCAATATATAAATGAAACAAAATTGTTTGAAGTGTCCCGCAAAAACTAAAACTATGTTCTGAGTAACCGGAATCACAATACATTTGTTGCAGCTTCTAGCAGCGTCAAAGTGCTATGGAACCATCTGTTTGTTACATCAAATCACCATCACATCAGCATGATCATGATCATCGACTTCTTCATCATCTTCACTCCATGGATTAGACGTATTTTCTGTTACGGTTTTCACATCAAGTCTCTCCATCTCTTCTGCGGTCTGTCCATGTCTCTTCTCCGTGCCGGTTTATAACTTAGAGCTATTTTCGGAAGTCTATCATAGCCCATTCTTTCCACATACAACAGCCAATTATATGTGTTCTATTGATTTATTTATAGATTTCACTTTCAGCAACGTTCTTGTCATATTATTTATGTAATCTAGTTTTATACATCATTTAGTTCCTCTCAGTAATTTTATTTCACATCCTTGTATCCTACTCTCCATTTTCTTTGTTGCAACCCAGGCTTCACTTCCATCACAAATATAAAATTTAATTCGTGTATCCTTTCTTGTTTTGTTTCCTAAAGCGTTGTGTAATGTAACGCATATAGTTTGAAACCTTGATAGATTTAGGTTTATATCTCTTTCTTTCTGTGAACCTATTTCACATTCTAAGTATCTGAAATTTCTTCTAAAAGTTGTCCATCTAAAATAATTTTAGATCTTATTTGTTGCTTACCACAAAAAAGATCTTTGTTTTCGCTTTAGAAATGTTAAAATTATAGTTCTTACAATTTAACCTTACAATTTAACCTTAATTCATATACAGGTGAGTAAGCTGCCCCTTATTCTCGAGTTTTATGCAATCCGCATTTTATACCCCAATATAAAAAAATCGACCCCATTACCAGGTTCTACCCGCGTATTTAACATGGATGTTAAATACTCGATGAAATTAGTACTAATATAGATGTTATCACATCGCCTTTTAATATATTCGTAATTAGACAGCTGACGTTTGCACTTCTGCAGATGTTCACTGGAACCAGCGAATATTACATCTTAAACGGAATGTTTAGCTCACACGTTACTACGTAGCTCAGTTGGAACGGGCGCAAGACTCCGAAGTAATCTGTCTGCTGTGAAGGTGGTTCGAATCACCTGCACGTACTATTTTTTTAGCGTGCATTCCTCACAAGTTACAAACTATTATTCTGAAAACTGTTATTATATTCATTTATATTGTTTTATTTATGTTTTATGACATTGTTTGATGTTTCTTTATTGGTGAACTACAATTATGTAGTTGTTTAAACACACCTATAGGTAGGTGCAATTGAAATAAGGATCATTCATACACAATTGAACACAGAAAGCAAGGGAATTACATTGTCAGAGTTTAACATGGAAGTTAAACTCAATTTTGCACACAATGAATTATTGGGCTATTAAAAATGCAGACAACCAAAAACGATTTAAATTATGTCCTAAACCCTCAGGGACTTCATAATTAGATTATTGTGACTTCGGTTTCCAAGTTTTGATGAACATAACAAAAAAATGTTTACAATGCTGAGACTCGAACCTGTGTCACTGGAGGTTAAGCGCAGAGGACCCGTCACAATCCTATTCAGCTATTTCAAGACTTCCTGAAAGTACGCACCACGTCCAATAGTAGGACTTGTATGCCATTGGCACCTCGCAAGTTTGTGTGCTTGATTTAGCCTTTCAAGACAATTTTAATCATTTACTGGGCGTTTTAATATTATTACTTAAATGGCAAAAGCTGTTATGCATATTAATTGAGATGCACGAGGCGTAGTTCACGCAAAAATGCAAATAAACTGTTATTTAATAACATGTCCGTTTTGACTGTACGCGTCCATGATGGATGAGGCATGCCTAAATTTTTCCTAATTTTTGGCAGCCAATCCCTGCTCTAAGTACAAGAATCCACCATTTTCGTTTAAGCTGGCGTTGTTAGTGTACTCATATGATAGGTCAATTTTTTCCGAGGCGTTTACTGAATTACGTTGCTATGTATACTCTAATAAAAAGTTTGTAAAATCGGATGGAAACCGGAATTCGCTCTCAGTAAACGAGTCGTATGTTTTTGAGGTGTACTTTAGCGAGGAGGACGTTCTGTCCCTTAAAGCACTGTTGCTCTCAATTTTGCGCATTCCTCTCTTTAAGAACGTCAAGCAATACATTTTAGTAAGCGCAAAACTGGACTAAGGCGCACATGCCGTTAGATGGGTGGCCTACCTTCCAAAAAACTAAGGCGCGGCTGACTCACCTGGTATAGCACGCTGTAAATCATCTTCACTTTTCTCCATTAATTAAACATCGTCTGGATGCAATAAACCCTTTATCTCGGTTCGATTACTTAATCTAATTCCTTTGTTGCAAATGTGCTTCCATTTTAGGAGAATATTGTATATAAAGGTGTCCCAAAATTATGTACACCGATAAACTTTGGGAACTGGTCGATAGCGTTAGTTTGAACACTTTTTGTTAAGGAAAGTTTTTTGCTGCGGTGCTTCGTTTAAGCGCTAGACGAGTTGATGTCATAGATTACTGCCTCCCACCCAGTTTAAGTATTTACGGCAAAATCAACTATGCAAATTAGTATTGCATTTATCTTGGCAGGGCACACAATCTTAATCCAAGAAACACAGAACGCAGACAAAACACAAACATCTCATTGTTTACAGTAAATCACAGCTTAACTATTCAAAGCAAATGTTGGAACGCGCGCCCATTGCGATTAATACACAGAACGCATCGGCGTGCCCTATTCTGCCGTACTCTCACAGACATCAACTATTTCTCTGGTTTAAAAGTTCGTCCGTCTAATTTATGTTCTTATATTATTTTCTATAGTTTTTCTCTATTTACATTCTTATACTCGCATCAAATGAATGAAGATTTATTTTTTGATAGAATCAATATGTACAACTAATTTTGTCTAAAAAATGGGGCTACCTGGTTCTTTCACCACGTGTTCAATTGCCATTGCTGTTGAGTTTCCCAAACTTGAATTCTATGAATATGGCAACGATAAAGCTGCACGAAATGTAGGTGTGCTCACTTTAATGAACCACTTTTTCAGCCGGAAGCCTTTACTATATTATCGATCGTAAATATTACAAAAAACCGGATATGTTGCACTCAAGAAATTTTTTCTTGCACTATGTTACAAGACCGCCTCCGTAGCGCAGTTGGTAGCGCGCCTTCCTCTGGCGTGGAGGCCCGGGTTCGATCCCCGGCACCAGCATGGGGATTTTATCCCCTCTGGGAGGTCCAGCATGGGGTGCACTCAGCCTCGTTAGTCCCGGGGGGGATCAATTGAGGAGCTACTTGATGGAAAAGTAGCGGCCCCAGGTCGTGATGGCCGCATAACTGGCCGGGAGGTATCGGGACACTGACCACGTGCCACCCTCCAGTACTGCCACCCTCCAGTACTGCAACCCACCAATGACGCCTGTAGTGGGCCGAGGTGGGCGAGGCAGTGGCTGGGCGGTAAGGCATGGCTCTTCATGGGCTGGAGTGCCGGGGCTTAGTATCTTACTATCTTACAAACCCTTATTCCTCTATTTTCTGCACAGTAGATAAACATTTGTAAACATTATCTTATTAGCAATTTTCTTGTAGGTGCAAGGGGAATATGGAAATACGGTAGGCTTTAAAGAATGGTCAAATCTTTTAAAGCTGCTCAGTATATGAAGACTTTGAATTTCCGTTATGTTTGCACAGCCAAGAGATAAATAAAGATCCTACATTTGAGAGAAGTATGAGTGCTGCAAAAGTTACACAAATAACAAGGAATATCTCCGAAATGGTTCACCAAACAAAAAACTGCATTCAGATATAATTTGTGTGCTTTAACGAGATCTATATTTTTGTATAATAGGATTTTTTATATCTCTCAGGATTTACCAGTTATGCAAAAATCATCAAGAATAAACAGGACTAGATGATCTATAGTCAGAAAATTGGATATGTACAATTCATTTGGCACAAAAATATCCTAAACATATGACGTTTTAATCAAAATCGTTTGAGCCATTTTTGAAAAAATAAAAATGTTCGAAATATTTTGCATGTAAATGGCAGTTTAGGGTGAAGAAGTTTTCTTCAAAATCTTTCTGTCGCATCCTAGAAAGATATTAAACTTAAGTATCAACTTTGCTTTTTAGCCGATTTTTCGCTTTTGAGTCTGTTTACAGACGGACACACGGACTTTTTTCTAAAACTGCTTTTTTGGGATTCAGGGAGTCTCAAAACATCCAGTGAAATCTAGACATCAAATTTTTGGGTGGAATGCAATACATGCTATAGGTAGTGGAGAAAGTAAAAAAGCAGTCTGATTTTGAAGCTTCCATGAGCGGTAGATATTTGCATGCGGCAAGAGGATTTGACTGTTCTTTTATTTTTCTGCCTGGAGCAGTCCAGGAAAGGGATGTTATAGAAAAATGTGAATCATTACTGGATAAGGACGTGTGACTATCGCTGTAACAAACAGCAAGGAGACATGGATAATAACGAGAGCTGGGGTGCACAGATAGCACGTCCGGCGGTCAGTAGAAAACGTGTCTGTTGGAAACCTGTTGAATATTGGAGGGAGTGAGAGAGAGTGAGACGAGGCTTAAGAGGGGATGAGGGAGCGTGTTGTGAGGAAGTTGCAGCTCAACGGAAGTTCTGCTCTTGTTTAAATGCTTTAATCCAGGGTGCTCTCTCGACCCTTCAGCTCTCCACCCCTTCCCTTATAATGATACTACCGAAATTTGGGCACTACCACAGAACGGAAAAATGGTGCTCTAAAAAGGAAGTAAATCCCATTGCTGTTTCATAATATCTTGGCTTTCATCGAGTTTTCTCTCGAACATAACCGTACTTGGAAGGAGAGTGGATTGATTTTAATATTCCAAGAGAAGATTGCAGAGACTATGCCTGATGACTATATGTATATTAACTTTATTCAAACACTTTGCACTCTTCATCAGTTTACCGTGAAATGTTTACGCACTTCATGTAAGCAGATATTGCAAAATGAATTTATTACTAACATACATTCACATGGATTTTCGCTAATTCACAATTTCCTACCAGAAATTCTCGGAGTAACTTGTGAAGTGCTTTACGCCATAGTTACGTATCACATCAAAATGGAGAAGCTAATACGAGATGAGAGCTCAGATCACGTGGGTAAGGGGTATTCGGCAAGCCTACCATAAGGTGAGAGGGCACCCCCTATAATAATTACAGTGGGATAACTTTAAACAGGTTTATTCAAACAAAACAAGATATGTCCATACAGATGAAGCGATGTTGATTTTAAAGTAACATTAATAGTAGTTATTAACAATACCAATTTGAACAAACAGAAATGATTACCAAGCGGGAAATGATTTCCCAGGATACCTTTACAAATGGAAATGCCCCGGTGTCCAATTTAAACAGAACAGTAACCCCAACCCACAACAGAGAATACGTAAATGTTAAACCCTGACAAGATCGGAATAACATACATAAATTCTACACTTAAGAATAATAGAATACCACAAAACAAAAAAATGGAACAAACCCCTAAGCTAATGAAATAGTAAGTGGCAGTAACGCCCAAATTGTGCCCCCTTTGGCTCTAGTAATTTTGAGAATAAATCTATTTAAATGACAACACTAACGAGCAAGTCCGCAGAGGAGTCAGAAGAACGCAGATAATTTTAGCCAAAATAACGGTGTGAAGCACCAAAAAAGTGATCTTACAAATCAAGAAGTCACTTCAGATGCCAGTATACCGCTGATTCTCCCAGGACAAGCTACTAGCTAAGAAGGCTCGAAACGCTGTCCCTAGCAGCTAACAATATACACCAGAAGTTGAAGCAAACCCAGTCAAGTTAGATCTCGTGTAGTAAAGGCAAAAGGGGGAAGTGATAGACAGCTCACTTAGGTTTTGCCAGTTTTGGTAGAACATAATATTCGTTCATTTAGATGAATTAAACCATGTTGCAGTATTGCTGATGCTAAATTTTTTCAATTTGTACACCTCATCTGTACGAGACAATCTTCCCATTTTTTTAGAAAATACTCCATACAGCTTCCCACGCTCCATTTTTAAACCCGATTCCCAACTTTGTTATTTCGCATTCCAAAGCTCAAGGAGTATTTTCTTACAAATGGGAAGTTTGTTATATTTTTATTTAACTAACATGTTGAGATAACAGCCTCGTTTGTACTGAAAATACCTCAACATTTCTTCACGCAATACACTTCTCTTCCCTTCTTCCATAACGAATTACTTTTTACGTTCTCTACTACATATAGAAAGTAAAGAAAATATTGTATTCCACCCACAATGTCGATATCGAAATTTCAGGGGAAATATGTGTTTAAGCCCCCGTGAATCCAAAACAAGCAGTTTTAGAAAAAGGTCCATGTGTGTGTGTGTGTGTATGTGTGTGTGTGTGTGTGTGTGTGTGTGTGTGTGTGTGTGTGTGTGTGTGTGAACAGCATAACTCAAAAACGAAAAGTCGGTTAAAACCAAAGTGGGTATCTTTTAAGAATGCGACACGAAGATTTCGAAGAAAACTCCTCTAATCTAAACTATCCTTTACATGGAACATTCTTAGAAAATTTTCATTTTTCCAAAACGGCTTTGAATAAAATGCCGTATGTTTAAGTCTTTTACGGCAAATAAAATATTTGAAATTTTCTAGCTATACCTATGTTGTTCTTTTTAGTCTTGCTAAACCGTAAAAGTTATACTACACCTTACTATACAAAAATATGGATCTCGTTAAAATTCATTTGCATTTTTGTAGAGTTGTTTGTGTGAGTTTTGCAATTACTTTCTCGCCTTCACTTTTTATTCGCCAGCACCTATAATAATCTTACACGTTCGTCGAAATCTTGTAGAGGTAGAATAGAAACTTACTCAAGCACATCAACGTTATTCTCTTTTTATCGCTTGGCCGTGCAAAGAGAACGGAATTTCAAAGCGTTAAAAGATTCGACTATCAGTCACAGCCTACTGTATTCCCATATTCTCCTTGTACCTTCAAGAAGATCTCTGGAAATGTTTATCTCAACTAACATGAAGATACAGGAATAAGTGTTTGTAAGAGTAGTTAGTATAAGAGTAGAGATGTCATGTGAGTGCAACACATCAGATTTTTATTGAGAGGATAGTGACAGTCATACTGAATCCTCAAAAAACTGGCGCCTCTCCCTTTGGGGTGTGTTTTTATTATATCATCCCTAGGAGAACGAGGAGAAAAGAATTTATATTTTTATTTCACAAACGTATTGCGAGAACCGCCCGTTTGTACTGAAAACACCTTAAAATTGTTGCACGCCGAACATTTTTCTCTCCTTCTTTCATTAGGAATGCTTTTTTAATAGAACACTGCCACAGAGCGTTCGTTCACTGTTCTAAAGAATGTGTGATAAATTTCCCATTCATACATTTTGAACTCCATCTCCCATTAGAAGAGCATTTTACATTACCAACCGTTACTGTTTTATAAATTGTTTCTTTGCACGTATTTAATCGCATTTCTTGATACTGGAGGCAAACTATACGTTTATTAACAAACTAATTTAATTCTCAGAATTTAATCAGCCCCTCGATTCATTGGCGGTGCATACTAGGAAAAACGATATTTTATATCGTAAAAGGTTGCTAATCCGATTTGCTCAGGCTTTGCTGTTCATCCGTAAATGTTGAGCCATAACTTCCATAACACTGTACTATACAGATTTATATTACTCATAATAACAACAATGCTATATTACCAGGCTTTTTAAATCCCATTGCAGCAACCATGATCCCAGTTATTAATTCCTGGAAGTAGCTTTATTTCATCCTGCCTTAAAGCTATATAACCTGTAATCCCTTTGAAACAGAGTAAAAAAGTAGAAGTGTAATAGTTTTATTTATGCCAGCTAGTGACTATAGGCACTTTGGAGCCCTATTATAATCTTTAATATTAGACTCATATTATAGGCTAAATAGATTGTCATTAATGAATCCAAACATCTGGGAAGATATCTCTCAGCCAAGTTTCATTGACTTCATAGATAAAGCAATCATCTATTTATTTCTGTTTTATCTCACATTTCTTATCCTTTATGCCTTTCTAAATTTATTCCAATAGATATGGTGACATCTAATTATTTAATATTTTTTCTAGCTAAACGACAAATACATCATATTTTAAAGCTCTGCCTCACCAAGCTAATTAGAGAAGTAAACGATAATAGAGTGGTGAAATATTGGCATCAAATATCCGCACAGTTTTAGTTTTACTTTCTCTACCTCGCACAGTAAGTAGAGGAAGTATTATATTCCACCCAAAAATTCGATAGAGATTTCACCGAGATATATTTTGAGCTCCCCTGAATGGAAAAAAAAAAACATTTTTAAAAAACGTCCGTGTGTGTGTGTGTGTGTGTGTGTGTGTGTGCGCGCGCGTGCGTGCGTGCGTGCGTGCGTGTGTGTGAGTCTGTGGATAGCATAACTCAAAAGCAGGCATCGGCAAACATGTACTCAATGAGGTCTCGCAACTATGACGTGTCAGGGGCAGCGCTTACTCTTGTCTTCCCCTCCCTCGCAGCCTTAACTGGCACTGCATACACACCGATCACGGGCGAACTGTCCTGCCGTATTTACCTGCACTTCTAAACATGTCTGTCAAAGTGTAATTTAAAACAAGACTTAAAGATAGATTTCTTTATCTATAACTTTGAAGGATATAGTTTATTTAACTTAAAGTCTTAGTATATTCACAGAATTAGAGTGCATCTAATTATTGCTAGTGTATTAAATTTGATATCTAGAATAGCACTTTGATGATTTCTTCTCTCATCATGTAAGGAACGTAAGGTGTTTGTTGTGCTCTAAAGTTTAAAAAGGCACTCATCAATGGAACATAAGTGGCATTATGATACATACCATAAGATCACCATACAATTATAGGCAAACATGTATTCATAAATTTACATCACGATTTAAAGTAGCATAACACTGACGTAGTGTCCTTTATTCCTTTTATTTTTTTCTCCAGGACTAACCAATTACAACAGCTCAAAGAGCTATATTCAGATAATATACCTAATATTAATTCAAATATTATAACTGATAGACAACTTCACGCCAGTTATGATGTTGCTTTGGAGATTGCTCAGCCACTGACGTGTTTTAGTAATGGAGATTTCATAAAAAATGTGAGAGTAAAGTTGCCAACATAATTTTCCCTGAAGAATATGATAGTTATAGTAATATTGCATTATTACCACGAACCATACAGAGAAGGATACATAAAATAGCAGAAATAACCGAAAAAAGACTACAAATCGAGGTCCATAAATTTATAGCCGTTTCTCTCGCATTGGATGAAAGCACTGACAACTTTGACACAGCACAATTGGTAATTTTCACCAGTGGAGTTACTAACAACCTCTCGATACAAGAATATATGCTTGAAGTCATTTCACTTAGGGAACATACAACAGGGACAGAATTATTTCAAGCATTTAGGAAATGTGTAGAAGAAAAAAAAACTGAATCCAAAAAAAAATCTTGTATCGCGATTAACAGATGATAATTTGCGTGCTATACTGAGAGTGGCTACTTGTGATATATCACTAGATTTTCATGGTAGGTACATTGCAACTAGAAGTGAATTGAAATATATTGCTCATATATCTAGGCCTACCTAAAGTATCGTAGACCAAAATAGCTGGACTCAAGTATGTGTACTATTCCTTATTGTACTGCGCAGCGAGCGAGTCCACCACTGACTCTGAACAAAGGTCAATGCCATCCCCTGTTCTATATTACGGCATGTGTATTGCGGGTTGCATGTTGAGACGTCATACTAATACTTCATTGACTACATGTTTGCCGATACCTGCTCAAAAGCGAAAAGTCGGTTAAAAACCAAAGTTGGTGTTTAAGTGTAATATCTGTTAAAGATACGACACGAAGATTTTGAAGAAACTTCCTCCGTCCTAAACTACCTTTTACATGGAAAATTTTTCGAGAATTTTGATTTTCTTTAAAATGTCTAACGATTTTTATTAAAACGCTATACGTTTAAGATATTTTTCTGACAAATGGAATGTATATTTTGAAATTTCTGGCTATAGGCCATGTAGTCATATTTACTCTGGATGATTTTTGCATAACCGGTAAGCCCTAAGAGATAGACCAAATCTTACTACACAGAAAATCTAGATTTTGTTAAAACACAGTTTATGTCCAAACAAACTTTTTGTAGAGTGAACCATTTCGGAGATATTCCTTGTTATTTGCGTGAGATTTGCAATACTTATACTTTCTACAAATGAAAGATCGTTATTCATTTCTTTATATCTTAGCCGTGCAAAGAGAGGAGAATCTGAATGCTTTAAAAGATATGGTTATCGCTCAGAGCCTACTGTATTCCCATATTCCTCTTGCACCTACAAGGAAATAAGCCATAAGATAATTTCTGCAAATGTTTATCTCAACTAACATGAAGAAGATAGAGGAATAAGAGTTTGCAAGAATGGTTAGTGTCAAAGTAGAGAAAGTCATGTGGGTGCAACACATCAGATTTTTTATTTATGGAACATGCTCTAAAGAAGAAAATCATGCAGGAACTTATGTTTGAATTTAACATCAAGAAGTCTCGGTGAAGTCGTCGCACACCTTCCTAACACCCTGTATATGATATAAGTAGAAGTGCTTTGTAAACTACTGATTGGCCATTCCATTCTCCTTACTTGTAGGTGGGACCTTTATTGGTAGAAGCTGCAGTGTATGAACTAACGACGTCGCAATTCTTCCAATACAATTGTAGTATTTATTTATTCTTTGATGTGCATCATTAAGCATAATCATGACAACACTACTCATCAGAATTAACTGAACAGGTGAACAAAGAAATAATGACATATACTGTGGGGTTACATTATGCTTTGAATATTAGGCCAAAGTCATGATTCTTTCCAGTGTCTCACTTTTAGGTTCTGACTTGGGACGCAAATGACCAAGTTGTTGACGGGCCCTAAAACATCACTCACTTACTCACTCACCCACGCACTTCCGGTGTCTCCTAGTATTTGTCGCTGAGAGTAGTACTCGTCAGATAGGGAAGCTGTTGGGAGTCCATAGTTCCTTGGTTCCAGAGTACACAGTGTGGATGCCAATATAGTGCAGGTGTGTGTGTGTGTGTGTGTGTGTGTGTGTGTGTGTGTGTGTGTGCCTGTGTGTGTGAGGGGGGGGGGAGGGATTTCCTGTGGTCAGTCTAAATTTAGAAACTGCTGCACGTCTTAGCCAGTTTGGTAACAGCGGTATTTGATCTTTCGATTGGCAATTGCTGATATTGTCATCGATCCCCAATAATCCTTTGATGGATGATAGATGCTTCTGAGCACACCGAACTTCACTGCTGAAGAGAGGAATCGAAACTCTCATTCTTTCTGTCCCTCTCTTTTTTGTTTTTGCTGGCGTCTTACTACCAGCAATACCACAGTAGGAATAGATCCATTGTAGAACTATTATTTGTTTAGTGCAGTAAGAGTTTTTATTAATTATGTGCAATCCAGAATGTCATCACCAGGGAGCTGGGTTTAGTAAGTAAACATAGGAACAAGACTAACAGCACAGAGTATAGAGCCGGCAGGTAGCATGAGGGCTGTACTGCCTTCCATTCTGAAAGGTCGCCGGCGCTGCCACTTCCCGTTGTAAGCACACGGTTAACTTGATGGATTTCGCACTAAAACTCCGCTCCCTGGTCATTACAGATAGGTGCGCTGGTAAATTTTGTGGTAGCAGATGCTGCAGCTTGGAAATCGCATATTATAACCACTTTTGAGAATTCTGTCGATCTACATGCGAGTTGTCATTGCCTTAAAGGCAATCTGAATTACCCTTATCTCTCCATCAAAGGCGATATGATTACTTCCTAGTGATTTATGTGTAGAGAAGAGTCTGCAGTGTATATCAGCTCCAGTTATCACACCTTTTTATAAATTGGATCTATAACAGGCGCCAATTAAGAAGGGAATTGGCAGATGTTAACCACATGGTGGAGGGGATGGATACGCCATAGCGATTGCCTTAGCAACGAAGGCGTTTCGATATCAACGGTACACGCAAAGACACTTGCCGGTTGTGTTCTGCTATCATTGCATATAAAGGCCGCAGGCGTGTGCGTTTTTCCATAGGTATACTGCACATGGACTTTACTGTTATCGCTCACTGCAGGTAAGTACAGCCTGACCATGAAAATTGCCTCGCTGCAGCACAACCTACAAGCATCATATGAACACTAAAGAACATTATCGCTCCACGTCTGCAGCTCACTGCGAGAAGAAACAAAACAGTCGCGTTATACTACACCTTGAGCTTGTGTCAGCATACACTTGCAAGGCAATGCTTAACTAGTTTGCAGGGTATCACGTTACATTGTTTTCGACTCTTGCTTCTAGTGGCAATTGTTTGCATGTTTGATGACCATGGTGTACTTCTAACGTCATTCATACTCTGCGTCCAGTTAACCTGTATCCCATGCGAATGCACATATCTCCGACCTTTGCATATAAACAAATAATGCTTTCCTGTAGCCCGAGCTTGCAATGAGTGCATCAGAGATTGCCTGTGTGCTGACAATTTCGTTTACATCATTCCATATACTTATACAGGATTATCTATTTTCTTTGTGTTTACGTGTGTCTGAGTCTGTGTATTTGTGTTTGTGTGAGTGTGTTTTGCGAGGTTTTGCAATTGTGCTATCGCTTTTAATGTGTATTTAACAATGTTGAAAAATAGTGACAAAGACATTGCTGCCAGACGAAAAATTGAGCGTTCTCGCGAACCGAATAAAACTGTATTTGGTCAAGGTACCCCAATTAAAGGACAAGCGCAGGAAATAATATGCTGTGTAGGAGAATATATCGAAGAGAAGTAATATGCACTCAAAATTCCAGGCACAATCCAATCTTTACTTTCGCACAATTACAGCACGCTCTTCATGTAGTGGCGATAAGCGGCAACGTCGCCTCTTCCTCATCAGGAACCGTCAATCCCTTTCTTGGTTGGCGCCGATTATAGTATACGCGTGTAGTCAGTCTTCTTCGAGATAATGAGCATGAATGGTTTCTGTGGCTACGGTTGTTGGTATATCATTCACAATGATAGCACTAGTTTGCAAACTGACACTTGCACTTCCCAAAAGGTAATGCCGGCTACAGATAAAGGTGGCATTCCCACGCGGCGTGGCATTGCTGCGAGGTCTGGAGCATACGCAGAAGTTTTCATACTCGCGCCGTTTTGACACGACTGGTCGGAGTATCAGTATAGACGCTAAGTGCTAGCGTGTAAACGGGACAAAATGTCACCTACTAGTGCAAAAGAAAAGCGTATTTTTTAAATATTCTGTGTTTCTTAATCGACTTAGGAGGCGAAATCCTGGTTAAATATGACAATCACAAATATCACGCCAGGAAGAACTTTTGGGCGGAAATTAATTGTAAAAGCAACCAAGTAAGACGGCGTATTTAATAAAAAGTTCCAAATGTTCGGATGTTCTCGCAGTATTTTTAGTAAAACATGCATATAGTTTGTAATTATACAAAGCAGGTTTAGCATTATGGTTCTGAACATGATTTCATATAAAAATTCCTAAATCACATCTTGCGTGTTTCACTTTTTTGTAATAACTGTATTGATGTTCACTACATAAAATGTCACTTTTGTATATTAGATGTCCGTTTGCCTTACCTGTCTGAAAAGGGGACTGTTAATATTACGTAAAATGCTATTTTATTGCAGGTTTACCTCTGGAATTCGGAATAAAATGAGCATACGGATTCGTACTTTTCTCTCGGTAAACCACAAATGTAGTCTCACATCTGAGACCATTACTCCAAAGGCGACTTACTACTATGGTTTCCCGGGAGAATTCAGTGTCATTCTGGCAGGTTGTCACAATAGCTTAATTGTTACAGCACCCACTTGTTAAGCGGAGGGTCTATGGTTCAAATCCTAGCTGTGACACTGAGTTTTTCAGTTCCGATTCTACCTCTAACACGACTCGGTTTGATAAAACACTAAGTCCAGTTGAAATCACTTGTTTATTTATGTGGAGCATTTAAAAGGGCAAGTCTTCCGGCAACTGTTTATAACTTTCTTCCTGTTGATAGGTAAGGTGATTTGTCCACAGTGTAATAGAGATCTCTGTTGTTAATCAACCTTTGCTACGTATTAGGAATGGAATCTGATAAACCCTGAGCTTAGCCGGCGTTCGCGGATTTATTAAAATATCCTATATACATACTGTCAAAAGCAGAATTATGCCAGACGCCAGGGACAAGAAATTCGTGAAATAAAAAATATATTAACCTCACAGTTTAATATAACGCTCAGTGAGCAACAAATTGCGAAAAAGTTAGATAACATGAAAAGCAGACTGAAGGCAAGTACCCATAGAAATCCACGTTTCGGTCTTGCAGAAATGCAACGCTATGTCAACAACTTCCTCTCATGGCAACATGATTGGAAAATCAAAATTAACCCCGACAAATGCCAGCTGATTCATTTTTCTAAGCGGCATCACACTTTGGCAATGGACCTAACGGTCGGTGGTCAGGTATTGCACTGCCGTCGGCAAGTTAAATACCTAGGGGTTACCTTGGACCGCACAATGTGCTGGTCCACCCACATAAAAAATAGCGCCAACAAAGGCAGACAGCGGCTAAAGTTATGCGCCCCCATCTTCCGCAGCAAACAGCTGCAACTGAAGTCCAAACTCATCCTGTACAAAGCTTTTATCCTGTCAGTGGTTCTATATGCGTGTGTGGCATGGGCAAACGCCTCAAAAACCGCCCTGAAACAGATCCAACCCCTCCAAAACCTCTCCCTCCGAAAAATCCTCTCTGCTCCTCTCTTAACCACCAACCAAACCCTACACCTGGAAACCCAGATCCCCTCCATCCCTGAGGCAATAACCAAAAGAGCTTCCGCGGCATGGGCGCGCATCAGAAACCACCACAATTACGTCATTGCCAATATCGGCAAAGGTGAGCCGAAGCATCGAAAACATGCACGAATCAAAATGTTTTAGACGTCGCTTGGCTCACCGACTGATGTGCGTCCATGCAAACACGGGCCCCAGGCCGCACACAAGCTACCTCAGAGGCCTGCACCCCAGGGAACCAGTCAGGAGCTGCAACCTGCCCGCCCAGGAAAACCGCGGAAATGTATATAAAGCGAGTGTAAATAGCGTCTGTAAATAGTGTTTTTATGTGCGTGTGTGTGTGTCTGTGTGTGCGTGAGGACATGTCTCACGATATGCCAGAGCGAATGCGGGAGTGCATGTGTGTAAATAAAGTGTATATATGTATATAAAGAAAAAAAAAAAACTAGAAACAAAACCCAAAGACAATACAACAGGGAACTGTTCTCGGTGGCCCAAGGACGGCCACTGTATGGGTTTCCTGGAAAACCCGTTGTATATAAAATGTAAAAACAAAACAAAAATTGTAAATAAATGTAAATGTAAGTCTGTTAGCTGGGCCTGCTGTACCAGCACCAGACAAAATTGAAATAAACAAATCTGAATCTGAAACCGATTCCAAAATAAGAGGGAAGAAACAATTCTAATGATTGGACGAGAGGTTTGCGTATCAAACAAGAATGATAATGTCGGATTAGTAGAAACTCAACAAGCTGAGTAAACTCAATTTGACGGCTTTAAAAGTTACTTTCAGTATTTTTAGCGCAAGCACATGATTTCCTCTCCCCCCCCCCCTTCCTAGCTTTCACTTTGGCTCTTTCTGACATACAAATATATTTCCAATAACTAGAAACATTTAGTAATACAAATTGCGCTACCTCAGATTCATTTGTGATAAGTTAAATAAAATGCAAGTGTCTTCTGAACTAACTACAAACACAATAACACAATTAACAACTCTTAACATACATGCACACAACACACTAGGAGAAAATAGAGCAACACAGTGATATACCATGTCGAGAGGGATGTGCATTGTGGGGCTACAAAACCGACACCGACCACAACTACATCGAGGCTAGTACCTCAGGTAACCTACTTCATCTTCAGTTGAAGAATTAGGCTCTTCTGTTTACTCTTCATAATCGAATAATTACTCTCATTTCATTCTACGACGCTCTAATCTCTTTCCCACGAATATTCTACGAAGCCTGCTTTTAAAGTAAGTACCATTTAGATATTTTGCCACTGCGGCGCTGCATTTGCAATTTTGAGCATGCTCAAACAGTTGCTCCATTCATTAGGAAACCAGACTTAGTTGTGAGTGATCGTCACATTGTGTTTTCCAATTGCAGCGTTTCTGAATGTTCAAAACAAGCGAGCTACCCACCGACTGTGAAGTCAGATCACTCATGCGTTTTTTGAACGAGAGAAATCTTACGCCAACTAAGTTCAATCGGTAGTTGTACAAGGTTTAAGGGGGAACAATAATGAGTAACAATGCCCGACCACAGACAGCCAAATAAACATGATCTGATCACATCCTTTGACTGGGAACAATTTCACCACCCTCCAGTCCGTGCAATCCGGATTTGGCACCAAGTGGTCTTCATATGGGTCTTCATTTGAATAAACTCCTTGGTGGAAAACATTTGAACGACGATGATGATGATAATGTGAAACAAGTGGTGTAGACTTGATTTTCATCACAGACAGCTTCATTCTTAGACGCAGGCATATGTTTCCTAGTACGACAGGTGCCTGAATAACGTTGGTAACTATATGGAGAAGAAGTATAAAGCAGTGGTATTCAACCTGTTTTCTCCGCGTACCCCCAAAAACAATGTTCCATTCCAGTCTGCACCCCCAGGCCTAGGTCCTAAGCCTGGCTGTAGAGTTATCCTTAATTCAAATTACATAACGATATCTGAAATATAATTAAAATTTTATAACATATTAAATACTACAAAAAAGGAGGGTTATACTACAAATGTATGAACTAAATACAAGAACTTCAAATGATATGTGGCACTATTCATAGGACACTAAGAAAGAAAACAAGGAAGGATACAAGATTGAAGTTTTACAAGACAACGGCGGCACCGGTGTTCCTATATGGCAGTGAGCCCTGGGTAACAAATAAGAAGGGCTAGCAGAATACAAAGTGTAGAAATGAATTTTATAGGAAGGACCAAAGGATGTAGGAAATTGGATCACATAAAAATGAGAAAATTAGAAGAGAATTGGGAATATACTCAATAAATGATGTTCAAAGAATGAAAGAAAGAAGATTGCCCAAGATAGCATATCAATATAAACCAAGAGGACTAAAGGATCTGGGAAGATCTTGAAACGATGGAAGGAATCATTGTGAATTCCGAACAGGCGATTCGCCTAATCGTTAAAGTGAAGAAGAAGAAGAAGAAGAAGAAGAAGAAGAAGAAGAAGAAGAAGAAGAAGAAGAAGAAGAAGAAATGCGGGAACTATGTTACAGATGTGACACATGGAGTATCTATATGAATTTGTATGTATTTCTGACCTGTTAATGACATGCTAAACCTGTTTTCTGGACACCTTATATTCGTGGCTGATTCTTCGTTAGTGCGAGTATCAAGTAATCCTGGATTCAAACCATTTCTTGTTTCATTTTATTGTTGTCAATGCAGAGGAACCCTGCTCACACAAATAAATCGAGGGGGATGGAAGAATGTGTGTAATGGCAGTGTCGTGTGTATTCTTGGGTGCATAACACCATACATAATAAATTAACATGTTTTCGATTTTTATTATCAGTGAACAGTCAACAGAGATTTTCAAAAGACTTGTTAACTTTATGGGAAGATTAGAGGACTTGTTGGGGTGGTGCAAAACGGATTTTTCATCCATTCTTGTGCAATATGAGCTTTCTGAATTTATGGAGGGTATTTTAAGAACTGTAACCTGAGATTTTGTTCGTGAAATTTTATTATTTCCAAAAACATATCAGCAATACTAATTAAGCGATGGAGTAAATAAGATACATTCTTGGATGAATTTCTGTTTGAAATATTTTTCATTATCTTTAGTCGTTCAGAAAACATAACCTGGCTGTGTATTTTAATTTTATTATTTTTCGCTATGTCATCATTCAGGAAACCTATTATGTTGACGGTATGCTTATTTTAAATGTTATTGTTTTTCGTTATTTGTGTTCTTTCAGAAAACATATTATGTGCTAATTAAATGTGCATTTTGAATTTTATGTACCCCTAAGAAGTCTTCGCGTGCCCAGGTTAAACATGTCTGGTGTAAGGTGTAAGGTAATGAATAATGAAGTATTTGAAAAAATAATCATCTGTATTTAAAGAAAAGGTTATCTGTATTTACTTTAAAAACACGCCTCGTATCTTCTTATTAAAACCGGTGCTCTTGTTTGAGAGGTAGAACCGGAACTGCAAACCTCAACGCCACAAGACCTTCTACTTACCAGGCGCGTGCTCTGACCAACTGGTGTTCTTTCTCCACTGTCTATTCTAATTATCACGTTGGCCGCCAGCATAGAAGAGCAGAAGTCCACTGTGTAACACGCGATAGAGGTGGCTTTGGAAAACGCCATGCGACGCAGTTGTTCTGGAAGATTCGAGAAAAGGTGCCGAGAATTGTCGAATTTAAGTAACCCAGCACGATTCAAAGCTGTGTGAGTGCTTAGTAAAAGTTTAGGTAAGTAATTGTAAACGTTGTAAAGTGATAATTCTGTTGGTTATGCTTGTTTTTATTCAGGTCTTGTAATTAAAGGAAATAAAGGGAGATAAGAGGTAACTGGACTTGAGATTTTGTTTCATTATGCTCTTTCCAATTTTCATTTTATTCTATTTTATGATCCGCATAACTGGTCTCTAAATCTCACTTAGTTCGAGCATTCCACATGCAAATTCAACTGGCAGTTAATGTGTGGCGTGGTTTTCTAGTAATCAACTTCAATGAACCTGTTTACAGGCCCTGGACAAGGAAAAGGTGCAGATGAACGGAAGAGGTCCCTGCAGCCGAGGCAGAGCAACAAAAATAGGCCGCATAGATCTTTCTGCTTCCACCAGTGACCCCTAGGAGTCAAAGATGAGGGGAGAGAACCAAAGGGTGACTAGATCCGGATGAGGACGGGTGCAATCATGTACGAGGTCCTTGAATGCATTCGATGCCCCTTGAGCCCTATCCATGGTCCCCTCACCCCCGTCGATCACCATCCGCCATCGAACTGCAACACGCTGAAGCGTCATCTAATCCTACAACCCTGAAATCTGCCAACGAAGGAAACGATGGGTGCGGGAAATGAAGGTCAAGAAATTCGTCAAGAAAGTCGGTTCGACCCAGGGAAACCACGAAAAGCCCATGGGTCAAAGAAAGTGGTCGCCGGGGATTGAACACAGAACCTCCAGAATGCGAGTCGCACACGTTACTACGACGCTACCTCGCTCGATATGTACAAAAAGCGAATTTAGTAAATTACAGGGGTATCATGATTATTTAAAGAGGCCTTCATAGCTTCCCCTTCTTTTCCTGTCTTTATCTCTCTCCAATTATTCGCTAGTATTCATACTACTGGCTGGACATATAACCAATGACTTGTCGGCATGGAAGAAAGTACTGATTACATCTGATAGCTCACCAAATCGTTGCTTATTAAGCTACAACTGTTGCTTGTTTCACACCGTGCCGTAAGCATCACAAGATCTGAGTCTATGTCAAGCTGGTAAGAGAGTTGACAAACTGTACAATTTTACAGAAATGTAATTAAATCTTAATGCTACCCAAAAAAGGCGGTTTATTGCATACGTATTAGAAGGAAACCTTTCAATCAAAAGCAGAAACTGCATTAAGTATAATGTGGCAGACAAACATGTTCAAAGCTATCATACAAATTTTAATTCCAGTGTAAATATAGGGAGAATTCATAGATGCATCAAACATGTTCATATTTTTACTTTCTCTACTCGTAAGTAGGGAAAGTATTGTATTCCACCGAAAAAATTCGATGTCAGGATTTCACCGGAAATACATGTTTTCAGACCCCCTGAATCCTAAAAAAGCATTTCTAGAAAAAGGTCCGTGTGTGTCTGTGGACAGCAAAACTCAAAAACGAAAATTCGTTTAAAAACCAAAGTTGGTATTTAAGTTTAATGTCTTTCAAGGATGCGACACGAATATTTTGAAGAAAATAGCCCCACCCGAAACTACCCTTTACATGGAAAATTTTTCGAAAATTTTGATTTTCTTGAAAATGGCTCTAACGATTTTGGTTAAAATGTCATATGTTTGAGTTATTTTCATGACAAATGAAATGTATATCTTGAATTTTCTGGCTATAGCCCCTGTAGTCGTATTTACTCTGGACGACTTTTGCATAACTGGTAAACCGTTAGAGATACACCAAATCATATTCTACAAAAAATGTAGAGCTTGCTGAAATACAAAATTTATGTCTGAATAAATTTTCTTGTAAGGTGAACCATTTCGGACATATTCCTTGTAATGTGTTTGAGCTTCGGAAAACAACGTTCGTGAAATGGATCATCCTTCTTCATTTTTCTATATGTTAAGTGTGCAAAGACATCAGAATCTCAAAGCTTTAAAAGATTTGACTATCGCTCAAAGCCTACTGTATTCTAACATTCCCCTTGCACCTACAAGGAAATAATCAATAAAATAATTTGTACAAATGTTTATCTTAGCACGAAGAAGATGTAGGAATGTTGGTAAGAATGGTTAGTACAAGAGTAGAGAAAGTCATATGAGTGCAACACATCAGATTTTTCAATATAATGTTGCATTATATTTACTGTAAAGGTTTACACGTTTTTATGGTTCTAAGGACAAGGTTAAAGATTTTCTTATAACACAAAATCATTTAATTTCATAAATGCTGCTTATTTCAAGTACCACTTGCAACATTTTCCATAATAGTCATTTAGAATTTAGAGATAAATCTAAAAGAAAATTAAAACGTGGCTTTTCTAGGAGGCCAGATGTATCTACCCTTCCGCGATATTTAGTTGTTCTCATTACAACGCCAAGCCTCTAATCCCCTAACGCGATTGTCAACAGTTCATTGGCAGTAGTTATGCCTCACACCTTGCGAGACCCCGTAAGACGATAAGAAACAGAGTTGTTCCCAAACAGTGAATATGACTAAATTAGATTTCTGTACCAGCAAGATGGTAGAAGTGGCTCTTTGAAAATCAGTGATTAGACGTCCCTATCTCTCACTGTAGGCAAGATTTGTATTAATTTAAAGTGCAGGATGGTATGCAGCAATCGAACTTCAAGATTGGAAAACAGCAAATACAAATCTAAAACGATCAAAGCTTCAAAAGCACAAAAGAGAACTCAATCGGTCTTTAAAGTTTGTCTTCACAGTAGGAGAAACGTAAACACGATAGATTCATAGTGACAGGTGGCGAGAGTAATACCAACTTACCGGTGTTACAATTTTAACGAGAGCACTTATTTAACCAACATTTATGGGTGAGGATATACAGCTTGGAAAAGTAAAATTGTGGGAGTGTGCGTGCTGTCGGAAAGCTTGTCGTGGACAAAGCAGTAATTTGTATGAATAATATTTAAAATAGCCTATCAAATAGTTAAAAGGACAATTGAATATAATACTCTCAGTTACAGTAGGTATGATTTATAGTGCTGGTGTAAGTCCTACGTAAGGGGAGGATAAACAGGTAAAGAACAAGAATTGAGTCAAAGAGGAACTCTGGTTTGGTGCAATACTATAGCATTTCTAGGGTCCTCTCTGAAGGTTTTCGTCATCAACCAAACGAGATGGCTCCGCAGTAACGTGTGACTCGGGAGGTAGGGGTTTCCATTCCCGCGGCCGAATTTCCTTACCTATGGGGTCACTAGGAAAATGTTGGGAACAATAATTGCATCCTCCGAATTTTCTGTTTTTCTATTTCGCTTCATTAATCATTAGGGAACTGGTTTTAGGTGCTAAAAACTTAAATTTATTTATTTTTATGCATTAAAAACCATAAAAATATTTGTTAAAAGCTTCAAAATATTTACCAAAATAAAAATATTTTCTTTCATTTTGCATAATAGAGAAACTGTAATAAAAATGAAGTTTTGATAACTCACCAGTGATGGATTAGTCAATCACATGTCAATTGTTGGAAATTCTTTGGAGTTACAGCACCTTTGTATATTTTTCTTGTTGCTAGTATTTTTATTTTTTGAGTGAAATTTATATCTGGCTATTGCCATGAATCTTTTAAGGGCGCTGATGACGTAGAAGTTGAGCGCCCTTAAACCAAATCAAATTCAAATTCAAATTTGGAGTTACAGTGCACAACACATGCCTTCTATAAATTGCCCATTAGAAATCTCTGCGGATTATAACGGAGCACTGCCGGTATTGAGAGAATGATCGTTCTACGTCACATGAAGTCACTCTTGCATATTTCATAAGAGGCACGTCACTAATACTTACACTCTCAATGTCTACTTGATGGCCTTCTAGAACTTGGGCAACTTGTCCCATAATTTGAAACACCGAGTTGAACTTGTTTTTTAAAGTTTGCATTTTTAAGCGTTAGAGTGAGCTGACTTTTGTTTCTACATTAACACTTTCTACCAAGAGATTAGTTGTTGCTTCTAGTTGTTTAATGGAGTCGCACGAGACACTCAAATTAGTAGCAATATAGCCACATCATTTCTTAAACAACTTCACTTAGCAGATTTTGAATAATTTCTATAGATGGAGCATCATCTTTGACCAGTTCATGCACAACCGATTTAATGCTATCAAAATATTCCGCATAGTACACCACGGCTGTAAGCCAAGTGCCCCAGCGAGTAAAAATTGGTTTTGGTGGTAATAGGACATTCGGGCTTTTGTTTCTAAATAGATCAACTCTCTTAGTGGCTTTAACAGACACCTTCTTTCCATTGGATAACAATTTGTGCACATTGGGACACAGTGACCGAACAGTTTCACACACCCTATGCATCGCATGCACAACGGAAGTCACATGTATCATTTTCGGATAGCTGACGTTCAGTGCTTTTGCGACTTTCTTCATGGTAAGATGCTGCCTCTGTCAGGGAAATAAACACTTGGTCGTACTTAATACCATTTGGCCATAATATATGCATACTTTCATTGAACAGTCTAGCACTATTAATGTGATTTGCTGCCGACATTTCTTTGCAAGCTAGTAAAAACGCACGGTTAGAAACTGTCGCGTCATTTTTAAAAACTCCGACCACATTTCCCACTTCTTTTTTTCCAGTTATCTTGAATTCCATCAATATACATGCATATATTCTTGTTTTCGCACACAGCCCTGATTTTTCCTAACGTTTCTTCGTGGCACTTTGGAAAGTAGTGTTTCCTTAAAGTAGATTTAACTGGAGAATCAAAGTTAGTGTACGCCACGAGAAAAGTTTTAACCTCAGGATTGTTCAGTTTATGGAGAGGAAGAAGAGCAGGTAGGACACATGCGGAGGTGGACTTCGGTACTTCGACCTCAGAGATCTTTTGTGCATGTGCTCCCAAGGGATACCGCCGGGAGGGAGAGGTGAGGCGAGGCGAGAGGAGACAGAGGGCAGTCAGAACACAGGAGATAAGACACAGCAGAGGGTAGGATGCCTACATTTTCCCAGTTAGAAACTCCCTGACACCAGTTCGTGTAGAGCGCCACCTGCTGGGACCCGTGACTCAAGGGCCTTGGTGTGGACACGACCCGGAGCCCGGTTGCCGCGACAGGGAACGGGGTCACTCAGAGCATTTCGTCCCACCATGCTTTCGTCCCATCATTCCCCTGGCGACCCGGAAAAAAACCGAAAAACCCATGGGTTAGGTAGGTCGGTAGCGCGAGTCGAACCCGCGAGCCCCGAATGCGAGTCTCACACGTTACCGTGGAGCCATCTCGCTCGGTATGTACAAAAATATCTGCAGAAACAGAAGTTCGACATAAATCTGAATAAATTTCAGGACACTTGGAAGGTCCAGACTATGAGCTGGAGGGTCCTACTTCACTTAAAAGCACAAGGCCGACTAGATTTTTTCCATCTGTACTGAATGTGTCTGAGAATTCTTTGACGTACTGCTGTGATCGAAAACTTACACTATTTTTTACCTTCGGCACTTTGGTAACGATACTCGAATCACTCAACACGTATAATAAGCACTGCCCGGCTCTTCTGAACTGAACTGAAGGAACAAGAATAACTCGTGTTGAGTTCAAGTACATGGTGCAATACTCTGACATTTGAAACTTCATTCCTGCCAGTTACTTGTGCTGTAAGGAGCTGTTGACAGCACATAGTCTAATCTAAGGTTACAGAATATGCAGAAGGTAGTACAGCTGCTTCTCTTCTTAAAAGCAAAGTCATGTTTGCCACACACAATAAAAGGAGAAACAAAGCTAGGTAACATATTTAATTACATATTTTATTCTAAAAGTATGCATTTTATGTGATATAAAACTTTGCATTTGTGATAGTGCCACGTGCACTATTCAATGTTCAAGTTTAGTTTCGCGCTTCTAACTGCAAACAGAAAAAATATTTATTTACCTGAAAACCCGTTCCCTATTAATCATTTCACTCGTGGCATAGTTCTTTCAGGGTAGCAAGTATCAGTGAAGACGTTAACACTTTGGCAGGGATGATATGTGCACAGGAACTCAGTCCCTCGTTATCCGTGTGTTCCGTGTGGACGAAGGGGCGGCTTCTGGGTCGTTGGACTCCTGGGGGCCCCGGATGACTTACAGACCTCGAGATGTCGACAACCTTGGTAAACCTTAGGGACCTCTGTAATGTCTGTAGCGCTAGTCTGGATCTGGCCGCCTGGTGTCACCTCTCACCTTATCCTTTCTTCCAGGGGTACCCCCACAATAAGCCTAGCTTCAATGCCGAATTCCCTCCGTATCTCTCCTTCCCCATTCCTATTTCATCATAAGATGATGCATGAACAGCAACCGTAACAGAAAAGTTATCTTATGTGCTAATCTACGGTCATTCATTCTTATTGGAACTAGTGTTCAAGTTAGGCCAATGCAGCAAACACCAGCTTATTTGCGACACAATTGTTGTAACATATAATCTTAAACTGCCGGCTTATTTTGTGCAATCGGACAAAGCAATCATTGTCTGTCTGTGTGTATCTTTGTGTGTCTGTGTGTCTGTGTGTGTGCAAACAATGTAACTTGAAGTGAAATTAAATGGCTCTAAGTATTATGGTTAAAATGCCATATATTTAAGACACCTTCATGCCAAATGAAATGTATATGTTGAATTTTAAAGCAACAGTCTATAGTCTCTTTTTTCTGTTGACTTCTGTGTAACTGGTAACCCGTAAACCAAAATCCTACCACAGGAAATTGGAGTTCTCGTTAAAATACACAAATTGCTACTTAATATCACAAAAGCGTATTGCATTCATATGGTTTTCCTACTACTTTTCTACGCCCATGCTTAAAAAATGAGGTATATTTTTATTGCTCCATTTGTTTTACTTCAATGGCAGGAAGGAACAGCTTCATAACCCTCAGGTGGCACTCAACGGATTTAAACCCACTGTCCTTCACCTAAAACGAATTCTGGACCACAACGATGACATTACGGCCTTCGAATGCACTCGGAACCACTATCGTACGCTCACGACAGTTCATCTGGTTCCCAGAGTGACAGAGAAATATACCAGGGAGTGGAAAGTGATCTGGCAGAATTTATTTTGCAAACATGTGCCCAGTGATTGGCAGGAAACCGCCTATGAAGTATTAAATGAGACTATACCGACAGCGGATAAACTCTGGCGACATGGAAGGGCACAGTCAAACCAATGTCCATCTTGTTCCGCCGTTGACACACTGGACCACCGGATTGCTTCCTGTAAGCAGGTTGAAGTCATCTGGGTAGAGCTCCGGACTTACATCGCCAAATGGTGCCCACCGCAAGCTCCACCATGCCTTGAGAAGCTCCAGCGTTTGGAATTTCATTTTAAGAATACTGCACTCCAACGCTGTGTAGTGTGGCTGGTAATGGGAACATTGTACTGGATCCTTAAACAGAATAATGGCCCAGTGGCGCAGAGGAAGGATTGGGTCAGTTTTCTGAGACAGGCACGCTGGGAACTGATAACTTCTGGTCTCAGCAAATCAATGCAGCCGTACATAACACGCCTTGCACTTTAAATACGACAATGCAACCATAATCAAAATAATATATATATTGAAAAAAAAAAATAAAAAATAAATAAAATTAAAAAAGAAAAAATAAAGTAAAAAACTTAGTTAAAAAAAATAAAAAAAAAATAAAAAAGAAAAAAAAACGAAAAAAAATGAAGTAGATTAGATATACCTAATCACTTAAAAAAAAAAAAAGACAGGAAAATATTTTTTTATTAGTAGTATATCGAATGAAATGTTTGAAATAAATAAAAAATAAAAAAAAAAAATAAAAAAAAATGGTCACATTGGCTTTTCGAATATAAGACTATCGCAACAGTTTTTTTTTTTTTTTTTTTTTTTTCACGTTAAACTCATATCTACGTTCACACTCTCGCGCATACCTCCAGACTCTTGGCTAGCAAATATTCCCCACCCCCGGCAGGAAATCGAATCCTGGATCCATTGTACAGCAGGCAGGTACTCTATATATATATACTATCATCATCATCACCATCATCATCATCATAAAGGTTTAAAGTCCTTTACACATTAGAGGATGAATGAAATGGATGAAATGATGCTGAAATGATCCCGTTCATTTTACAGGATAAGTTTCAATCTTAGATAAAGCCTTACCCTAACAAAAATTTGAATACGGTACCTCTTAACTGTGGGCACATATGTTATATTCCACACTACTTGTAGGGTATCCGGGATATCTACATCTTGTTAATGCAGATAAACGTTAAACACACACCTTTAGACAGCTTTTAAAGAGCATGTCACCATGTAACGGATTTAAAATTTCAAGTTCTTTTTATGACGGTCAGGGAATGAGAACTTCAGTGACTTAACAGTACAGAAAAATGCAAATATTTGTAACTTCAAACCAATGACAAGGAATATCTTGGAAATTGTTGTCTACAAATATATTTAATTTGCCCTAATTTGTGCATTTTAACGAGAACTCCAGTTTTCTGTGGTAGGATTTTGGTTTACGAGTTACCAGTTACACAAAACTCAACAGAAAAAAGGAGACTTTATAGACTGTTGCCTTAAAATTCAACATATACATTTTATTTGGCATGCATATACGGCATGTTTAGCCATAATATTTAGAGCCATTTTAATTTCACTTTCAGTTCCATTGTTTGCACACACACACACACACACACACACACACACACACACACACACACACACACACACACACACACACACACACACACACAGATACACATAGGCACACACAGAGGCACAGACACACACACAGAGACACAGATACACACAGGCACACACAGAGACACACAGACACACATACAGACACACATACAGACACACAGACACACACACACACACACACACACACACACACACACACACACACACACACAGCGGTGTACGCAAGTCGTTTCTAATTACTTTAATGTAGCTATGTATGTACAATCTGATTGTTACATGAGTATATGTTTAGCGCGTGAAGGAAAGCGAAATAAAAACATTATGCACGTGTTACATACGTTTTATGCAATTCTGGCATTAAAGTACGTATAAGCAACTAATAAATGTGCTAAATATAAAATGATAATGTATCACAGATACGAGATGTATGACGTAATATGGTTGCTAAGCAAAATATTTCATTTGTTTCATTAATTACAGAGGAAAGTGCAAGGTTATGATAAAACTTAAAAATATGGATTGTAACCCAGTTGATAAGAGTACTGAGAGTCTAAAATTCCAGAAAAATCAAAAAGTGTTTGCGAAAAGGAATATTAAAGGTTTTGTGGATGGAGAAACGAAAAAATCCGTTACTTTGCGAGAGTGACGATTTCAGGTTTTCTTACAGACACATAGGAAAAAATTATGCTATGGCGGTGATGAGATCATTGCCACGGTAATTATGTCAGTTTATTTGGCACGATTTGCGCCGTCATAATAAGCCGTTTTAATGTTGAGATGTCGGAGTGGGGAGGGGGGAGGGTTAATCCATAATTTTAAGAGCACGTTACCATAAATTTAAATATTTGTCGTTTTAAATCAAACTTTTTGCGATTTGCTGTTCCAACAACTGTAAAACACAAATTACAGGAAGAAGTTCTGATGATTTCTTATCATGACTGAGAGATACTTGTGATACTTTATGTACCTATATATTGCAGGAACTTCCTCTTGCGATAAGCCGTGTAATTTCCGAACGCTGTCACAATACAAAAACCAAAATCGCCACGCGCAGATCTAATTGTAATATCTGGAAATTGATAACCTCAATTTCACCGACATCCAATTGATTTGTGATGCAGAATGCCCTATCAGAAAATGCCATCTCTTGCACAGATGTGAGTGAATTTTAATGAAATAATGCAACATGGACCAGGCTAGTTTGTTACTGGAATTTATAACTCTGCTGATAATGCGTGTTTATTTTCACTTTACTCTTATATTCCGCTCCTTCCTATGCTCTTCTAAATACTAAAATTCTAGTCTAGAAAGCCATCCCATTATTTAAAACTGCAGAACCCTGTAAAGCAGTATTAATACACAATAATTATGCTACAAACTTCATTGAACTATATACAGGGTGTCTAGAGGTTTCTAACTGTTTTATCGAGCTCCTGTGTGATTACTTTAATACAGTAAACTATATGTTGGCATCGGAGTAGCCTAAGTGTTAAAATACATTCAAAGCCTTATAATATGAATCAATTTATTCAACGTATTTACATTAAGTAAAGTAAAATATTCATACATTGACAATTAACACGCTTTTATAATATGCAGAGCAAACAATGAAGGAAAAGTAACAAACACATTAGTTATAGCATCTTAAATGAAAGAAATCCACAAAAGAACGATAAACCCTATTATGATGCATTACATCTTGTGCCTTATATTACAAACAAACAAAAAAAAGCCTGATGTGTTGCACTTACATGACTTTCTCTACTCTTGTACGAATATTCTTACAAACCCTTATTCCTTTATGGTGGTCCACATAAACATTTGCACAAATGTTGTACCTACTGTCCATTTTCTCGTAGATGCAGGGGGAATATGAGGATAATAGGTTTTAAACGATAATCAAATCTTTTCGAGCTGGTCGCTCTGCGAAGACTTTCATATTCCATTCCCCTTGCATGGTTTAACAAGATCTATTGCATTTGGAGTAAGATTTGATCTCTCTCTCTCTCTCACGATTAACCAGTTATGTTAGTCATTCAGAATTAAGAGGACTTGAGGATCTTCTCAGAAAATTCAAACATTTTGTTATGCTATCTTGCTTCTTGGGAGTAGTGCGCCCTGGGGGATTTTCTTGAAAGTCTTCATATCACATCCTTTTTTGTAGTGTTTAACGTCCGCGTTTACTACATACGACACCGCAGGCGGTGACACTGATGATACATGGAATGAGATGGCGGGAGAAACCGGAGAGCCCGGAGGAAACCCGCCCCAGCGCCGCTTCGTCCATCACAAATCCCACATGCGATTGCTTGGGATCGAACCCCGGCCACCTTGGTTAGAAGTGAATGGTGTAACACTCGGCTACGGCACGGCCATCACATTCTTGAAAGATGCTAAATTAAATACCAAATTCGTTTTTGAGTTGTGCTGTTCATAGACACACGAAAACACACACGTATATACGCATTTTCTAAATATGATTTTATTCAGAGGACCTCAAAACATGTATTTTTACAAAAGTGTCACTACAGAATTTTGAGGTTGAATAACGTACTTTTCCTACTTGCGCTACATTGTAGAGAAGGTAAAGTAGTTGAGAAAGACAAACATTCCATGCTAAAATGGCATAAAACAGTGTAAGAAATAGAACACCAAGACCCAGTGGGTATAAGAGCTGGAATCAGGACTGAAAAATCTGATGTGTTGCACTCACATGACTTTCTCTACTTTTGTACTAATCATTCTTACAAACTCTTATTCCTATATCTTCTTCGTGTTAGTTGAGGTAAACATTTGTACAAATTATCTTATTGTTTATTTCCTTGTAGATGCAAGGGGAATGTTAGAATACAGTAGGCTTTGTGCGATAGTCAAATGTTTTAAAGCTTTGAGATTCTGTTGTCTTTGCACACTTAACATATAAAAAAAATGAACAACGATGATCCATTTCACGAAAGTTCTAAGTTTTCTGAAACTCGCACACATAACAAGGAATATCTCCGAAATGGTTCACCCTACAAGAAAATTTATTCCGACATAAATTGTGTATTTTAGCAAGATCTACATTTTTTGTATAGTATAATTTGTTCTATCTCTAACGGTTTACCAGTTATGCAAAAGTCGTCCAGAGTAAATACGACTACAGGGGCTATAGCCAGAAAAGTCAAGATATACATTTCATTTGTCATAAAAATATCTCAAACATGACATTTTAATCAAAATCGTTAGAGCTATTTTCAAGAAAATCGAAATTTTCGAAAACTTTTCCATGTAAATGGTAGTTTAGGGTTGGGCTATTTTCTTCAAAATCTTCGTGTCGCATCCTTGAAAGACATTAAACTTAAATACCAACTTTGGTTGTTAACCGACTTTTCATTTTTGAGCTATGCTGTCCACAGAGTGACAGAGTGACAGACACACAGACTGACACACAGGCACACACGGACCTATTTCTAAAAATGCTCTTTTTTTTGGTTTCAGGGTGTCTCAAAACATATATTTCCGGTGAAATCTCGACATAGAATTTTTGGGTGGAATACAATACTTCCCCTACTTACCAGCAGAGAAAGTAAAAATTCAATGCCGGATTTGCCGGGATTTGAATCACGGATCTTCCGCCTATCGAGCGACTGCTCTTACCGCTGAGCTACCGTCGCCAATTTGCCAGTACGACATTAAATTCTCCAGCCGATTCGTACTTTCGTGGTTAGACCACAAGGGAATCTCACATCACAGATAAATACCCCAAGAGCGACTTACAATAGCAATTACTTTATGTTCCGGGTTTAAGTAACCCACACACGGTGTGTTTAAAAAGCATCAGCATTAATAAATAATAATAACCCATTAGGTATGTTTATCTATGCCTACACAACCATTCCCTTCATCTCTTCATGCCCTACTACCACCTCCTCAGATCTCAGCTTTCTCGCCTTAGACACCTATCTCCTCACGTGTTCATTCCCTGCCAGTAGCGCCCAACATGTTCTTAGTCCTTCTTTAATCCGGATTGATGCTTTGCTTACTTTAATTTACAGCTTCTCAAACGCATGACAAATGTTAAATAAAGGTAAAGTACACGCTATTCCTGAAAATGAAAAAGAGTAGGGCATTGAGTTCGAGTTAAAAAAGGGTTAAGACTTGAAGCTTTCACGGTGAGCGTTCTTAATTATTGCTTCAGTCGTTGATCAGTCGTGTTAAATTAACAAATGTCGAGCTTTTTGGCCATACGAAACCCCATGGCCATCATCAGTAACTGATAAATAAATGGTCATCTCGTTTCCTTCTTTAGGAAACATTGTTTATGTTTAAACGCATCCACCCAGATAGTTCATTCAGCTCCTGAAGAAGGTCATGGATTGCAAAGTGTCGTTTATGTTTTGTAATTCAGCTACAGAAGGCCATGCAAGCTCGATGTTTAAACATTCACGAAGGCCATGATTTTGAGATGGCCGTTTATTTCTTATTCAATTCCTGAACACGGGTTTGAAATAACCATTTATTTATCAGTTCCTGATGATGGCCATGGAGTTTCGTATGGCCAAAGGCTCGAAATTTTTTAATTTAACCCGACTGATCACCCATGAAGCCATAATTCCAAAAAGGGTATTTTCCTTATTCTTGTTAGTCCCGAAATAAATGTTTGTATAAATTAGTAATGTAGGTACAGACATGTAATAGCATGTTTCATACTCTTCATAATCTTCATTGGCTGCGGTCCCGTCTAGCCCACATAAACGAGGCTCTTGCGTGTTATAATAGACATGTATAGCATAGAAGAACTCGAATTAACTCATTGAATTTCGCGCTCACTACACGATTCTCGCTACAGGCTCCATTTATGCATACATCAATTGAGTACCTGGGTGCAACAAGAGCGTGAAACGGCTACAGCCATTATAACGTAAATGTATGATTGTATTCTTCACACATTCAACTATCATCAGTACAGAAACTAGTTTGATATGACGTCTCTAAGTGGCAGGAGGTCGTTGGAAATAAGATCGCCCACAACGCACCTATGTCCATGTCGTTCACTGACAGTATGACAACCACAAAAGCAGCAAGATGGACGCCAGTGAAGAATATGTTACTTCGGAACAACAAATTATCATATATGTCAAAGAAAGTAAGCATACAGAGGTAACGAGACAAAGAAGTTCGGAATTTGGAAACGAAATATTGCTAAGAAATTTCGAAATTCTGGTAAAATGTATTAATATGTACACACAGGAAAGAAAACACCAGCCAAGCAATTTAAGCCAGTTGAATCGTATTACACGATGAGACATGTATTTTATTTGTCTACTTTTATTCTCAATAACTTCTAGTGGACAAGGTTCGTTATTGCAAGGGTTTTGTTTATATTTATGTAATAGTTTATAAATTTGTTCCAATGCATTCTAGGTGCTATCGGGTTTGCATGTAGCTGAACAGAAACAACCGTGTTACCTTTTGGGTAGCGGTGACAAAGTACTTCAGGATGCCAAATTGTTTAGATATATATCTATCTAAAAAAATCTGATATGTTGCACTCACATGACTTTCTCTACTCTTGTAATAACCACTCTTACAAACTCATTCCTATATCTTCTTACTAGTTAAGATAAACATTTGTGCAAATTATCTTATTATTTCCTTGTAGGTGCAAGGAGAATATTAAAATACAGTAGACTGTGCGATAGTCAAATCTTTTAGAGCTTTGAGATTCCTTTCTCTTTGCACACTTAACATATAAAAAATAAACAACGATGTTCCATTCCACGAAAGTTTTAAGTGTTCTGAAACTGACACACATAACAAAGAATATGTCCGAAATGGTTCACCCTAAAAGAAAATTTATTGGGACATAAATTGTGTATTTTAGCAAGATCTACATTTTTTGTATAGTATGATTTAGTATATCTCTAACGGTTTAACAGTTATGCAAAAGTCGTACAGAGTAAATACGACTACAGGGGCTATAGCCAGAAAATTCAAAATATAATTTCATTTGTCATAAAAACATCTCAAACGTGTGACAGTTTAATCAAAATCGTTAGAGCCATTTTCAGGAAAATAAAAATTTTCGAAAAATGTTTCATCTAAGGGTAATTTACGGTGGGGCTATGTTCTTCAAAATCTTCGTGTCACATCCTTGAAAGACATTAAACTTAAATACCAACTTTGGTTTTTAACCGACTTTTCGTTTTTGAGTTATGCTGTCCACAGACTGACAGACACACAGACACATACACACGGACCTTTTTCTAAAAATGCTTTTTTTGGATTCAGGGGGGTTTCAAAACATATTTCCGGTGGAATCTCGACATTGAACTTTCGGGTGAAATACAATACTTACCGTAGAGAAGGTAAAACCAAAAACGAATTGCATCTATTATACCTAAGGCACAATGGATGTACACCTTAAAACCAGGAGTAGATCTTGCTAAAAAGACGGATGTATTGTCGTTATGTACATTTTTCAAGCCTCAAAATGCTGAATGGCTTACTTGAGTCTTAAATACGGAATGTGTGGATAATGGTGTCCTAAATAACATATCAGGTGTTAAATCAGAATCTTAGGTCTAAAGATTGTTTAATAATCCAAATTGGATAACCATAAACAATTATAAAAAAGGCTGAACAGTATATATTCTACGCAATAACGTTAATTGTGTTTATATAAATGTCAATATTTGTCTTTGAATCATTATATTTGCTTTGATATTATGTCAAAGTATTAGACATTTGCATATTCTTAATAATAAATCTCTTTCTCGATGAATTAGTGTATTTTTAAATGATACCTCACTTTCAAAACTTTGCGGCCGTTTATCTCAACATGGTATTTTTTCAATAACACTCCTGTTGCACCCAGGTATTCAATTTCTTGTTGATTTGTGATTTTAGGTGTTTCTAAAGGAATGACTCCATTTGCGTTAGAACCGTGGACATTGATGGTTCAACATATAGCCGCCACCTTCAGAGCTTTTACCGTGTAGAATCTTAACAATACATCTTCAAATTAGGATTATTTCATTAGAAAATCGTGTAGATATTTTATAATGTGTATCACCAAGGAATAATCTTATGTTATTTAAATATGCATTAAGATCTGCTTCCAAGTAGAAGACTGTATTTACGTGGTTGACCTATAGCAGCAAAGAGCAATTATCCTAATTAGGTTCTGGAGGGTGAAGTGTTTACCTGTTCCAAGAACTGTAAGTAAAGTAAAGTAAAGTGAAACACTTTATATAATGAAATATAAATAACACTATGAAATTTAACATAATTTTATCTACCTATTATGGCCATGCTATTCTTAATCTTAAATTTTCGTTTAAAACATTTTTGTATCGACTTTCACAGCACTTTGAAGCATTTTATATCACTCGATTGACTGCTGCTTATTATGGGTGCCTACGGCTGCTCACACATGAGTCTTAATCTCGGGTATCCGTGGTGGTTACAGAGAGCGACATTGTAGTTTTTTTTAGAACACTTTATTTGTTTTATTTTTACACGTTTAAGCTTTGCTGAACAATTTTAAATAGAATAAAATATGCAGTTTAACGTAACCGCTGGAACGAACTTTCACCGTGTTGCTTACATGTATCTCTCCCTCGTAACGATGCCTGTCTCCTACTGTCTCAGTCATTATCCTTTTTAGCTTCCCAAACATCCATAATGGCCCTCACTTCATTAAGTCAAGACTTTGCCCTCTGGCGAAACCCCTCGGGTTTCCGATACTTTGTAAAAATACAATAGCAGGCTCTTTTTCTTTATGTTGAAGACCTTGCCAAACTAATTGTATCTCGTTTACGTTAATGTTTGGGACGTTCGCTAATGACCCTTGGTAGTGCCTTTTTGGCATCCCTTCACCTGTGGTACATATTCTTAACCCTTTGCTATTAATGGATTTTGTAACTTTGCTATATTTTGTATATCATAAGCGCTATACAAAAAACTGCTACAAATGCCCCCCATATACATTATCATATTATGTAAGAATATGATAAGGTATATGTCTTGCCCGAAAATCATTTTCTTGTTAAAATTTCGCGATTGTTCAGCAAATCTTTCGTCAATTACATACAAATACTTAAAAGGGTTTACACTCAAATTCTTAAAGACATAGCTTGTACATAGAATACCCTTCACATATTTACATTACACAAATCGGCACTCAACACATATAGGGTTATATTTTTAATACTACATAGTGATTTAATATTATATTACATGTTTCTTCTTTCATTGCTCTTCTGATTCTATATAATTATTTTTATCAAAAGTCTTTTATGGTTATTGATTGTTCTGCTTGTTTCACTTTTAATTTGCTTTTATTTATTTTTTTTTTTCACACGCACATTATCCACTTCACTGTTTTTCTTTTTTTTTTTCGATATATTCACTTTGCTTAGTATTAATTACGTTATTCTTACAGTTATTTACAAGTTTACATAGAAACAATTAGGCCCTCATTTTCATGATCCAACCATTCTTTCAGCTAACTTCTCACCATTTCTTTTCTTACTTTTCGATACTATTTGAGGAATTTCTATACGGTCTTATTAGCTGCTTATGCCATCTCCCAATTGATTTGTTTGTTTTTAAGTCCACTAATTCATAAGTATGCTCTCCGAATTTCTCAGTAATCATTACCGGACCTTTATATAATAGTTCTAATCTATGACTTCTCCCCCTTAACGCATTGGATAACTTATGATCCCTGGCGAGGACTAGATCTCCTACCTGAGGATTCCATTTATTTTTACGTTTCTTGATTTTTGATTTCCTCTTTTCCGCTTTTTCTTGCAATCTGTCAAAAACGATCTTAGCCCTTTGTTCCTCTGATAATGGCTGACTTCTCTCAATCGTTCTTGGAGTATTTTTAAAAATGGGTTCAGGGCCAATTCCCTGCATTATCTGTATCGGTGCAAAACCAGTTGTAGTATTTACAGTATTATTAAGAATTTTCTCTATGATGGGACAATACTTTACCCAGTTTCGATGATTATTATGAGTAAGCACTCGAAAATAAGTCCCTATTTCTCTTAATATCCGCTCTGTCGGATTCCCTGAAGGAAAATAATAAGAACAATGATATAGTTTTATCTGGTGGCTACTTAGAGTTTCTTTGAAAATGTTATTCGCCACTTCAAACGAATGTGTGTAACAGTTACATCTTCCAGGCTTTTCCGAGAATACCTCCCTGTTTTCTATTAAAAGTTCCCGTAATTTTCCTTTTTGTTCCTCATTTAGTCTCTCAGCTTGGTTCACCTTAGATTCTATTAAATTTTCTATCTTGACACAGTCCTTTCTTTCGTCGTACTCATTTATACTACTATTCTTCAAGTTAAATTTTGGGTTTTCTCGGGGTTTCTTTTCTTCGTCAAAATCACAGAAATAATTACCTCTACTTACAATATTTTGTTCCTCTATTTCATCGTAGTTCCCAACTTTTAATTCTGCTAATTCCATCGCTCCAATATTTATTACCTCGACAAAGAATGTTTCCCCCTCCATTTCTTCCTCTACCTGATCCCGTACAATTATCCTCGAAGTATGGTCTAAAAATGGTACAATTATGGTGTCAGGTCCTGTTTCAAACTTAAAACTTCTATTTTCAAAATCTATGATGGAATTCCAAGCATAAAGACTATCGCAACCGATTATTACGTCAAAAACAAGCCTGGGTACAACCAAAAATAATATTTCAATGCATTTATGTGCGATCTCGACCTTTACCATCACTTGAAATTTTACCCTTTCTTTCCTTTTACCTACCGCTACAGAGCAATATATCCCATAAACTGGCAAAGATAATAATTTTACACCACTACTCACTAAATTTTCAAAAAAAATTTGGGAACACACAGTAGTATTAGCGCCTGTATCAATAATAGCCTGAAATAATTTCCCGTTAATACCAATATTTATTCTTGGCGGATCAATTAAAATTTCATTCTCTGTATTTTCTTTATGTTTTTCGATCAAACATTGCCTTCTCTGTCCCTTATTTTCGAAGTACTTCCCATAATAAGAACATTCATCATTCCCAATCTTCACTGAAGGCGAAGTTGACTGGGTTTGGAGTTTTCCGAAACCTTACTAATGGCTCCTGTCCCATTCCCATTATATGAAGGTCCCGGGTTTGAATCCTGGTGAAAATTTGTTTCTTCCAATCTTTTTACCGCGTTTATAGCGTCTACCCTTTCTTCCGGATTTGGAGAAATTCTGCTATTCCCATTTCTTTCTTCTTCCCTAGGGGAATTCGGTCTGTACCAATTATTATTATGGTGATAATTATTTCCCGAAGGAAATCGATTCCTAGTGTACCCCCTTCTATCTCCGTAATATCTATTTGCCTGTACGTAATTAATTTGAGGGTTTCTTTCCCGTGGATAATTCTCAACCCTTCTTCTATTATCCTGAGGCTCAAAATTATTTCTTCTATCCTGAGGCTCAAAATTATGTCTCCTATCCTGAGGCTCAAAATTATTTTTCCGGTGGTAATTATTGTTTTTAGGGACAGGGCCATGATACCGTTGCCGAGCATCAAAATTCCTGACATCACCTGAACCTGCCCCCTGCCCGAAAATTTTTGTTGGAGATCGGTTGTTTCCAAAAGGTCTCTCATTACTTGCCTCGTTTTGGCTCTTATTTCTTTCTAGTGCGATTAACAAGTCAATCATTGCCGCTATTGTTATCGGCTTCGCAATAATCAGATAGTGTTGAATTGTTTCCGGAAAATGTGTGGTTATTAAATTAATTAATTCTATTTCTCCCATCGGAGGGTCAAGCATCTTACATTTTCTAGCTATAGCCATAAAATAATTAACCATGCATTGATCTTTATGCGGGTTATATTTCCCATTACTCAGTTCCAGTCTTATATTTGCCTGCCTGCTAGCTCCCCAATATCTATTTAAGAAAATTTCCTTAAATGTCCGATAATCATTACTTAATCCTACTGATAACTCTAACCAGTTTGAAGCGTTGCCTTTAAAACATTTTCTGACAACCGTCATCTTATATTCCTCGGGAATACCTTTTACAAGAAAATACTCTTCCATGCTATTTATAAAAGCCTTGGGGTCATCAAATTCTTCGTTTTCAAAGGTTGGTGGTGAAATTTCATTCAAAACATGGTTGGGCCATTGCAAATGTGGACTATTGCGTGCATTAACATTGACATTGGTATTACTATTACCTGATGTACCAGCATTTAAGTTTAACATCGGAATGTCCGCTGACGCATTATGCATCGCTTCGTCCCGTGCTGCTACCGTAATAGTATTACTACTCACAGAGTCACTAACATTGTCAGACATACATATGTTATTTAATCTTTCTTTCAGTTTGTCATTTACCTCATCTACATTCACAGCTAATCTCCTAGTTTCCCTCTCTGATTGCTCTAATCTTTTCCTACAGATTTCTAATTCCTTGCAATTAATTTCCCTTTCCTTAGCTAATTCAGTAGTTATTTCCTCCCTTAATTTTCTATTTTCTTTCTCTACATTTTTATTAACTGTTTTAATCTCTTCCCTAACCTGTTCCTGACTTTCCCTCATTTCAATTCGTACATTTTCAATTTCAATTTTAACCTCTTCCTGATTATTTCTAACCTCACTTCTTACATTTTCTATTTCATTTCTAACTTCCTCCTTGAAATTTTCTAAAACCTTCTGTTGTTTCTCAATCTTATTTCCTATTTTGACTAAATCAGCTGTTAAGTTCTCCCTCATATTTTCTACCTTTTCCTTAATCTCTTTCTGACTTTCTGTTAAACCCGTTAAATCTTTCTGACTCTGATCTACCTTTTCTGTTAACCCCGTTAAATCTTTCTGACTTTTTTCTACCTTTTCCTTAATCTCTTTCTGACTTTCTGTTAAACCCGTCAAATCTTTCTGACTTTTTTCTACCTTTTCCTTAATCTCTTTCTGACTTTCTGTTAAACCCGTTAATTCTTTCTGACTTTTTTCTACCTTTTCCTTAATCTCTTTCTGACTTTCTGTTAAACCCGTTAAATCTTTCTGACTCTGATCTACCTTTTCTGTTAACCCCGTCATCATTGACATAAGTGACTTTAATATTTCATTAGTCTCCATGCTTCCCCCTGTTTCTTCTCCCTGATTTTGTATATTCGTATCAGCTACTCTGTCTCTTGCATGATCTACATTACTATATACACCTTCTCCCACTCTCTCATCACCCTCCTGCACTTCCATATTTATATCTAATTGCTCGATCATTTTCCCGTTCCTTAAATACATTGACTATATACTACAACACGTAGATAAACTTCTCACTCAGTACCTTAATCAGCTTGCTGCACTGCTATTCGATGTGGATCCTCTCGTTCCTGCTGTGTCCTGGGTCACCTTCCCTGGAGTTCACGGCCTTTGTTGTTCAGCTCCCTGAAATTCTCCGCATACCTTATTCAGCTCCCTGAAGTACTCTGAAGTTCATGCTCAGCTTCCCTGAAATTCTCTGAAGTTCACGCTCAGCATTCCTGAAATTCTCTGAAGTTCACGCCCCACGTTGGGCGCCAATTTGAAGCATTTTATATCACTCGATTGACTGCTGCTTATTATGGGTGCCTACGGCTGCTCACACATGAGTCTTAATCTCGGGTATCCGTGGTGGTTACAGAGAGCGACATTGTAGTTTTTTTTAGAACACTTTATTTGTTTTATTTTTACACGTTTAAGCTTTGCTGAACAATTTTAAATAGAATAAAATATGCAGTTTAACGTAACCGCTGGAACGAACTTTCACCGTGTTGCTTACATGTATCTCTCCCTCGTAACGATGCCTGTCTCCTACTGTCTCAGTCATTATCCTTTTTAGCTTCCCAAACATCCATAATGGCCCTCACTTCATTAAGTCAAGACTTTGCCCTCTGGCGAAACCCCTCGGGTTTCCGATACTTTGTAAAAATACAATAGCAGGCTCTTTTTCTTTATGTTGAAGACCTTGCCAAACTAATTGTATCTCGTTTACGTTAATGTTTGGGACGTTCGCTAATGACCCTTGGTAGTGCCTTTTTGGCATCCCTTCACCTGTGGTACATATTCTTAACCCTTTGCTATTAATGGATTTTGTAACTTTGCTATATTTTGTATATCATAAGCGCTATACAAAAAACTGCTACAACTTGTAAAAATGATTAAATTCATTTTCATGTAAAGGAATGAGACAGATATAAACTTCGTAAAATCAGATAGCCAGCAGCTCGTGAAATAAAAGAGCCATCACTCCAATTTTCAAAATGCATTGAATGAAATAGGAGAAAATCCAAACGGTGTATACTGTGCAAATGATCAATGGCATAAAAATGTTTGACTGGCATAAATTACATATTTTATCCACTAAACACTTTAACAAAAGGTGAGCTTCTGGAGATGATGTATAATTTCTCATCTCAAAAGTGCAATGATACACGAAAAAGAACCAACCGGACATTCACAGAATTTTAGGAGATGCATTTTAACCAGCGACAAGAATTTATGAACACAACCTTACCGTATCATGTACCTATATGAACGTATGAAGTCTGAAAACATGAACAGCAAGGTTTGCAAACACTTCACCAAAAGTAATTTACTTTAAATGCAACGTTTGGAAACACGGCATCACCGAAGTGCGTGTCGGAATGTTTTTCATTGTAAGCCAGGTTTAATAAAGTAAACTACTGTGGACTCATAAATACATGCCACTGACATACCTATGCAATAAACGCTCTCGTTCGGAAGAGAGCAGAGAGTAGTGTATACGCGGCGTTTACCCTTTACATTGTTTTATATACACTGATGTTTAACTGAGGAGAAACAAAAATAAATACATAGTTGATTTTTTAGCGGCCCATGCATCCTTCCATCTGTCCTCCCATCCAAATTCGGCAGGGTAGTTCACCTTGGTCTATATCGACAATGTTAAAAATTTCCATAAACATGTTCATTTTTCTAAGTAATTACTAATTACTAAATGTAGGAACTAAATTAAGACCTGGGGGGAATAACGATGAAGGTCCAATTTTTCCAAGTTTTGGGTTTTGATTTTATTTTGTAAAGCAACTAATGAAGTTTCTTTGTGTATATTCATTTGTGTGAATAATGCTAAATATTCGGTGTTATTATCAGTTAAATATTTTGCGGAAGACGTAATACTGATGAGAGTCCTGGTATTTGAAGGAAAAGTGATGATAGTCCATTTTGCTCTTTTCCTATACAAGAAAAATAATTTCTCAGAAGTTGGTATCCCTGTTTATTTATTCTTAGTGTGACATTGTCGGGTTTACATTAACCGACTTTTCCATTATTAATGCTGCAGTTTAGTATGAGTGACGTGTAAATCTAAAACCAAGTGCAGTGTTTCTGTGAAAATGGATCTAGTTAAAAGTCCCGAATTGAGTGGAAGCCCTTCTTCACGATCACCCACATTCTTACACAGTTAGAGCTAAAGAAAATGGGGTTGTGATGGAAGTGCCTGTTTGCTATTAAGCATTTCTGGCTTGGCATGGAATAACCTCAAGATCATTACAAACCATTCAAGAGCAAATAAAAGAATGTGGTAAAGTAATAGCAGACGGAAGAGGAAAGCATACAAATAGGCCACGCGCTCTAAGTGATGAAACCAGGAATGCAATTCATGAACATGTTCAGTCTCTAGAGGGTTGCCAATCGCACTATTCTTTGAGCCAGACATCAAAACTTTATCTTCCAGAAGAACTTAATGCAAAGAAATTACACCAGATGTACATGGAGAGGTATCCAAATAATCCAACGTCTTATGACACTTATTTGTGAATCTTCAATTCGGAGTACAATATTTCATTTGGCTATCCAAGATTGGATACATGTAGTGAATGTGTTGGCATGACAGCCGGAGAGATGCAATTAAAAGATGAACTGGCATATTTGCAACACAGATCGATTGATCAAGATCTATTAGAGCAATTGAATACAAAACTGAAAGAACTTGGAACCAGGAGGTAATTAAATCTTGACAGTATTTTTATTGACACCTCTAAGTATTGTTATTTAACCAATTTGCATTAATTTTTCATTTGCAGGAACTGACCAAGCTTCTAACAATAGAGCAATCAAATAAGTTTTATGATAATCTGCCACATACTGAATGAAAACACAAGTCAATAGGAGTTGTTTAAATAATGTTCCATTCTTGTATGTCTTGTGTTTATACTCCAGAAGTTCAGAAGATATAATTTAAAGTGTGATGATAAACCCTGTTCTAGAATAAGAATTGGACACTCATCTATATTCCCGCTTATGTACATGCACTAATAGATAATTGTTGATTATTCTCCATTGTTGTTTAAGTTAAAAACATGAAACATTGTAAGTACATTGCTAGAACATGGATGCATTGTTTCACAGCCGGCATGGTTTTCATATGTGTATTAGTTAGGTAATAAAGCGTTTCAAACTTACGATTTCAAATATCTCAGAACAATGGAAATGTGACCTTCATCGTTATTCCCCCCAGGTCTTCAAATGTTAACCCAATATTCTTCGAAGCACTTGTAAACCTTTAACGTGAACATTATGGAAAAAGGTTTCCCAGATATTTGTCATATTTAAAGGTCTCCTACATAAAAAACCATGACACTTTCTAGTCTTTTTTTTTTTTTTTTGGTCAAAGCAATAGCATGAATAAGAAATCCTCATGTTGAAATAGCCAAACATGTGTATGTAGGGAATATAGTTATCATTTTCATTCTTCTACTTATTGTGGTAGCTGAGAAGAAGGTACCTACTTAACTGAGAAAAACTGTAGTTCTCGCGAAACTCTTCAGGTGGGAAAACATATCTTAATGCATTCCTTCATCATAAACATAAAGTATTAAAGTGAAACCAAAAAAGCGTTATACCGGGTGGAAGGTACTGGTTCGGCCATACGTCAACCAGGAATTCTACATAATGAATGTAACAATTATTGTCAATAAATTTCGTCGAAAAAAACCTAATTTGCGTCAAATATATGAAATATTTGGAACCGTCTAGCTTCTTGACGCATGGATATAAGTGGTTTATTATTTCACTAACTGTCGCGCAAACATTGTATAAATAATGTGGCTATATCTTTTTATTTCAATTCGAATGGATTCAGTCACAATTTAATGTTAATGCAAAAATCTCGCTTAGAAATTAATTATTTTGCATAACATTTTAACATTAAATTGTGAATTAATTCGGACTAAGGTGGAAATACATTACAGTTCATACAATTTTTGCACAACGGTTAGTGAAATAATAAACCATTTATACTCATTAGTTAAGAAGCTGGATGGCTCGAGATTTATTGACAATAGCTGTTACACCCATCATGTAGAATTCCTCGTTAACGTACAGCCGAAGTATTACCTTCCTATGTATCATCTAATCGTCAAATTTCAAAGAACAGGAATAAATAAAAAACGCAATTTTGAAAATGTTGATACCTACTTCTTGCTGGGTGACCATACTCTGTAGTAAAAATACATGGTATGGTATCAAACAAATTTACACCAATATAATAAGGTGTGAGAAATGTTTGGCGGAGGGTAACATTGGAGATTTTGAGCAGAAATGCGCCTACTTTCTCAATACTTCGCTAAACAAAATCATTATTCTTGCTCCCTTCATTCGTTTACGAGAAATAATGCAAAACCACACCCCTAATGAGAAACAGGGTTGAAAATTGTTCGATGGACAATATCGGAACACGTAGATGGTCTACGACAGGACCGAAAACGTTAAATGGGTTTGTGAAAATGGGGATTGGGATGAAAAATATTTGATGCGAGGTAATTTGGACTCATTAACAGTACGCATGACAAATTTGACACCGTAAAAGAGAGATAATCACATTATCAGAACAGAATACTAGTCTTACTGTATTTGCTTAATTCATTTAAGTTTAAATAAAGAAACGTGTGGAAATTTGATATTTTGCCAAAACTCCAAAATCCCTCACAACGCTGTATATTTCTGATAGTGCCAGAAGCAGATATAGAAGCACGAATATCTCTGAAACGTTACAATGTTTAGTATTTATGAGGCCTATCGCCACTCTGTTTCACTTATAGAAAGGTGCAGTGAGTGTTGTGTACTGGAACCCCAAACGCGGCACCTTCACTCAGGCTACCGTAATAGCGTATCGAATGGCAGTCACCTACAGTTCGTTCGGTTTATGTTGAAACATGGGAATTAGAGAGAGAACGCACTACTGCCCGCGCTTTTGTGGTTACTCCATGACTGCCTAATCCCATTTCGCATCGGTTCCATGCAACGTGCAACGGTGCGATTGACTGCCTGACTATAGCGCAGGTATCAGAGAGCAGCGCTTTAATAACTGCTGTTAAATAGCGTCAGTGTAGAGATCCCGTCCAAGAAGGGTTCCTTGGAGGGTACCGGTAAGCTGGTAAGATCTTCGGCTTCATGGATATCGGATGTTGGATCACATCCGCAGTCTTCACATGCATCTTCCGATTCAGAGTAACTGTCTTCTAAATTTATGTTGAAACTGTCCAATATATCGTCCATTAATTCCTCTTTTTCCCCAGTACATTTCTTCTACGCGCTTCACATGCTCAAAGGCAGCTTTCCAATTTTCGGGCAAGAAATGCGATATGTACGACCTATAAATTGTACTACGAATAGCCACCTTTGTAAATGAAGCGGCTGTTGTGCTTGTTGGTTGTCTGTTTGGTCGTTTCCTTCCTGGTGTTCTAACAGCGGTCCCATTTTCGTCTGCTTTCTTCTTTTCTTGCAAAATTCTGTATATTGAAGTGCGAGATACAGCAGTAGCTGCGGCGGTTCTTTCCATGACCTGTGTCACAGATATTGTTGGTTTACCCGATGTTAACGCCTCTAGTTCAAACAAAACACTTATGTACCAAACATACAACTTCCCGTGCATCAGATTGAAGAGGTTTCCCCTTTCTTCCAACACCACCTTGGAACAATGCGATTGTCAACACAATGAGCAGGACTAAACGCATCACCAGCATTTCCATATTTCACTCTCAATATTAAGCAGCCCGTACACTTGTCGAAACGTATTACCGACGGACGCAGACTAGGCAGTCGCGGATAGCCGTGGCGATGTGTTGTCATCCCTCCCCTATCACAGGGAGGGGTAGCGCTAAGTAGGTCATGTTCCAACTTAGACCAGACGAACTGTAAATCCAGCTTAGGAAGGAAGGTTACGAGCTGTAGAAATATCAGTGTCCGAATTCTATTGGTTTTACATAATGGACATATGACAAAAGTTCACGACTTCCGTATACTAACAGCATTAGCTATACTGAAGCGCATCGTAAAGCAATTCAGAATGTGAAGTTACCAAATTTTGAGCTACGGACGTTTGCACTTCTTCATCACTTGTCTCTTAATCCTAGCATTACCAAGGGAAGGGTACTTTGTGCCTAATTTTCTAAATTGTGTCTTTTAATGTTTTGAATAAAGGCATGCAGTTAACAGTTAATGTAAATCACTGTCTCTACTAATCAACTGCGTAATTGCTTCAAAGTTTTCATTGCTGATCATTTTGAGAAACAATGAAATCTCAAGGTCTTCAGTATAATGTAATTCATGCAAAGCAATAAAAAAGGAGTGGTTAAACTATATTAAAATATTATTACCTTTATAAGCATGAAGTGGTATCATGTTCTGTAGTAAGGATTGACATAATACCTGTCATTCATGTTAGACAGTAAAAAAGTGTGTTAAATATTACCTTCATAAACACAACAAGATGTAATACCCAGTATTCAAATAAATTTGTTTTAAAAATTGCTCAGATATTTTGTTACTAGTGGTGGTCACAAGGTATCGCCTTGGCAACCTAAGTTGTGGAACTAGGCTTGGTATTGCTAGGGTTAGTTAACTGTTTTAGTTGTTTTAAACCCTTAGACTTATTTCCGAAATATTGATTAGGTTGAAAGTAGAAAAAGCGATCCATTTACGATAGCAACGAAGGAATTTACTTTACAACTCAAAGCATTAAAATGTTTTCTTCCCTTTGTATATTTATAATTATTTGATTAACAAGCTACTAAGGTCATAAAGAAATACCGGGGAGTACATTAATGCCAATGACCTACATTATTGTTGGTTAAATGTGTTAAATTGTAATAATCAAAAGTATAGTAATGAAGCGGACGATAAACATTCATTTATTTAAAGATATTGTATTATTACTTATACTCGACCGTATCATAATGTAGCCTTTATGCGCCACTGTAATGCACCTCACTATATCCACCGCTTCACAACGATACTGCCAACCACCAATCACAGGTGCACCTAGTGATAGCGATTCTGCTATCCACAATCAAAAGATCCACATGTAACAATCAGTGCTTTGCCGTATGCGTACGTTCCCCCGCAGCTGAATGCGAGACTATTGATTCTTGTAAACCACCTGAAATTTCCACAAATACATCTTGAATGACTTAAACGACATAATGAGTTCAATTTGTCTTCTTGTTTCTAAAAGTTTACTTTTTTATAGGTTATAGCATAAATACTCCCTACATCATTGTGCCAACATCACAATAAAATAAATAATTTGGCAGTTGAGGGTCCCACTATCGATTCTCGAATCACACATTATTAAAATGCTGGGCGATAGAGAAAGTAGCGTGCAGCGTAGAATATTAAAAATATTTTATAAATGTTTTAAACTTAGACACATGGTCGAGCATACATAATCGTATGAAACTTAAGTATAACAGCAATGCTATTACATACCACATGTCGGACCGACGAGCGGGTAGAGACGTTCAAGGTCAGGCTGCCTTGCGCGACTGTGTGTGTACGTGGCCGTAAACAATGAGGTGGCAGAAACATACGGAATTGAGAACGTTTACAAGGTTCTAGCTGAGTTATGGCAGTGCGTGTGTGTTTCTCGACAGGTAGTGTGACGTCATCCCCAATATAAAGGGACATCGGACAGTAGTAGAACCTTTACCATTCACCTAGGTTAACCCAGGTGAATTGATCTTATTCCTGGACTCCAGAATGAGTGAGTTTGAGAGTAGGGCTACAAGTCGGTTAGTGTGACAGCCTGCTGCGCGTGTGTGTGTGTGTGTCGTTCCGGAAGATACGTCGGTCGTCGCGAGTGATAGTAACGCCGTAGTTAAGTGTATACGAGGCAGAGAAAGTGAAGGAGGACTGAAGGGACAGAGCAAAGATACGAGAAGAACAGCTGTAAGTTGCGGCAGCAGGAAAGACTGTGGACTGTGTTAACTGCAGGAAGATAGCTTATTTACAGAAACGTTTTAGTGAATAATAAACTGATAGAAAAGTAACAGGAATGGATTTTGTCATTTTGTTACAATACAATAACACAAACACCAAGAATTATAAATTATAAATTATTATTATAAATTATCATCATCGTTATCATCAACATCATGATTATCATCAACATCATGATTATCATCATCAACATCATGATTATCATCATCTGGGTTGCTCAGTTGGTTAGACGCTGGCCTACGGATCCCAAGGTCGCGGGTTCAAACCCGGCCCAGGCCGATGGTGTTTAAGTGTGCTTAAAAACGACAGCTCCATGTCAGTAGATTTACTGGCATGTAAAAGAACTCCTGCGGGACAAAATTCCGGCACACCGGCGACGCTGATGTGATCCTGGCAATTGACAGCGTCGTTAAACAACAAAATAATTTAATTTTATCATGTTGTTGTTGTTATGCCGGTATACAAATTATTATGAGCCAGTTTCAGAAGTGAACCTAACTTACAGATTGTTGAAACGATATCCTAATGAAGCCAGTACTACTTTTTCCAAATCTACATCACAGAAAACACATTTGGCTGTTATGGCTGTTATACATTTCAGTCTTACAAGTAACTCGTTTCTCACCCACCCTTCCTCTAGCTGTTTATATGTAAGTATAGGCTCTCTCTGACTCCTATTTCACGCGTGTATTTAAGTCGCCCTCTGATTCATATTTATTTCTTGGAATTTGTTGCAAGCCTGTTATAGGGCAGGTTTGAATCTAGTGTTGCTTAGATAAGTGTAGTAACGTGAGGAGGAAACTAGCACTTTTCAGAGAAATGGAGCACTTTTTCCGTTCCCTAGCATACATCCTGGGGGCTACAGAAGGGATCATGGGAAGCAAATCTTCTCATACACTCACATCGGTTGGTCGCATTTGACGTGGTTAACTCGGTGCGCTGCATGAATTTGGGGGAGCTGTTTTATTCAGCCTAGCGTTTTGAATGCACGTTTACTTCTATGGCAGTTTTGTGATGATGAACATGCAAAGTCATGCGCTACTGTGACGCAAAATGCTATATTTAAGCTACCACGATAAATAAAACTCAACATTTAGAGAAGCTGTAATATAGAATATGCAATGAAAAGTACACCTGTGAATCTCATTCATAAATTTACATAGTGTTGTATAAAACTGACTTTGTTATATATTGGTAGGTTGATTATCAAAAGGTTATTTACTGAAACTGTGCCTGAATGAATGTGTATTATTATTCCCCTAAACGAATTTCTATTATAAGCTTGTAAGTACCAATGTGCCATACATTGTGCCAGCAACTAAGAAAGGTATCCCTCTACAAAGACTGTCCATTCAGATTAAAAGGGGTTTGTTTACACCTGCACATCGAATGATGTTACTGAGTAGAGCATTTAATGAAGACAAAATACTTCTTGCATCGCCTTTATTTGAAACTTGTGTGAAAGCACTTATAAAGAGCATATTGTGCATTTTATAATATAATTACATGCACCTCACCTTAGCATTGTATTGTGATGCCGGCCGACCGCGTCGGCACACACCAAAGGAGGCTCAGAGCTGGGCGGCCCCATGCCACTCAAGCGAGCAAATAGGTAACATCAGGGTGGCACAGCCAAAATTCCGGATTATTCGAGAAGTGTCGGATGGCCGGCGTAGTTGTAAAAGTTTCAGAAAGGTCCCTGTTACGTCATCCTTGGTATATAAGCAGGCAAGGCAACGAGTTTGGAGTCAGTTTTTAGTTTCAGTGAGTGAGTGAGTGTGTGTGTGTCTGTGTGTATGTGTATGTGTATGTGTGTGTGTGTGTGTGTGTGTGTGTGTGTGTGTGTGTGTGTGTGTGTGTGTGTGTGTGTGTGTGTGTGTGTGTGTCAGCTGTGAAACGATACATATTAGTATGTATGTTGTACATTAGGTTAGAACATAATTTGTATATAGATAAATATTTTAGGATAATAATTGTTTAAATATTGTTAGTGGTAAGCAGTTACACTTGGAAACTTGTAAAATGTAAATAGCGACCAAGCGGTCCTCAAACGCCTCATTCAGGTATTGAGAAGAAACAAACAGGATGCGGGGAATTTGTCACCCCTCACTGCTCAGGTATTTCATACTGACCGTAGCAAGGGGAGGTACCTTTATGAACAAAGTGGAGGACCACAAAAGGGTCGGTGCAGTGAACTCCGGGGCAGAAAGACTCAACTACTTGAATGAGATGGGTGTAGCTGTGAGGGAGCTGGTATAAGATAAAGTGAATAAAATCAATGTCGGAATGCTAAGAAACACTTATTAATCCACCTGCATAACCACCCCTGAAGAAGAGTCAACAGCCGAGGCAACGGAGACGACATCTTGGCAGTTCATATTCCTCCCTTCACAACACACAGAACTACCCGTTTCAGCTGTGTGTACGGTCGCACCGAAACGAAGATATCGAAGCAGTTAATAATTGTATCGTTAAAGTCAGCTGTTTAAGAGACAGAGAAAGTGAAGAGGCCAGAAAGGAGTGAGTCAAGGTTACGAGAAGAAAACAGTGGTGAGTTGTAATATCGCTAAAGAGTAAAGACTGTTAATGTCAGCAAAGGAGAACTGTGTATTTGTGCAAACATTTTGGAAGAAACTAAAGTGAGAAAGAATTAGCTGGACTGTACTTTTACCATCTTGTCATGATATTTTCATGAGGGATGAAGTATATAAAATATGATACTTAATTTAAAATTGACAGAAAAGTTATAATCTGCGGGGGAGTCCACCTTGAGGTTTTCCTACGTAAAATATGTAGGTATTGTCTAAATTTCTAAAAGGTTGAATGCTGCTACGTTATGTAGAGTTAATTAAGACTCAAACCTAATGAGGTGGATGACTCGTCTTTTCACAGTAAACAGAAACAATGGAAAGGCGCCAGTGCTGAACTCTAGGTCACGTTTAAAACACTTTGAAAGCCTTTGGGCAAACGGTTCTTTTTGAGCTGTTAGCTCATATACTGATATGAATCTGTTCTAAGCGGCCTTTTCGGTATATTGGCTCCCGCATCAGCTTTAATCTTTGATCCCAGGGGAAATGAGGGAGTAGCCTTCTTCCCCCGCCCTCTCCAGCCCAGCAGCATACGCTCATCGCCACAGCTCCTTTCTCTTCCTTTCATTGCCCTTCAAGCCAAGTCCTTTGGCGGATGTTTCAGACCTCGGCCCGGCCTCAGTTTAAACATACAGATGGAAGTACTCCACTACAGACAAATAAAGACTGCCTTTCCGTTGAGTACTAAGAAGTGAGCAAGTTGCCCTGCTATCAGAGGGAAGGAGGATTAGCTTAGGTATTTTATGCAAGAATGCTAAGCCACATTGCGCATGCTCCACAGACAGTCCTGGTCCACTCGTTAACGAAATTTCTCTTCTCACTATTATATCGTGTATGTTTACAACAGAACAAAATTAATACTAACACTAAAAACTATCATCACCTAAATTTGAGATTTAGATACAAAATATATTTCCTTTTCACTAACCAACCAAGTTGACGCGATCTTTCAACATCCCTATAGCTTTTCGTGTTTTAATTTGGTATTGAATGCTTATCATTAAAATCATACAAACTTTATATGTAGATAATAGAATGCTTATTAAAAGGACTGGAAAATTAGCAGAAGTTAACATAAAAAAAGGACTCAAACAAGGATGCAATTCATCACCTATTTTATTTGATATATTCTTAGATGATATTCTATAGGCACATTACTGTTTGATGATATAGTTTAATTTTCGATAATGAGGATAATCTGCTAAATAAATGTATAAATTAAATAAAATTAAAAGTATATAAAATGAAAATTTCATGTTAAGAAACCACGGTAAATGCCCAATAAGAACAGAAAGTTTAATTAAAATAATATTTTTGAACAAGTGCCACATTTTAAGCATCTTGGATGGGACTTGGTTATGAAATAGATCAAGATATAAATCAGAAAATTAGCAAGTTTCAAGCAATAAATGGTATAATTAGAAGAACATTAAAAGGTAAAACAAGAAGGGACACACAATTATTATTTTACTCTTTCATGGCACTTCCTTTCATGCTATGCGGTAGCGAGAGATGGTTATAAAGAATTAGAGTGAGTGAGTGTGTTGGGTTTAAGGGCCCGTCGACAACTTGGTCATTAGGGCCCATAAAGAATAAAAATTTAAGTAAAATACAAGCAGCAGAAATGCAATTCCTAAGATCTGTCAAAAGGATATACAAGAGAAGACCAATTTAGAAATGAAAATATTAAAAATGAATTAAACATTGGTTTTATTTTAACAAAATTAATGGAATATAGAGAAAGTTGGCTCTAACACTTAGAAACAATAATTCCAGAGAGAATCTCCAATCAAATAATGGCATATAAACCAAAAGAACCAAAGCCAATAGGACGACCTAGGAAACGCTGGGTCGATGTGAGACCGGAGCAGACAGTAGCTCAATCCATTATTGCAGCTGCAGAAGCGAGAATTTGGTACTTTTACCGTACTCCAGGTTCCCTCATATTTTCAAAATCATGTTTCAAATTATTTTACTAAGTCTATTTTTACTTTCCCTACTACGTACAGTAGGTAGAGGGAGTATTGTATTCCACCCAAAAATTCGATATCCAGATTTCACCGGAAATATGTTTCGTGGTCCCCTGAATACGAAAAAGGCAGAAATAAGTCCGCGCGCGTGTGTGTGTGTGTGTGTGTGTGTGTGTGTGTGTGCATGTGCGTGTGCGTGTGCGTGTGCGTGTGTGTGCGTGTATGTGTAGCATAGCTCAAAAACAAAAAGTCGTTGAAAAACCAAAGTTTGACATATTTAAAAGATACGACACAAAGATCTTGAAGAAAATTAGTTCACCCTAAACTACCCTTTAAATGGAAAATTTTTCGAAAATCGTTCTAACGATTTTGATTAAAATGTCATATGTTTGTATTATTTTTATGGCAAATGAAATGTATATTTTGAATTTTCTGGCTATAGCCCAAGTCTTATTTACTCAGGATTTTTGCATAACTGGCAAACAATAAGACATTGACCAAATCTTACTATACAAAAAAGGTAGATCTCGCTAAAACATACAACTTACGTCCAGGTAAATATTGTTGTAGAGTGAACCATTTCGGAGATATTCCTTGTTATTTGTGTGAGTTTATGAAAACTTAAAGCTTCGTCAAATGGAACATCGTGTGCCGACCGCACGTATTTTGAGTTTGAGATTTTTTCGTTTCCATTAATTCACAAGTTTTCCGCTAGGTTGTATTTTCATACACTTAGTTCCGGCTGCTACCGCGAGCAGCGCTGCCGTAAGCCCGCCCGCTAGATCAGGATTTGGTCCTGGTGAGTGAATGTCAGCCTGACCTCTGTCCAGTGCGGACATCTAAGTAGGTGAGTTATGTTTGGGCCTGAGTTTAATTTTTCTCATTCTTGCTGTATCTGACCGTAAGTTACCCGGGCTGCACCTTTCAATGCTGGGATTTAGGGTATAGCTCCTATTTGGGGTACGATTTATAACATGTACGGACCAGGCGTGTTTCAAGTTGCCAAACATTCTGTGGCTTATGACTGTCTGATTAAGCAGGGGGGATGCTTCACTCAGTGTAGCCGCGCGGCAATTTCATAGGGGAATACAGGATATGTTGAGGTCCATTCAATGTTAGCACTTAAAGAGTTTATGGCTTGTTATATGTCAAAGGCATTTTATTATTGTTCATATTTGTTTATTAAATAACTGTTACAGAAAAGTATTGTCCAATGCTTTGGGGGGCCACTCCTTTCACAGAATTGATCCTGTCTATACCGCAGTGTTAGGGTCCACACTTCCTTCGTTTCCTTTCTTTAGTTATATAAACCAATTACACCACAGCAGCGGTGCAATCGTTATTCATTTTTTATATTTTAGCCGTGCAAACAGAACGGAATTTGAAAGCACAAAAGATTTGACTACCTATCGCTCAAAGCCTGTTGTACTTCCACACTTCCCTTGCTCCCACAAGGAAATAAGCAATAACATAATTGCTGCAAATGTTTATCTCAACTAACACGAAAAAGATATAGGAATAAGAGTTTGAAAGAACGGCTATTACAAGAGTAGAGAAAGGCATGTGAGTGCAGCAGAATACATTTTTAATCTTTCAGTCACGTGCATAGTACATAGAGAAGGTATTTCATTCCACCCAAAAATTCGGTAGCGATATTTCAATGGAAATACATGTTTTGCAATCCCCTTAAAATATTTTTAAAAAAGGGCCCTTGTATGGGTGTGGGTGTGTGTGAGTGTGTGTGAGTGCGTGTGTGTGCGCGCGCGCGCGAGTGTGTGTATGAATGTGTATGAGTATGTGTGTGCGAGTGTGTGCGAGAGTGCGCGAGAGTGTGTGTGTGTGTGCGTGCGCGCGCGCGAGTGTGTATGAGTATGTGTGTGCGAGAGTGTGCGAGAGTGCGCGAGAATGCGCGAGGGTGTGTGTGTGTGTGTGTGTGTGTGTGTGCGCGCGCGCGCTTACGGGCGAGCATCCATGGCTAACTCAAAGACGATAAGGCGGATAAACACCAAAACTGGTATTTATGTTCTCCATCTTTCAAGGATGCGACACAAACATTGAAGAAAATCCCTTTACATAAACATTGTTCGAAAATTTTCACTTTGCCAAAAATAACTAACGATTTTCATTCAAATATATGTTTCATATATTTCCATTAAAACTGAAATGTATCACTTAGCAATGATAGGCAGAAGAGCTAGTGTATATTACCTAAATATTCTGTTTCCAAACTCCATGCGCACGGTTCTGAAATCCTATACATACAAGGTAATACTCGCATTAAAAATTGGCCCTTTCTTCTGTATCTCGTTAGGTTAATGGGTCACTCTTTTCTGCACGTCAGTATACGCCGATTATACATATATTATAACCTTGTTTACAGATTTTTCAAAGGAGTACAACTAAAACAATATACATAATCAATGTACGTAATGAAAACTGTAAATGTGAATATTCTTATGGAGTAAAGTGTTTCACACATCACCACTCAATCTAATATGCACCTATTAATTAAATAATATGCACAATGAACTTAGAACATGTAGTTTACTATTCATAATAATTTGAACCATACAAAGAAAAAAGAACGTGCGAAAGAAAGAATAAAAAAGAGAGAAAGAAGGAAAGAAGGAGAGAAGCAAAAAAGGAAAGAAACGAAGGAAGGAAGAAAACAAGGAAGAAAACTAGGAAGGAAGGAAACCAGGAAGGAAGGAAAGAAAGGAAGGAAAGAAAGAAGGAAAGAAAGAAGGAAAGAAGGAAATAAAGAAGGAATGAAGGAAGGAAGGAAGGAAGGAAGGAAAGAAAGAAAGATGGGAAAAAAAGGAAAGAAGAAAAGAAGGATAGAAGAAAAGAAAGAATGAATAAATGAGTGTATTTAAGTAAGGAAGAAAAATATAGATAGATAGTACGGCACTTCACACTTGTTTTAAAATCGCCAATTTTTCTTTGGTTCGTGATTTTTCTACATAATCATATTAGGTAGACCAGTCCATTATGTGTTCGTATTATAGAAATTCTGTCATTTAGAATCTGTGATGGTAGAAACCGTTGTGCTTCTAGAGGCGGCCCAGTTCTTCACTCGCATTATCACCATCATCAGATGCAACCTGCGGAAGAATGACCTTGCTCAACCATATTCTATACACCAGTGCTGTCCAACTTTCTTATATGCTCGGGCACATTTAAGTCATGTCTAAGGAGGCGCGGGAGCCATCACAACCACCTGTAGGTCAAGTAGCATTCTTTTGACAGGAAAATGGGAAAACATTGGTTAGGGAAGTAATGAATACAACTTTAGGTGCACAAAAACATATTTCACGTATGTGTATGTATATTTGGGTGGAAATAGGTTTGTGTTGAAATTTTAACTAATACCTATTAGAAATCGTCGGAGTAAAAATCTGCTGGACATATTTGTTACACTCATCATGTAGAACCCCTGGTTAATGTATGGCCGAAGCAGTACCTTCCACTCTTAGTGTTTAACAACACTGAGAGCCAGTGATTTAATGAAAATATTTATGTAAATATTAACAAAGTATAAACATACCGTGCAGATGAGTAAGTAAATTTACATGTTTTGATGAACATGAGGACCAGGGAGAGGTGAGATGTTAATGAGAAATGTATACCTGATAAGCATATAATTGAACAACATTTTAATGGATAATGTTTGGCGCCTAAAAATGTAGGTATATCTGGGAAAAACGTAAAAGGTAATAACGTAATTGCGGTTTACCTGTATATCCTATCTCGACTGTTGACCAAGTGCGTAAAGCATAAACCCAACATCATCTGCATTTTGCAAATTTACACTCTTGTTTTGAGGCGGGGTGATTGAGACGGTAACGTCTCTGGCCCTCATTTGGTTCGATACCCATGGCTACCCTTCCGGACCCGTGGTTTTTTTCGGAGGTTTGCCTGGGTTGCCAGGAGAATGCTGGGAAGCATTTCTATATCCTCCGAATTTCCTGTCTCTCTATTTCGTTATCTAAATCATTTCACTTTACCCTTCATCCCGTTAGGTTTTCTTCAGGGTTGGAAGCGTTGCGAGTGTTGCGGAAGTACCACCGCCGAAGGGACAAATGCGCTCTGGAAATCTCGTTCCCCGGATTGGAACACCAGCCACTGGTTTTCGGGTCCCTCCATAGGATGGTACAAACCCGAGGGGGGGGGGGAGCTGAACCAGCGTCTTCGGGGTATTTCTAACTGGGAAAATGTAAGAACCCTGCCATCTGCTCTGTCGTGGTAACGCTCTGGCCACCCTTAGGAACCAATCACCTCATCCCTCCTCCCTGTCAGGGACACAGGCACAGAAGATCGCCTTTTGGTCAAAGTGCTAAGTCCCTACCCGCAAGGTGCCACGTCCTGTTCAAAATTCTGGACGAGAGATTCTCCTTTCCCTGATAGTACGTATATACCGTGCTCCGAGCAGATAATGTACATTCAATTAAACAACATCAGTGATTTCTTTATGCATGCCCCTGTATAATTACCATCATGGCTTTTAAACACCTATACATATTTTGTTTCCATTGCAGAGCGTGGAGGCTAATCAAAAAGTTAAAGTGATTTATGAATAATCACTCATGTGAGCAAAAAGAACTAGTAACTGAAAACAAATAAAGTCGCCTTATTGCAAAAAGGTACCTGGGGGCATGATGCGATTTTGAGTAAAATGGAATTCGGAATTGAACGTTGTACGTCGTGTTTAATTTCCGATATGCTGGACATAGCCACAGAGCAATGGGTCATTGCTCCATGCATAATGGAAATTTGTGCGCGCAGAGTGGCTGTTGATTAAAAGCGCTCTGGATCGCAGTAAGTGCAGCACAGGGATATGAACCAGTATTATTACGCAATGCACACGTCATTTTTCTCTCTGTGTGCCGAATTGAAGAGGAAACGGACTAAATTCTTGATGTACTTGTTGGTTTCGGACGAACCACGTGGCGTTAGTAGCGATCCGGAATAATCGGCTTTGTATAATAACCCGGAGGTGGCAGATGTTGGTGGCGCCCAGTGCTGATGGCGAGCAAGGACTTGTAGAGAACTAGCGAAGGAGACTCAGGATCCTGAGAGGTGCAATTGTGAAACAGAGGGCACAGTTTACAGCAGGTATGGGCGTGTGACGTGTCACATCCTAGGAGGGAGGGAGGGCCGTCCAGTAATGGCATAACGCGGTTGGTTTTCAAAATCTGCAAATGTATATTTATTAAAGCGACAAAATGAAATCAAGTAGTTACTTTATTCATTATTATTAACCCCAGCATTACCAAGACGCCCACCTTCTGTAATTCTTCAATTTTTGTCTTTTAATTTTTTGATTAAAGGCATGCAGTTAAATCTTACAAAATTATAATATGAAAATATTATCCCAAAAACAAAAGTAAAGGCACTGAGAGGAAAGAGTAATATTAGGACTAAAACAGTTATAGATAATAGTATAATAGAACAAGTAACTGCTTTCAGATATTTGGGTTGTGAAATATCAATACATAAAATAAAGACTTGGAAGAAAATATACTAAAATATAGTAATATAAATGGATGTATAAGGAGATACCTGAGAAAAGCATGAATAAAGATATCCAGTTTCGACTGCGGAACATTGCCTCAAAACCAGCCTTGATGTATGGAAGTGAAACATGGGTGCTAAGAGCAAGTATAAAAGCAGCTGAAATGAAATTTTTAAGGTCGGTATTAGGGATGAGTCTTAGAGACCAAAGAAAAAGTCAAGAAATTAGAGAAGAATTAAAGATACAAAAGAGTATGGTAAAAGAAGAAAGAGGGTATCAGGAGAGATGATGTGCAAAAAACGTTGCCTGAGCGTCAGCCGCTGCAAGGACTTTTATATAAGCCAAGAGGAAGATGGGATGTAGGATGGCCCAAAAAGACATGTAAGCATCAGTTTGTTATACTTTGGCTTCGGAACGAGGAAAACACCAATCCTTGATATGAAAGAGGAAGAGGAAGAAGAAGAAGAAGAAGAAGAAGAAGAAGAAGAAGAAGAAGAAGAAGAAGAAGAAGAAGAAGAAGAAGAAGAAGAAGAAGAAGAAGGCATGCAGTTAATAGTTATTGCCAATCACTGTTACTACTATTGAATTTGTTTCAATTTTTTATTGTTGGTCTTTCTGAGAAATAATGAAACGTCAAGGTGATCATAAAATACTGCCCCGTCAGCGTAATGTGATTCATACAAGAAGTAAAAAAGGAGTAGTTAAACAGTGTTAATTACCTTTATAACCAAGAGAAGACATAATACCCAATTTTAAAATACATGTTTTAAAAATACCTGAGATAAGAGGTAGAACTGGAACTTAAAAATTCAATGCCACAACCGGGATTTGAACCACAGACCTTCCGCTTGCCGGGCGGACGCTCTACCACTGAGCTATTGCGACAAACTGCCAGAATGGCATTAAATTCTCAAGCCAGTTCGTATTTCTCCTGGTAAACCACAAAGGCAGTCTCACATCAGAAACAATTACCCCAATGGTGACTTACTATTGTAAGTACTTTATATCCCAGGATTAAATAACCTTCACATGGTAAATATTATTTATTTATGCCAACAAACTTACTGTTGGTGTTTTTAAACACACAAGCCGTGTGTGAAGGTTATTTAATCCTGGGATATAAAGTACTTACAATAGTAAGTCACCATTGGGGTAATTGTTTCTGATGTGAGACTGCCTTTGTGGTTTACCAGGAGAAATACGAACTGGCTTGAGAATTTAATGCCATTCTGGCAGTTTGTCGCAATAGCTCAGTGGTAGAGCGTCCGCCCGGCAAGCGGAAGGTCTGTGGTTCAAATCCCGGTTGTGGCATTGAATTTTTAAGTTCCAGTTCTACCTCTTAAACTTTGCCCACACACGGCTTGTGTGTTTAAAAACACCAACAGTAAGTTTGTTGGCATAAATAAATAATATTTACCATGTGAAGGTTATTTAATCCTGGGATATAAAGTACTTACAATAGTAAGTCACCATTGGGGTAATTGTTTCTGATGTGAGACTGCCTTTGTGGTTTACCAGGAGAAATACGAACTGGCTTGAGAATTTAATGCCATTCTGGCAGTTTGTCGCAATAGCTCAGTGGTAGAGCGTCCGCCCGGCAAGCGGAAGGTCTGTGGTTCAAATCCCGGTTGTGGCATTGAATTTTTAAGTTCCAGTTCTACCTCTTAAACTTTGCCCACACACGGCTTGTGTGTTTAAAAACACCAACAGTAAGTTTGTTGGCATAAATAAATAATATATACCTGAGATATTTTGTTACCAGTGGTGGTCACCTCCGTTGGTAGTATAAGTTTTGTAATAAGTATTGGCATACAATATGGGTGATTACAAATGATTCATCGAGTGTTGACGTCTTACAGCTTCCAAAATGTAATGTCCACCCATTTGTACTTATAAACAATTGAAAGAGCATACTTCAAGGTTTTGTTTATGCCATTGCAGATTTGGATGTGACTTGCTAAGTGGCAGGGCGATAACAGTTTAAAAATGGCAACTAATCAACAGAACGGTAAAGTGAATCGTCACAACGCCCACATATGGGGCACGGTAAATCCCAATGTTATAATGGAGATTGAAAGAGATTCTCCTAATATTAATGTCTTCCGTGCTGTGTCACGTAGCAACATTTAGGGGCCCTACTTTTTTCCTGGAAAAATATGATGGGTATGACGTACCTACACATGCTACAAAACTGGATGTTTCCCAGACTAATGGCTAATATGCCACACTTCATATTCCAACAGGACGGAGCTCTACCTCATTGGCATAGAGAAGTGCGTCGCCATCTGAACGAGGAACTACCAAATAGATGGATCGGGCAATGTGCTCAGGATGATTTGGCACTCATCAGATGGCCCCCAAGGTCTTCCGGCCTTACAGTTTGCGACTTGCTTTTTTGGGGATACGTGAAAGATAATGTGCATGTACCATTTTTGCCGATCACATTGGCTGAACTCCAGGATCGCATCACTTCTGTGCTGGCGAACATCGACAGGGACATGCTGGAACGTGTATGGGCTGAACTTGACTACCGCGTAGATGTGTGTCGTGTAACACGAGGAGAGCGCATAGAACATTTGTAATAATATGTAAGAAACTTTAAAATGTGTTTTTTCATACAATGTATCATTCATTATTTTGTATGTAGTACTTTGTGAAATACATTCATCCAAAACCCGATGAATCATTTGTAATCACCCTGTATTGTAATCCATGTAAAAATGTAAAAAAGTAATGGTTAAACAGTGTAAAATATTACCTTTAGAAACATGACAAGACATAATAACCAATTTTAAAATAAATTTGTTTTAAAAATTGCTCAAACATTTTGTTACTAGTGGTGGTCACAAAGTACCCGCTCCCCCACCCCTTGGTAATCAAAGTTATGAAATAAGGTTGGGTAATGCTAAGTTTAATACACTAAGGGTTTGAAACTAAAAATCTCATACTTCTTACCTAATTCAAGAAATAAATATAATATCGTTTTGAAAATTGAAGCGAAAATGAACAAAAAGAATTACATAGAACCTACGGCTTCTATAGAACATTTAAGTCATCTTGGTTCCATTGCTGTTTTTGGTTACTGACTGGGGTCAGGGGTACTATCCCATACTAGTCTTTTATATATAACTCTGTAAAAAGCATAAACGTCTTTATTAAAAACTGTGGATACCCCACTAATTTGATAAAATGTATAAAAAGTTTATATCAAAGTATTTGTTTTAGGCTCAATATGTTGAACTCTAAAAGAGTATGCATGACAACTGACCAAGGGATGAGACAAGGATGTGTAATGTCACCTCTTACGAGAATGGAAAGAATATGCACCGGCTGGAGTTCCAATAGTGGGAACTAATCTTAACGTTTTAGCTTACGCAGATGATTTAGTCATTATACAAAACACAAAAGAGAATCTTCAGAATGCAACTTATACATTTCATCAGATATGCAAAGAATACAATTGTAAGCTTTTTGTTCCTTCCGGGGCAAGCACCCTATAAGAGTTAAAATCATTTTAGAAGGAAATATTTTACGACATATTCAAGGTTTTAATTCCTTGGGACTTGAATTGACTTTTGACAATGATAGAAATATGTACAATAAAGTGAATAAATACCAGTTAAAGTGTGGCACTATAAGAAAAACTATAAGAAAGAAAACAAGAGTCGACACACAATTGAAATTATATAAAGTTATGGCGGTACCGGTTTTGTTGTATGGCAGTAAATCTTTGGCTGTAGCACAGAAAGAATATAGAAGGATACAGGCTGCACAAATGTAACGCATAATTAGGATATACAGGATTGCACAAAGTAAGAAATGTAGAAATACGAAAATTAAATATATTTGCAGTACACTACAAAATTATAAAATATAGGTCAAATAGGGAAACAAATATACAGAGAAAGGGTAGCTCAACGATTCCAGAAAGAATGCTATGGTACAGACCAGCAAGCAGACGAGATCCAGGAAGACCTAGACTAAAATGGAACAGGCCGGAACAGGCCGTTTGGCCTAATTCCTGTAAGGCAGAAGAAGATTCTTTATCAAAGCAGAGCTCCCAGTATTAAGTGTCCTTAGCTATATTGAAAATAATTTGAATGGCACCAAAACTAATTTATTGTCATATACATATAAACGTCTTTGTTTTAGAAGTGGGCCATTTCCATATCATGCATGTAGTAGGTTTACTACAAAACTTGGCCAGCAGGCGCACGGCCCGTCTGCCGGACACGTACTGCACGATTTGGCTGGCAGTTGCACGATCCGTGTCCCGGTCACACATGCATGGATGTCAAATCGAATCTCAAATGACATTAATAATTACCAGAAGAAACACAAGACATGCCTTAACACTGGAGATGCTGAAATGCCGTCCATCTGCATTAATACATTTACGGCATCTTCTGAGAAAATTTTTATTCACACGCACTACTTCAGCTTCTGAAATAATGTTAATTTCTCTCCTTACATATTGTTTTAGCTTTGTCTTGTGCAAGGTGCCTAAGAGATTTTCGAGGTGACCGCCGTAACTTTTAAAGTTCATCTAATTTCTGTTCCGTAAGCATACGCCGTTTTGTCTTTCTTTTCCTATAATGAATTGGTCCCATCTTCCTCAAGTTATTTACAAGCAAACTAACGGTGTCTCTACTCGGAACACGCACGCCAGGAAAATTAGTTCAAATTGCTTTACAGCTTCCCTAAAAGATGATACAAGCACATATGTATCGTACATAAACACTCCTTGTTGTACTGTATACCGCAATCGATTCATTTTGAAAACATTTCAAGCAAAACTAAATACTTCTAGCGTTACTCAAGTTAACTGGGCTAGAACAGTACACAACACCTACCTTACAGAACTAAGACTGACGCACGTTGACGATTAACACGCACGCGCTAGGAAATGTAGTCAAGATCACACGGTCGTGCACCTGCCGGCCAATTTTTTTTTTTTTTTTTTTTTTTTTTTTTTTTTTTTTTTTTTTTTTTTTTTTTTAGTAAACGTACCGTATTTCTAGATAATTGTTTTCAGGTAGTTTTATAGTTATGTGTAAGTTTAAGTTTCGAATATCTGGACACGCTCGTAAGTTTACGGAAATTTATGGTGGAATTTTATTCTCGATCTACTCAACGCCACTATGCTGATAGATTTCCTAAAAACATCGTGCTAATTTCGGATAACTTGCTACCGTTAGATAGCAGGTTCGTGATGAAGGTAGTGTAATTCCGAGCTCTAGTAGAGGGCAACAAAAACTTCGAAATCATCAACACGGAAGAGAAAATGTTACATTTGCTTGAGGAACACGTGGGCACTGGAGAAGCTAAGAACTATTCAACAGTGGAATTTTCAGCGGCCAGCATAATTGGAGTTCATCTCATTGGACCATTCGTCTGTTTGAGATATAGAAGAAGATATGGTTTCTTCATGACGAGCACCAACCCACTCTTCCAGTCCTTCATCACTTCACGAAGACTTTCCTACCATTAGATCGGTCGATTTTCACCTCTGGTAAACATTTTAGATCGCTAGAGTAAAACCCTCTATGTGTATTTGTACTTTCTTTACTACGTATAGTAAGTAGAGGAAGTATTGTGTTCCACCCAAAAATTCGAAGTCGAAATTTCACCGGAAATGTATGTTTGAGGATTCCTCAATCCAGAAAAAAGTAAATAAAAACAAAAATTAGAAAAAGGTCCGTGTGTATGTGTGTCTGTCAGTCTATGGACAGCATAACTCAAAAACTAAAAGTCTGTTAAAAACCAAAGATACGACACAAAGATTTTGAAGAAATTTTACATGTAAAATTTTTCGAAAATGTCTCCAACGATTTTGATTATAATGTCATATGTTTAAGATATTTTTTTGTCAAATGAAGTGTTTATTTTGAATTTTCCGGCTATAGCCCATATAGTCCTGTTTACTGTGTTTGAACTTTGCGTAACCGGTAAACCATAAGAGATAGGCCAAAACTTACGGTATAAAATATGTAGATCTTGCTAGAACACAGAGTTAATTTCCAATTTTTTTTCTTTTTAGGGTGAACCATATCGGAGATATTCCTTGTTATTTGTATGAGTTCTGGAATACTTAAACTTTCGTCAAATTGGAACATCGTTATTCATATTTTTTATATATTAACTGCGCAAAGACAACTGAATCTCAAAGCTTTAAAAGATTTGACTATCGCTCAAAGCCTACTGTATTCCCATATTGCCCTTACACACAAGGAAATAAAAATAAGCAATACGATAATTTCTGCAACTGTTTACCTCAACTAACACGAAGAACATATGGGAATAAGTGTTTATTAGAATGGTTGGTACAAGAGTAGAGAAAGTCATGTGAGTACAACACATCAGATTTTTATTTCTGCGGTGACATGAAAAACGAAGTATATAGGGGTGAAATGGAATGTGTGGACCAACTGCAACAGCGCAATTTCTTCGCAACTGAGGAGATTAGAAAGAACCCAGGGGTCTTCGTCAAGGTGTGAATCCTATCTACAAACAAATTATAGATATATGGGACACTTGGAACACTTCTTCTAAACTCTTATTTTAAATTTACATCCTCAAGACATGTTTAAATTAACACCAATGTTTGATTAACTCGTCTTTTTACTTTCTTCTCTCTCTCTCTCTCTCTCTCTCTCTCTCTCTCTCTCTCTCTCTCTCTTTTGGTGCGTTCATAAGCTTATTGTAAATAATGTAGCAGCAAGCGTTGGCAAAAGTACTTCAAAAAGCTTCTGCATTATATGATATAAGATTTCCTTTTTAGACCAGGAACGTGCTGGCATGAAGCACATTAACCCCATTTTAAAATGGGTATATTAGAAATTACATAGAATCGTATACTTCCCGGTTGGCCAAACGTTTAGCAATTATTAGTATTACATTGTTAAATTTAACACAGAATAACGGTATTAATAACGTGCGAGCTATTTCACGTAAGAGTGAAATAGCTTCAGAAGTCTTGTTTATACATATGTGTATACCTTAAAGCTGCTTAACAATTTGCGCAATATCAGTAACAGTTCCACGTGAGTTGGTTGCCTTACTATAGGATAAGTCTCTCAAAAAGAACAGGCAGATATCCGGGCCTTTAAACACGCCAAATAAAATCTATTAATTACTCGGGAATGTACAGTTCGATGTAATGTTTGCGCACGGTGCAGTAAACAACAATCTCACTCTTTCCGGAATTTTCAGGTAGCCCGTGCGCCAGTGACAAAACATCTGAATTCTATAATGGCAAATCACTGCAACCACCAACGGAGACAGACTACTCAATCAACACGGTGCAAGCGCGCCTCTTTAGTGCGACGCTAGCGTGTCTGCCGAGCATTCAAAGGTTAGGATGAGTTGTCCGGATCGGTTTTACCTTATCCTGAGAAGACGAATATTGGGTAACTTTAAGCTCTATGGACCTCGAGTTTGTTTGAGGAGCATCTAACTGATTTTATTCATTCACCATCCAGACCTTAGGTCCTTATTCAGTATTCAGAAAAAAAGGTTGCAAAACATGCCATACATTCTTACCTTTAAACGCGATTATTTCCTTAACGGTGCATTTAATTACAAAAACATATTAGAAATGTTTATTTACATCCACTCTTATTTCCTTCAGCCTGCAGGATTATTTCAGTTCCACCTGGTACGCAGGCTATCCCAATGAAGGGTGCCCAAAATAAAAATATAATATCTAGTAAACTAACTTACCTATATGCACGTGGCCAAATTACTTCACTACAAAAACAATATCTGGAAGTTTTGATTAGGGTTGTTGGCAAGCTTACGCATATCATTCGGTTTTGATACCCACAGTTAAATGGTGACAGTGCAACAGCAACTGGAGTGTGTTTTTAGCTGGCAGAGATCCGTTACGTCTGTACAACAGTGTTTTAGAACACGATATAGACATCAGCTGCCTACGAGGTAAACATTCAGAAAATAAGTTAGAACAACGGGTAGTCTGCTAAATGTAAATCTCCTGGAAAACCATGGACCTCCGAAGGAAACGTCGATTACATTAGACAAGCATTTCGACAAAGCCCGCATAAATCTGTTGGTGTCCTAGTTTGCAGCTACAAATTCATGAAGTGTCACACAATAGGCTTCTCTAAGGGGATATAAGACTCAAATATTTCACACAATAAAATTTAATGATAAAGTACATATACTTCGTTCAGGGTCTTTTGAGACAGTGGAAGGGGGAGATCGCGTGGCTGGCGCGTGTATAAAAATCAAAATAACAAGTTGGTATTTAAGTTTAATATCTTTCAAGGATGAGACACAAAGATTTTCAAGAAAATTCCTCCACCCAAAACTACCTTTTACATGGAGAATTTTTGGAAAATTTGGATTTTCTCGAAAATAGCTCTAACTGTTTTGATTAAAATGTCATAAGTTTAAGATATTTGTATGGCAGATGTAATGGCTGTTTTGATTCTGGCTGTAGCGTATATAGACCTGTTTTGCATAACTGGTAAACCGTAAGAGACACATCAAAATTACTAAAACAAATGTAGATCTCATTAAAACACAATTTATGCCCAAATGCATTTTTTTGTGGAGATATTCCTTGTTATTTGTATGAACTTTGCAATACTTATACTTTTCTCAAATGGAAGGTCGTCATTCATTTTATCTGTTCGCCTTGCAAAGAGAACGGAATTTCAATGACATCATATAGTGATCGGCTATAAAAAAATTGAATTGGGTGGGTGTCACATGAGGGATTCCACCGTGGTGGGCCTCAAGACAAATGCCATGCCAGGACAAGTCCTTTACTGGCTTAGAGGATGATATAAGAGAATGGGACTGTGGTAAGGCGGTGGAAAAGTTGCTGGAAATTTGTAAAGCATATGGCATTGAGATTTTTTTTCTTTTATTGGGAATTGAATTGATTAATTTTGTCCAAGAAGAAGTCTGGGGCGTTTGTAGGTTTCCCCAGGGTCAATGTCAGATTCCCCGAGGCCACGGATCAGGGTATTGAAGCTTTGTGGCAGGGCGTTGTAGAAGGTGCGGGAGAGAGATAGGATATAGTCAGTGAGAGTGGGGATAGATAAGTCTTGGTGGATGTTTTTGTTGGGAATATACCAGTCTGCATCAGTAGATATGCGCAGATATCGATTCTGAAGGGTTTGTAGTCTCTGGAGATGAGAAGCAGCTGCAATGCCCCAGACTTGGCAACCGTAGGTAAGAGCTGGTCGGAGAATCTGTTTGTACAGAATTAGTTTGTTGGGAACAGACATTGCCGATTTTCTGTTATAAAGAGGGTACAGCATAGCCATCCTTCTATTGATTTTGTTGGTGAGGTCTTCTATGTGTGGCTTCCAGGTGAGTTTGTGGTCTAGTATAACTCCAAGGTACTTGGCTCTGTTGGACCAGTGAACTCTACCACCAGCTATTTGGAGTTCAGGAGGATCTGCCTGCACCACTCGCCTGGTGAAGGTGACTGCCTGTGACTTGGTTGGGTTTATTTTCAGGCGCCAGGTGGAAAACCATGCTGTCAAAGAGTCGGCATATCGTTGCAGCCTGTTTGCTGCTACTCTATGTTTAATAGAGGCAGTGGCAATGGCGGTGTCATCTGCAAACTGGTAGAGGGTACATCCAGGGTATGATGGCAAGGAATTTATGTATATCAGGAACAGAAGCGGCCCGAGAACACTTCCCTGGGGGACTCCTGCATGGATGGGTCGAGAAATGGAGAATACCTCTTCTTTGCAGACGGAAAAGGTTCTATTATGCAGATAGGAATGGAGAAGATGAACAATATGGGGAGGAATGTCGTAGTGGATAAGTCTGTAAAGGAGCCCCTCATGCCAGACAGAGTCAAAGGCCCGTGAAATATCGAGGAAGAGGGAGACTACAAAGTGACGGTTGTTAAAACCTTTGAGAAGGTCGTCCACCAGCCGAAGGAAAATTGACTTTTTTTTTTTTTTAATTTTTTTTATTTTTTTTATTTTTTTATTTATTTTTTTTTTTTTTTTTTTTTTTTGAAAGGGGAGACAGAAAGAGAGTTGGAAGGGAAAAGAGTTGGCTTATTACGCCGGGAAGGAAGAAAGGGGGATGGGATAGGTTTCTCGGGGGGATAAGGGAGAAGTGTGGCGTAGGTGGTGAGGTACCGCCGATGCACCCTCGCAGTATGTTGGGTTACAGCCGGTAAAATTACCGGCATCGGGTTAGGATTACCGGGTGACAGTCATGACAAGTCCTGACTGTCACACACGGGAAGTGGACGTGGGAATAGATGGAGGAGTTAGGATTTATTTTATTACGGGGGGGGACGGCGTTGACGTAGGCAAAGGCAGCTCAGACGGCGATGTCGAGAAGCGAAGTTCTCAATGTTGAGAGGTGTTGAATAGCTGTTGGTTGCGCTTCCTGGTGAGAACCGCGTCGCATTCCATAACCTCACATAGCTGGCTACATGGTGCAGTCCCATGGTCGTAGGGGTTGGTCCAATGTACTTCAGTTGTGTCTTGTTGGTAGTCTAGTTGCTGTGTTGCGAAGTGTTGCTGTGTAGCGTAGTGTTGCTGCGTTGCGTTGTCTTGTTGTGTTGCGTTGAGTTGCTGGTTGTAGCGCGTCTTCGGTCCGTAGTAGTCCCTTGGGTGATGGTATGTTTGGCGTTGAGTTGGTCGAGGAGGCACATTGACGAGATTTGCTATTACAGGTGGAGATTTTTCTGTCTGAGTAGTAGCTGCGCAGGTTGTTGTGTTTCTCGTCCTTTCCAGTCTGTTGACAGTGTCGTTAAGTGAAGTTGTGATGTCCTTGAAGACGTCTCGTGAGTTGTAGTATAATTCCCAGAGTTCTTCGAATAAAGTATTCGTTTTCTTTAGTTCTTCAGTGTGGAGAAGTAGGTTGCGTTCTATGTTTTTCAGTCTTTTGTAGCTTGTCCGTCGAAGTGAGTTCGTCTTGAGGCTGCATTTCTTGACGTCTTTATGTAGAGTTACGATAGTAGTCGCTGATGTTTTGCGAAACTCTTTAATTGAGTTATGGACGTCCTTGAGATGTTCTTGTGTAGCGTTTGTGTCTTTGTGAGCTACGTTGTTGGCGATGGAAGTAACGACGGAGTTGAGCTGCTGTAAAGTTCCTTCCATTCCTCCAAGGCGACGGTTGAGGCTTCGAACTTCCAGGCGAAGATCCTCCAACTCTTGTCTGGGCAGAGATGGTCCATCGGTGGCTGCAGCGTACGATATGGAATCCTGTTGAGTTGGTGCTGTAAGTGTGTTGACTGGTGAAGGTCTTTGATGTGGCTGCGAAGCTGCGACGACTGGTGCTGGTTGTCTGTTGAGTGCCCGAGGATAGAAGCGGCACTGTGCTTGCCCTGTATAATGGCCTAAGCCATCGCAGGTGGCACAGTACCGGCGTCGCCGACGCAAGTCGTGCGCGGTACACCATTGTGTGAGGCGTCGTGCCCCACAGTAGTGACACCTTGGTGATGCGGTGCAGGATGTGGCGTCGTGTCCAAACCGGCAACAACGCCGGCAGGGCACATGGCGAGTGGCTCGGCTGGGCTCTGCTAGAAGACGCCTCCCAAGTAGGAAAAGTCCTCCACTCAAAGCTGCCTCGCTATCCCTGGTGTCAGCAAAAACGACTCGCACGAGGGTAGACGGTCCATGGTTGGTGATGATGCGAGTGGCTCTCAAAACAGAAGACCACTCGTGCTGCGCTGCTGTGAGGACATGCCTTTCCGGTATGTCTCTAGGAATCCCATGGAAGACAACACTGCACCCAGGATAGGGAGCAGTTGATGTTGTCGGCGATGTATGTTGTCGAATTGTCCCTTGTTGTGTTGGAGCTGAAGGTGATGTCGAGGTCTCAGGGATCGGCACTCTCACTGCATCCCCCCGAGGTGTCTCGATGACGGCGGATTGTGCTGTTGAAGGTTGAGGTGGTGTTGAGGGCTCCGGGGCCGGCACTCTCACTGCCTCCCCAAGAGATGCCTCGGTGACGGTGGATTGTGCCGTTGCAGGTTGCCGTGCCGTTGAGGTCTCCGGGGCCGGCACTCTCACTGCCTCCCCCAGAGGTGCCTCGGTTGCGGCGGAGATTGGCGCTGAAGTTCGGCGTTGAGAATGGGTGGGTGTCACAAGAGGGAGTCCTCCGTGGTGGAGCCTCTTGACAAATGCCATGCCAGGACAAGTCCTTTACGACAACGCTGCGAAAAACACTGGAGGGTTGTGGTTGCAGAAGATCTTGCAGACCGCCCTCCGGTTCTTGCCAGGTCAGGGTATCAACCCTCTACTGGCCGTGTAAGATGTGTTACATAATAGACGGTAATAAGGTTGGTGGTGAATGTTTTTTTTTTTTTTTTTTTTTTTTTTTTTGTGTTAATTAAAGTATGTCAGAATATTGTTATGTCACGTCAGGAAGTTATGTCATAAATGGTTTTTTTTATACGTTGCCAAGGACATGTCGTGGGCGTTTATAACGCTCTCCAGGTTCCAAGTCATACTCGCCTAGTCCCCGTATTAATTGGTTGAAACTGGAAGGGAGCTTGTCAAAGAAGGGTTTTGAAAGTATGTTGATATATTGCTTCACTGAGGGAAAGTGAAGATCCTTCTGAATGGTAGCATTTGGTATATACCATGGAGAGTTTGTAGCCGTTCTAAGATATCTCGACAGAAGAACTTCTAGCTGTCTCAGGTGTGTTTGAGCTGCTACTCCCCAGATCTGGCAGGCATACGTAAAGGCTGGTCTAAGCACTTGCTTATACAGTAACAGTTTGTTGTCCAAGGACAAGCGAGATCTCCTGTTGTAAAGCGGGTACAGCATTGCCATTCTTTTGTTAACCCTATTGCTGACGTCTTCCAGGTGTGTCTTCCAGGTAAGTTTGACGTCTAGGGTAACTCCTAGGTATTTGACACAATTAGACCACGGCACATCTTCCCCTGCCAAGCGGATGGGTGCCACGTCAACCATCGGGCGACGGCCAAAGGTTATAGCTTGGCTTTTCTGAGGGTGGATACGTAACCGCCATCGATTGAACCAGGTGGTCAGTAGGTCAGCATATTGTTGAATGCGCCTAGCTGACATAATTTTTTGAAGATGTTGAGGTAATGGCGGTATCATCCGCAAAAAGTTAGAGTGAGCACCGTGGTAGTGTAGGCAGAGTGTTTATATACAGAAGAAACAGTGTGGGTCCCAGTACACTGCCTTGGGGTACGCCGGCACGTATAGGATGAGAGGTGGAAGTAGCATCTTCATAAGCTACAGCGAAAAATCTGTTTTGAAGATAAGAGTACAGTAGATGGATGAGATATGATGGAACTTGATATGTGAGGAGGCGAGAAATAAGTCCCTCATGCCAGACGCTGTCGAAAGCCCTAGTTACGTCCAACAATAGGGCTGAGACGTAATGACGTCTGTTAAAGGCTGTGTATATCTCATTCACCAGCCGGAGAAGTTGGTGAACAGTTGAGTGTGATGTTCTGAAGCCGAACTGTTCGGGCCTAATGACATTGTGCCTGTCTAAGGTACTCCTTAGCCGTGTCTGTATCACGTTCTCAAAGAGCTTGCTCAGAACGGGAAGTAAGCTGATCGGTCTATAGCTCTCTGGAGATGACGGATCTTTGCCTGGCTTGCATATGGTGATAACTTTCGTGGGAAGTGCGAAGTTTTAAGTATGGCATTGAAAATGTGAGCCAATAGTTTCAGCCAATCAGGTGGAAGGGCTTTAAGAGCGGCGTTTGTGATTCCGTCAAATCCTGGGGCTTTGTAGGGAGCAAGCTTGCGTATATATCCTGTGATTTCCTGCACCGACGTTTCCTCAAGGTGAGAATAATCAGCAGGAACCTGGAGAAAGTTGGTAATCTCCGTTTGGACTTGAGTAATGTGGTCCTGGTCAGCTGAATCCGCTGCCATAAAAGATGTTTCTAGATATCTAGCTTGAAATTCAGCTTTTTCTTTTCCCCACTGAGCTATCACCTGTCCGTGTCGAAGAGGTGGGTTTTGTTGTGGAATACCCATTAGTACTTTGGTTGTCCGCCAAAGAGAGCCGTCTTCAGGTTTTAAGTGACAAAGGTGAGACTCCCATTTGTTGTTTGAATGTTGGCGGAGTTCAACCTTAAGTTCCTCTTGTAGACGTCTGTAAAGTGTCTTGTCCTCCGGGGACCTGGAGAACATATAACGTCTCCTGGCTCTATTCTTGTTCTTTATCAGGGCCCTTATCCTACCAGGTAGAGGCTCGCTGTTAAATTGGTGTAGTGTTGGCTTTGGCGATGCGCTCTTGATCGCAGACACTATGGCCTCTGTTGTATTTTTCACCAATAGTTCAACTTCCTGGGAAGTTGTGCAGGGTTCAAGGCGTGGTTGAACTTGTTCCAATATATTGGTGAACCTTTCCCAGTTTGTAGTTCGAGGCGAGGGAACTGGCCGTGCTAGTTTGTATGTTGGCTTAGATGGAAAAGTAATGAGGACTGGATAGTGGTCAGAAGATAGAGCTGGCACTGTATATAATATTATGTGAGGCCTCACATTTTTGACCAGTGCAATATCAAGCCAATCTGGAGGTCTGCGATCGCCGTAGTGTATGGTAGGTGAGTTAGGGACCTGTACTGAGATGGCTCTCGAGGTCACATAGGCATTTAACTTTTGCCCTCGGTGAGATATACAGGTGTAGTTCCAGTTTTGGTGTTTACTGTTATAGTCGCCTGCAGCTATAGTTGGTACTGGAGAGGAGAACAGTAAATCCAGTTCCCTGTCTAGCAACGGCCTTGTTGGTGCAATATACACCGAGAACAGGTTTAGGGGTCCTCGAGCCGTGCTTATCTGGATACCAGTAGCTTCCATGTTTCTGGTATTTGAGATGTCAAGTTGATGGTGACAGATGGAGTCATTTATATATATTGCTGTTCCTCCAAAGCCATCTTCACGATCCTTTCTATAGCACTTCATTCCAGGGATTTTCATCCTTATGTGTGGATGCAGGTGTGTTTCCTGTACTAATAGTACCTGGACTTTGTGCATAGCTAGAAAGTCGGTTAGTTCTTCTCTCTTGGATCGCAGCCCACTTGCGTTCCAGTAGCATATTGTCAGCTTGGAGAAGTCTGGTTTTGTAATGGGCGTACTAGCCATGACGACTACAGAAGGTGAAGACGGTGCGGATTAGCACTGTGTCCGCCGAAAGTGATGGTGGGCGCGACAGAAGTGCTTCTGCCAGTGCGGCAGCAAACTGGATGCGGAGGTGACAAGGAATACGGTCGATTACCTCGTAAAAGGCCGAATCCATTTCCTCGAAGTTTGAGGCAGATGATGCTTGGTTTGCGTGAGCATTCCTGGCTGGTGGTGTAGTAATAGTAATGGAGTTTTCTCTCATTGGTTTAGGTTGTCGCTGATCGGCCAATGAGAGGATGTTGGAGGAGTGCCTTAGATGTTGTACTTGTCTCTGTGGAAGTGGCGTTTTCTCCACAGGCTGAGACTCCTGGTTCGAGGAAGTGTTTGCTGCAGCAGCATAAGATGAGAAACTTAGGGGCTGGCAAGATGGTAAGCCAGGGTGCCTAGTTCCGTAAAAAGCCTCCTTTGGAAGACCGCGAGGGTTTGGGACCCTAGGTGCGGCATCAACTCTGGATGGTGTTCCTTTCTTGCGGCACTCCATCTCGTTTCTTGCCTCTTGCCAAATTGGACATTTGGCGTATCTACACGAGTGTGCATCCCCACAGTTGGCACAGGTGGGCTGCGCCCCATCTATCAGCCTCTTGGGACAGGCGTTTCTTTCGTGGCCTTTTTCACCACAAAAAGCACAAACAGGGGAAAGGTTGCACCCTGCAGCTCCGTGAGTGAACTGCTGACAGTTCGTGCACTGTTGAGGTCTACGGGGTGGTCTGTAGGCCTCCACTTTAACAATTGCAGAAAACATGTGCGTTTCTTGGTATATCCCCTCGGTGACTTCAGTTTTTTCTAAAGCCACACGGAAGTGGGGCAGGGGGCCTTTGTAAGGTCCACGAACAGCACGAAGCTGGGCTACGTTGACCACTGGGTAGCCCTTGCTCTTTAAGAGGTCTGACACCTCTTCAGTGGTGATGTACTGAGGCACGTTTTTTATAGTTACGTGCAGCCTCTTTTCCTCAGCCAAAGGAGTGGCGATAAATTCCAGTTTTTGCGACTCCAAAAACCGGCGGACTTGTCTATGGGCTTCAGGGGAAGTTGTCTGAATGCACACTGTCTGTCGTGCATTTCTAACTGTAAATAGAGGCTCTCTTGCCTGGCGGAAGTGATGGATAACCTTCCTGGCATCCTCTGGATTACGCAGAAAGATTGGCGTAGTCCTTCTTGTATTTTGTTGCGGCTGTTGGGCAACATTGCCTGTCTGGCTTACATTTGGAGTGGCAACATCCTCTTCCATGCTCTCTGCCACGTTATTTTGAGTAGACGTGGAAGCCAGAGCTTGGTATTGATTTGCCGTAGATACTGGCACGTTTACACTGGGATGAGAGGGTGTATTTCTCTTCCTCTTTGGCTGTACTGTGTGCCACTGTTGTTGGGATTTCGTGGCCTGGTCGTGATGGAATAGATAACTATCTATTGCATCTAATCTTGCCTTGTGTGCAGCCATGGAGATATACAGTTGAGTGCAATCGCTTCTCGGTATTTCATTTTTAGGCAGCATTTCAAGCAGCTGGGAATCAGCTTGTTTGATGTAAGCTTGCCGTGCTTGGCGCTCGCTTACAAGGGTGTTGCGAATATGCTCCTCCAAGGGTAGTGATGGCTCCTGGATGAGTTCCTGTCCAAGGAACGTTAAAATATTACCTCCCTCTAGGTAATATAAGCTCATTTTTCCAGTTTTGGATGTCAGGGGACTAGGCATGGTCAATCGTAAAGTTTGGTGAGCGCGGTTTGCCCGGGTAACAGAGGACAGGACCAAAAGGCGCCTTACCAGTAATAAAACTGATGGCTAAGTCTTGTTACCCTACCCACCGGTCTTAGAAATTGGTTTAGAGTGCTTTAAAAGCACAAAAGTCGTGTGGAAAGAGTACAATTGATACAGAAAAGTTTGTACCAATCGGTCAGTGTAATACAACGACGAATCACAACGCCGGGATGAAGAAATGAAAGACGTTTCTTCCACGATGAAATGTAAAGCTTCTCTCTGATTCGTCCAGAAATCTGCATGCAAGAGCACTAGTAAAGTTACGTCCGCTTCTCACGCAGGTTGGAACCCAACTCTCTGAACCTGAACAAGTCCTTTACTGAGCCAAGAGCCAAGAGCCAAATCAGGTCGCTCAGGTTTACCCGAGCGGGATATATGGCCACGGTACCTATCCATTTAGTATGGATTTACCCGTGAGGTATGAAAGATGTAGTCATTTTACAAGCTATTTTTGTCAGTGTCAGCCAATGGTGATGATTGGTTACTCTCTCTTGCTATAGACTAGGGATATGAGTGCCAGTTAGAATGTCTACCCATCCTGGGGCACCCATGCCCCTCTGCTCACTTAGCAAAGGTCAGCTTGTCTAACCAGCAAGTCAAGCAGTGTCAATTTAGCGAGAAACCGAATGCATTGGAATGTTTGGTGAAATGAGGAAGCAGTGAAGCTAATTAGCCCAAGACATCCTTGGGTAAACGATAGCTTTTGCGCCTCCTGGGAAGATGGGGATCATATTGTCCCAGGGTATTCACCAGCTGGTTAGGGTGTGGTGTAAGTTTCGCATACATAGAGCGGGCTCTATCTCGCACAACATCCACAATATATGGAATGCCAGAATGAGTGTGGAGAATATGGGAAGAAAATCTACGGTCAGTATCGTAGATCATCCTAAGGGCCCTGTTCTGCACGAGTTGCAGTCTGCGGATGGTGGTTTGAGCCACGAATCCCCATGCCTCGCATCCATACAGGATCAGGGGAGGGATGATCGCACGATAAATGCGTAGTTTAAGTCGTGTAGGCATAGTTGACCTAAAGATGGGATAGAGCTTTCCCAGAGCTCCGTGACCTTGGGCAGCTTTAGCTGTGACATGTTTGGTGAAGGTAAGTCCTCGGTCTAGTTGTACACCAAGGTACTTGGCTGTGTTGACCCAAGGGATTCTCCTCTGACCAAGTGTCAGGTCCCTTTCTGGTCTCCAGGAATGAATTTTGCCTAACACAAAAGCAGAGCTTTTCTGTGGACTGATTCCCATTCTCCATTTTTCACTCCAACTCTCAATGGCATCTAGGTGTCTTTGCAATGGGGGAAGGCAGTAACGTAGATTTTTGTTACGGGCCAGTATGAGGACGTCATCGGCATATTGGCACGTAACAGTGCTGGGTTCAACGGGGAAGTCAGACATGTATGCGGCAAAGAGCAGTGGCGATAGAACACTACCTTCCGGTACTCCGGCCGCTATTGGTCTGATAGTTGATAACCTGCCCTCCACTCGCAACCTGAAAGTGCGGTCACGAAGGAAACTGGCTATGAGGGTCAGGTAGGGGGAGGGGAGATTTGCACCTCTAAGTTTGTACAGTAGGCCCTGGTGCCATGTTGTTGCAAAGGCCTTATCCACATCCAGAAGTACTGCGACAGTTTTGAAGTTTTCCTGGAAACCCAGGGCAGCCTTCTCAACAAGACGCAGGAGCTGTAAGGTAGTGGAATGGCCTTGACGGAATCCGAACTGATGATCCGGAATGAGCCTCCTTTCCTCAAATAGAGGAGTTAGACGGGACAGTAGAAGTTTTTCAAAAATTTTTGAAATTATTGGGAGTAGGCTTATAGAACGGTAACTTGATGGAAACTTGGGATCCTTGCCTGGTTTCAATATGCAAATCATCCTCGCTTCCTTCCAAACAGTAGGGAAGTGTCGGAGATACAGGCAAGCATTGTAAATTCTCGTCAAGTGGATAATGGCTTTGCGAGGCAGGTGTTGTAACATATGTGTCGTAACACCATCATATCCAGGGGATTTGTTGGGTTTGAGACACCTAATTTGCGAGGAAACTTGCCTTGGTGTGACAATTGGTATGCGAGTCGCCTCGTGAGGTGGTGGAGGATCCTCATAGAGGTAATCCACCGTTGCCTCCACTAGTTCTGAAAAGTCCTCGTCTTCTATGTCCTCTCGGGGCTCAAATTGGGACTCTAAATAGTCCGCGAAATCAGTGGCTTTCTCTTGCGGTTCGAAAGATAATCTCCCGCGAGTGCCATGTATAGGATGCTGATATAGCGTTTTGTCCCTTCTCAGGGATTTAATTATCCGCCAGGGCTTCTTTTCAGAGAGGTTTGCGTTCCTCATGGTGTTTTCCCAGGCCTCTTTGCGATGTGCACGTAAGAGGCGTCTATCCAGGGTCTTAAATCGCAGATAAATTGCCTGCAATCTGGGATGGCGGAAACGCTGCCAAAGCTTCCGAACTGTTGACTTAGCTCTCAGCAACAGTCGGAGTTCGTTTGGGATGGTTGTGGGGTTAGGAGTATTGCAAGGAATGCGGTAAGTATGCCCTCGTATCACATTTGATATTTGTCGGGAGAATGCATTTGCCGCTAATTCTAACGACTCGATAGAATTTATATGCGGTCTGGGATCCACTGATTGGTTCAGTTCAAGGACGGCTGCATCCCAGTCTACCTCATACGACCAATCAGGAGTTACCAATGCTGACATATTAACATTGGTGTCGATTAACACAGGATCGTGGTCAGAATCCAGTTCATTGACTGTCGTAAAGTCTATATGGAATCTAAAGTTTTTAGTGACCATAATATCCAGCACGTCCGGTCTCCCTCGGGCAGGATGAAAAGTGGGCTCTCTCGGTCCATGAGCTATGAGGCTTGGGTTACCGCTTATAAGGCGGAATAGTCCTCGCCCCTTCGCATTGGTGGCACGACTATGCCAGTTGGCATGTTTTGCATTTAGGTCACCTGCAATGCAGACCACAGGGTGGAGGTTTAATAAAGCCGTGTAATCTGCTTCATAGAAGCGGTGATCAGGGGGGTCATATGCCACTATCAGCAATGTATCTAGACCACCTAAAGATAGCCTAATAGCACAGGCTTCTACATGCTGAAGTGGTGGAAGAGGGAAAGGCTTATGGGTAATATGGTTCTTAACAAAGATGGCTGTACCTCCCCCTTGTCGGCCAACCCTATCAGACCGATGGGTGACGTAATTAGGGAGGGAGAAGTTGGTGGCAGCATCCAAATGAGTTTCACAGACCATCAGAATGTCGATTCCGAAATACTGTACAAAATTAGAAATATTAGGGTAATGACTCCGTAGTCCGTTTGCGTTCCAAATCGCAGCTCTAAATGGTCTCCGGACATGTCTTCCAGCCATTATTGAGCGGAGTTGGGGTAGAGCTGTTCCAGTGTCTGAAGCAAGATGGAATGCTTCTGCATGGGGGTCAGGTTGGGGTTGTTCAACTGCATCTTACAGTTTCTCAGAGCAGGTAACGCCTTGTTTATTAAATCCCCAAACCATGAGGATAAAGAGCTAAATTCCTCCAGGTCACTTTGCGAAATAGTCGCTAGTGTGGAGGAGGATGTTGCCGTGTTAGGCATTGGTGGGATAGGGGTAGGGGGAATATCCCTAACCTTGGATATAGGCTCTGCCTCTACAGGTGCGTCTGTAGTTATTACAGGAGCTTGTGGCTCCGAAGTTACATTGGGGGCAGAAGATTTGCTCTGCCTAGGTTTTCTGTTCCTCCTCTTCCTGCGTGGTTTTGGTGCAGGGGGTTTAGGCACTATTGCCTTTTCTATAGGACCTGGAGGTGGTGGCACAGAATTTGATGGGGAATCGCTCTTTGGTGTAGCAGCCTCTTGTTCCACTCGACGCAGAGTGGACTCTGCCTTATTTAAGGCATTGGAAAAGGACACACCTGGGCGAACCACTTGATCATCTGGGCGGTTCTTGCGGCGGCTCTCTATGATCTTTTTCCTTGTGGAGCATCCTTTGTACACACTTACGTGTGTACCATCACAATTAGCGCACTTACACTCTTCCCTAGGTTTAGGGCAGTTCTCTAGCAAGTGGTTCCCTGCACACCGCAGACATGTAAGCTTTCGCTCGCACATCATGCTGGAGTGATTGTACCCCATGCATCGGTAACATTGCACAGGTCCCTCTCTGCCATAATACCTTTCCACTTTGACTACAGTGAAAATTAGTTTCCTTACTGTGTCAATTGGTTGTACTTCTTGGTTAAGTACTTTGTCAAGTACTACCAAGAATAGTGGCATAGGAACTTTGTTAATACCCCCCTCGGTATTAACGGTTCTCTTCAACTGTGCCACTGAATTGACAGTTATGCCATGTTCTTCTTTAAGTGCAGTTTTGATTTCATCAGGGGTGCACTCTGAGTCTAAGCCTCTGATGACTCGACGCTCAATGTGTGGACGTTGTGGTGAGTACGAGTAGAACGTTATGTTCATTTCTCGTAACACCAACTTAGCGGTTTCTAAATCACCCAAACTGTGGGTGAGGATATGGACGCTCTTAGGCTTCCTTTTTGCCTCAAAAGTATACTTGAGGTGTTTGGCCAGTGTACGCATTACCCTAACATGGTTAGGGAATACGTCCGCAATGATTGGCGGAATTCTTGGCCCCTTCTTGGCTTGGGATGATGCAACATTCTGAGGATGTTGCATCATATTGGATGATGCAACATCCTGTGCATGTTGCATCATATTTGGTGATGGCGTCTGTTTTCCTCGTTTACGGTTTTCCACAACCGTAAACTCCCCCAGCTCCATATCGGACTCGGAGTCAGATTCAGGTAAGGGATTGTTTGAACCCAGGCTCTCTAGTTCTGCCATGGGTATGTGGCGTGGAGTAGAGGACTTACGCTTTTGCGTATCGGTCTTGGAGCGCTTCCTATTTGGCTCCACTGCTTCAGGTGATAAGGATCTATATGAAGATGATGTCGAAGGTAATTGTCCATCATCGGCAGTAAGCGCGGTTGCCCTCCGGCTGCTCACAGAGGACCGCACCTCCTCTAAGGCGGCGCCTTTGCGAGCCATTTCGGCTCGAGGTTTCAGGCACAAAGCCGTCAACCCTTGGCTAGGATCTTGTGAGCCCGCTGTCACGTAAGTCGTCAGTCTGAAAGTCTGTCAAGGAAAGAAAGAATAAAGCAAAAGAGTAGGAAGAAAAGGGAAATACCTGAGTAGCTTTCTATGCCACTCCGGGAAGCTAGCCTGGTGAGTTGCAAAGCTTGCTTGCCAAGCCCCTTTAGGAACTACACCAAATTGTGCTGTGACTAATATAATGTATTAGTCCGTAGATTGAAGCGTGCAATCCACCGACGCACACCACAACACTCCACCAAGTCGGCACGGGATCTCCTGCTCCGGCGAGTCAGCTTTCTGGATACCGTCTTTCCACCAGTGAGAAGCAAATCACGTCCGCTCTGGTCGAACGACGACGCGAGAATGAGTCCTTTACTGGCTCAATTACTTCTATTTAAATAGGATGGTGGGAAGACGGTGGGAAAAGTTGTCTGGGATTGGTTGGTTGGAAGACGTAGAGGTGGTTGCTGTGTTGTTATTGGTTTTTGACTTTTTAGTCTAGATTTGGCCAAGTAAGTGTCTGGGGCGTTTGTAGGTTTCCCCGGGGTCGATGTCGTATTCCCCGAGGCCACGGATAAGGGCATTGAAGCTCTGTGGTAGGGAATTGAAGAAAGTATGGGATAGGTAGAGAATATGGTCTGCCAGGATTTGAATGGAAAGGTCTCTGTGGATGTCTGTGTTAGGGATATACCAGTCTGCATCTACTGATATTCGTAGAAATCTGTTCTGCAGGGTTTCTAGGCGTTTCAGGTGTGATTTTGCAGCGATTCCCCAGAGTTGGCAGCCGTAGGTGATAGCAGGGCGGAGGACTTGCTTATACAGGAGCAGTTTGCTGCGAATGGACATCGTCGACTTTCTATTGTACAGCGGGTATAACATAGCCATCCTACCGTTGATTTTGTTGGATATGTTTTCGATGTGGGGTTTCCATGTAAGCCTATGGTCCAAGGTGACACCAAGATATTTAGCTTGGTTGGACCAGTTCACTCTACCTCCAGCTATTTGCAGTTCTGGTAGATCTTGTACCAGTCTTCTGGTAAAGGTGACTGCCTGGGATTTTCCAGGGTTGATTTTTAAGCGCCAGGTTGAAAACCAAGCTGTCAATGAATCTGCATACCTCTGTAGCCTGTTTGCTGCTACTCTGGGATTAACAGAGGCAGTGGCAATGGTGGTGTCATCGGCGAACTGGTAGAGTGAACACCCCTGGTAGGATGGCAGTGTATTTATGTAGATGAGAAATAGAAGAGGCCCGAGTACACTTCCTTGAGGGACTCCTGCATGTATTGGCCTGGATCTTGAAGATATTTCTTCTTTACAGACTGAGAATGTTCTGTTTCTGAGATATGAATGAATCAGATGAGTCATGTGGGGAGAAAAATTGTAATGAATCAGTCTGTAAAGGAGCCCCTCGTGCCAGACTGAGTCGAATGCGCGTGTGATGTCCAGGAATAGTGAGACAACAAACTGCCTGTTATTGAAGCCCTTTATGATGTCATCCACCAGTCGAAGCAGCTGGTGTATGGTGGAGTGCCGCCGGCGGAAACAAAACTGTTCTGGCCTAAGTATCTGGATGGTGTCTAGGGTGGTTTGAAGCCTAGCTTGTACTAACTTCTCAAAAATTTTGCTGATTGATGGAAGCAAGCTTATTGGCCGATAGCCTTCAGGTGAAGAAATATCTTTCCCTGGTTTCGGCAAGGTGATGATCTTAGCATGCTTCCATGCCGTTGGGAAGTACGCCAGATGGGGTAGGGCGTTGAAGAGATGTACAAGTAGGTCCATCCAGTTTTGCGCTAAGGCTTGTAGAGCTGCATAGGGTATATTGTCATACCCTGATGCCTTATAAGGAGCTACAGATGAGATGTGTTGCTGAACTTCTATTTTGGAAGTTGGACTGATTTCTGGCATAAAAGGCCTCGACAAGAATTCAGTGACATGGTCCTCGACGTATTGTCTAAGGTCCATGTCGCAAGTGTCGGCTGGATGGAAAGTTTTTTCCAGAAATTCGGCCAGCAATTCCACCTTCTCTCTGGCTGATTGGGCTATTTGGTTGCCTTGGCGAAGGGGTTTGTCCTGGACGGGTAATCGAAGCAGTGCCTTGGACATGCGCCAAAGGGACTGATCCTCCGTGTCGAGCGAAGATAGCTTTCGCTCCCATTGGTCATTCAGATGTTCAGCAAGCTCCAATCTCAGGACACGTTGAAGTCTATTAAACTCCCTTCGATCCAGGGGGCAACCAGAGTGTTGAGCTCGGCGACGTGCTTTGTTCTTCGCCGCAATCAGTTCACGAAGATGGCGGGGCAATTTCTTAACTGCCTGAGCTGGGCCTCGACTTGGTGGTGTTGCCTGTGTAATGGCTGCAGTGATGGTGGAGTTGATGTTTTGAACCAGCGTGTCTACATCTTGTACTGTAGTGCATGGTTCAATAGTCGCTGGTATCTCAGCCATTATGTTTTTGAATTCCTGCCAGTTTACTCTCCTTGGAGAGGGAATCAGTCGCTGTGGTTTGTAGTTAATCCTGGTTTGAAATATGAGCAGCAGGGGGTAGTGATCTGATGTTAGTTCAGGCACTGTATAGACTTGTGGATGCAAGGTGGTATTCTTGATAAGGGCAATATCAAGCCAATCTGGGGGTCGACGACCTGCATAGTCCATTGTGGGCGAGGATGGCGAGAGTACCACTATGTTGTTGGTGAGTACGTAGTGCTCCAAAGTTCTACCCCTAGGATTGAGTATCGTGGAATTCCAAGCTGGGCTTTTTGCATTGTAGTCCCCCATGGCTATGGTTGCCGTGTTGCTGTTGAACAATACATCCAACTCCCTGTTAAGGATGGGACGACGAGGGGAGATGTAGACTCAAAAAAGTCTAATTGGCCCTTTGTTGGTTTCTACTTGGATTCCAGTGGTTTCTAGGTTGTTAGTTGGGGAAGTGAACAACTGGTGGTGTTGAATACTACGTCTCACATATATGGCAGTTCCTCCATAGCCATCGCCTCGATCAGTTCTGTAGCAAAGCATACCAGGAATGGTAGCTTTGTTGGATGGAATTAGGTGCGTCTCCTGCACCAGCAGCACGTCAATGCCCTTAGAGGCCACAAAATTCGTAGTTTCTCTTAGTTTGAACCTTATGCCATTAGCATTCCAGGAACAAACTTTGAGAGACTGTATATTCAGTCTTCCATCCTGTCTAGCACCCATGATGAATAGTAAAGGTCAGGACTGTGTGCACGAAGATGGTGTATGGGTGAATATGTTGTGGTCTTGCTCTGAGAGCTTCAGCAAGGAAAGCTGCAAAGTCCGGCTGTAGTTCTATGGGGATTTGCCTCATAGTATTCAGAAAGGCCTCATCAGGCACGGTTTGAAGCGTAGTGCTTTGCTGATTGTGCTGAGGTGGTGTAGTTGGCTGCTGTTTTTGCTGGGGAGGAGCTACACCTGTAGTTGACTGCTGTTGTTGCTGTCGAGGTGCTCTCTGCCGTGTCATTCTCTGTTGGGCAGGTTGCTGTGCCCTAATGGTTGTTGCCGTGTTTGTAGGTGGCATGTTGGATGTTGTCACTGTTTGCCTCTGTGTTTGTGGTGGCGTGACAGTAGTTGGAGCCGGCTGTGGCTCTTGTTGAGCTGTAGTGGCCGCTGCATAACTTGGAAACGTTATGGGGGTCTTGCTAGGTAGTCCGGGCCATCTAGCACCGGTGAAGGCCTCTCGTGGCAGTTCCAGGTTATGTGGAACACGAGGTCGACATATGTCCCTGCTTGTTTGCCATGAGCTCCAAACGAGCTTCCTGCCACACCGGACACTTGGCATAACGGCATGAGTGGGAATCACCACAGTTACAACACCTTGGCTTCGAGCCTGATATAGCCACCCTCTGGCAGTTCACTCTTCTGTGACCTGTCTCGCCACAGAAAGCGCAAACTGGTAGCAGTAGACAGCCAGCAGCATTGTGGGTAAATTGCTGGCAGTTTGTACACTGTTATGGTCTTGGTGGTGGCTTAAATGTTTCCACCCTGATGACGGCGTGAAACATACAGGTCTCTTTGAAAATGTTTCTCACATTTTCAGTTTTCTTCAGGGCAACTCTGAAGTGAGGCAGTGGTTGAGGATTAGGACCTCTGGTGGTCAACTGGGCAACACGTTCCACCGTGTACCCTTTATTGGTCAGTAGGTCCTTGACCTCATCAACAGTGATGAACACCGGGATGTCCTTCAAGGTGACATGAAGGAAGCGGTCTTCTGGCAGGAGCGTAGTAACACCCTCAATCTGATTTTGTTCCAGGTGTTTTCGCAAATGTCTATGATCGTCCGATGAAGCTGGGATCAAGGCCACTGTACCTCGTAGGTTTCTGAGGCTGTAGCTAACCTTGTCCATTGGGACGGAGTTTAAGACTTTCCTGGCATCAGATGGGTTGCGCAGGAATATGGGCGTAGGTTTCCTCGGTTTCTGTTGCATTGGTTGTGCAACATTAGTAGCTGCAGGAACAGTGTTAGTTGCTGGAATGGTAACATCTTGTTCCATGCATTCTGGTGCCGGATCTGGCGCAGTGGAGGTGGAGGCCAGAGCCTCAAAAGCGTTGGCTGTGGCCACTGGAGCTGAGGTAGCAACAGGAGATGGAACGTTCCTCTTCCTCTTTGGTTGCACAGTTTGCCATTGTGGAGCCTTAACAGCTTGCTCGTGGTGATACAGATAGGTGTTTATGGCATCCACTCTAGCCCTATGGGCGGCCATTGTACGGTACAGCTGTGTCAATTCCTGTCGGGGCACTTCATCTTTGGGCATAACCTCCAGCAGCTTGAGATCTGCCTGTGTGATGTAGGCTTGCCTAGCCTTACGTTCGTATTGCAGAACAGATTTTGTTTTCTCATCGAGAGGCAGTGATGGCTCCTTAACGAGCTCTTCGTCCAGATATAAAGAGATATTACCTCCCTGCAGGTAATATAATGTCGAGTTTAAGTCATTTGCATTAGTCAAGGGGCTGGCCATGGTCGTTATACCTAAAGTCTGGTAGGTGCTAATAAGCGCAAGTTACAGAGGGCCGGACCAAAGGGCGCCTTACCAGTTATAAAACTGATGGCTAAGCCTTGTAACTCTGCCCACCGGTCTGAGTTTTTATGTGCTTTAAAAGCACAAAAGTACTTTGGGAAGAACGTCAATTGATGCTGAAGTATAGCACCAATCGGTCAAAAGAATACAAGGACCAATAATACTTCTGGCTGATGCAACAGAAGCACGATGTTTCTTCATCCAATCACGTTCACTAACACGCTCTCAGGAGCACAGCAAAAATCACGTCCGTCCTGTAAGAAGTCTGGATCGCGACTGACGGCGTTGAGAGAGAATTGGGTGGGTGTCACATGAGGGAATCCACCGTGGTGGGCCTCAAGACAAATGCCATGCCAGGACAAGTCCTTTACTGGCTTAGAGGATGATATAAGAGAATGGGACTGTGGTAAGGCGGTGGAAAAGTTGCTGGAAATTTGTAAAGCATATGGCATTGAGATTTTTTTTTTTTATTGGGAATTGAATTGATTAATTTTGTCCAAGAAGAAGTCTGGGGCGTTTGTAGGTTTCCCCAGGGTCAATGTCATATTCCCCGAGGCCACGGATCAGGGTATTGAAGCTTTGTGGCAGGGCGTTGTAGAAGGTGCGGGAGAGAGATAGGATATAGTCAGTGAGAGTGGGGATAGATAAGTCTTGGTGGATGTTTTTGTTGGGAATATACCAGTCTGCATCAGTAGATATGCGCAGATATCGATTCTGAAGGGTTTGTAGTCTCTGGAGATGAGAAGCAGCTGCAATGCCCCAGACTTGGCAACCGTAGGTAAGAGCTGGTCGGAGAATCTGTTTGTACAGAATTAGTTTGTTGGGAACAGACATTGCCGATTTTCTGTTATAAAGAGGGTACAGCATAGCCATCCTTCTATTGATTTTGTTGGTGAGGTCTTCTATGTGTGGCTTCCAGGTGAGTCTGTGGTCTAGTATAACTCCAAGGTACTTGGCTCTGTTGGACCAGTGAACTCTACCACCAGCTATTTGGAGTTCAGGAGGATCTGCCTGCACCACTCGCCTGGTGAAGGTGACTGCCTGTGACTTGGTTGGGTTTATTTTCAGGCGCCAGGTGGAAAACCATGCTGTCAAAGAGTCGGCATATCGTTGCAGCCTGTTTGCTGCTACTCTATGTTTAATAGAGGCAGTGGCAATGGCGGTGTCATCTGCAAACTGGTAGAGGGTACATCCAGGGTATGATGGTAAGGAATTTATGTATATCAGGAACAGAAGCGGCCCGAGAACACTTCCCTGGGGGACTCCTGCATGGATGGGTCGAGAAATGGAGAATACCTCTTCTTTGCAGACGGAAAAGGTTCTATTATGCAGATAGGAATGGAGAAGATGAACAATATGGGGAGGAATGTCGTAGTGGATAAGTCTGTAAAGGAGCCCCTCATGCCAGACGGAGTCAAAGGCCCGTGAAATATCGAGGAAGAGGGAGACTACAAAATGACGGTTGTTAAAACCTTTGAGTACGTTGTCCACCAGCCGAAGGAGTTGGTGAGTGGTAGAGTGTTTCCTGCGAAAGCCAAACTGCTCCGATTTGAGGATCTGATGGGTATCCAGGAAGCTTTGGAGGCGTGCCTGTACAATCTTCTCAAATAGCTTGCTTAGAGAAGGAAGTAAACTGATGGGTCGATAACCGTCAGGGGAGGAAGTGTCTTTCCCTGGTTTTGGCAGTGTAATCACCTTTGCATGTTTCCAGGCCTGCGGAAAGTACGCCAGTTGAAGAATGGTGTTAAATAATTGTACGAGAAGGGCCAACCACTGCTGTGGTAGGGCCTTAAGAGCCGCATACGGTATGTTGTCGAACCCAGAAGCTTTGTAGGGGGCGACACTAGAAAGTAGACTACGAACTTCCTCTACAGTGGTTGGAGTTGTATCTTCTGGCAGGAAGGGCCGGGATAAGAAGTCAGCGACTTGGCCTTCGACTTGATGCCTGAGTTCTAAGTCGCAGGTGTCTGCTGGATGGATGGTGCCTTCAAGGTATTCTGCCATCAGTTCGACCTTCTCTCGGGCAGATTGTGCAACACGAGTGCCATGTCGAATGGGTTTGTCCTGTGTGGCCAAACGGAGCAAGGCTTTGGACATCTGCCAAAGTGAGTTGTCTGTGGTATCAAGTGAAGACAATTTTCGCTCCCAGTCGGCATTGAAATGGTCGGCCAGTTCCATCTTTAACAAACGTTGTAGGCGATTGTATTCTGTACGGTCGAGAGGGCTTCCAGTGTGTTGGGCTCGTCGGCGGGCTCTGTTTTTGCTGGCTATTAGGTCACGGAGGTGACGAGGCAACTTCCTGACCGCTTGAGCGGGTCCTCTGCTCGGTGGAGTGGCTTGCGTAATGGCTGTAGAGATGGATGTGGTGAGGTGGTCCACCAGTAAGTCCACTTCCTGTATCGTAGTACAGGGGTCTACAGGTGCTGGCAGGTCGGCCATTATGTTGGAGAATGTTTTCCAGTCGACTCGCCTGGGAGATGGAAAGAGGGATTGTGTTTTGTAGTTTGGTTTGGTATGGAAGATCAGTAGCAGAGGGTAATGGTCGGAAGTCAGTTCTGGAAGTGAAAATATTTGAGAATGTAGTGTTGTGTTCTTGACCAGGGCAATGTCCAGCCAATCTGGGGGACGACGACCTCTGTAGTCCATGGTTGGAGATGATGGCGAGAGAACCACTATATTGTTTGCTTGTACGTAGCGTTCCAGGATTCTACCCCGACTGGTAAGCACTGTGGAGTTCCAAGCGGGACTTTTTGCATTATAATCGCCCAAAGCGATAGTGGCTATGTTGCTGGTGAACAAGGTGTTTAACTCCTGGTCAAGGATGGGGCGACCAGGGGGGATGTAGACAGAAAAAAGTCTGAGTGGTCCTTTGTTGGTCTCCACTTGGACTCCAGTGGTTTCCAGGTTGGTAGTCGGGGTGGTGAACAGTTGGTGATGGTTAACGTTACGATTCACGTAGATGGCGGTTCCACCATAGCCATCAGCCCTGTCGGTCCTGTAGCAAAGCATACCTGGAATGGTAGCTTTGTGTGTTGGTGAAAGATGTGTTTCTTGGATTAGAAGGACCTGAATGACCTTAGTGGCCACAAAGTTAGTTGTTTCGCGTAATTTGTAGCGAAGTCCATTGGCATTCCAAGAACAGATCTTCAGGGATTGAATATTTAATCTTCCATCTGGCCTAGCACCCATAGTGGATAGTGAAGGAGAGGACGGTGTGTACGAAGATCGTGTAGGGGTGGATGTGTTGTGGTCTGTTGCCGAGAGCTTCCGCCAGGAAAGCTGCAAACTCAGGCTGAAGTGGGATGGGGATTTGCTTCATCGTGTTTAAGAAGGCCTCATCCGGAACAGTGGGAGGAGAGTTCTGCTGAGGTGGGCGAGGCCGGGAGGAGTCAGAAGTTGGCTGCTGTTGACGAGTGTCTCTTGGTTGAGTTATTCTTTGCTGTGCAGGCTGCTGTGGCCGTGGCGGGGCTGTCGGGGTGGTAGATGGTTGTGTAGAGTGCACAACTGGTCGCCGCTGTGGCTGAGGAGGTACGACAGGGGCTGGTGTAGGTTGGGGCTCTTCACTTCCTACAGTGGCCGCTGCATAACTGGGGAAGGTAATTGGTTTCTGGCTAGGAAGTCCGGGCCATCGGGCTCCTCTGAAGGCTTCGCGTGGCAGTTCCAGGTGGTGAGGAACCTGAGGTCTGGCGTTGTATTTGGACATGCGTCCCTGTTTGTTGGCCATCAATTCCAATCGGGCTTTCTGCCACACTGGGCATTTGGCATATCTGCAGGAATGTGAGTCTCCACAGTTACAGCAGCGTGGAGTGGAGCCAGGTATTGCCAATCTCTGGCAATTTACTCTTTTGTGCCCAGTCTCACCACAAAAGGCACAAACAGGTTGCAGCAAACAACCAGCAGCATTATGTGTGAACTTTTGACAGTTCGTACATTGTTGAGGACGTGGTGGTGGCTTAAAGGTTTCCACTCTAATAATTGCATGAAACATGTGTGTTTCAGCGAAAATGTTTCTTGCGTTCTCTGTCTTTTTCAGAGCGACGCGGAAATGTGGCAGTGGTTGCGGGTTGGGTCCTCTCGTTGTTAGCTGGGCTACACGTTCCACCGTGTACCCTTTCTGAGTTAATAGGTCCCTGACCTCATCTTCTGAAACGAAGACCGGGATATCCTTAAGGGTGACGTGCAGGAACCGGTTTTCTGGAAGGAGAGTAGTAACTCCTTCAATCTGCTGTTGCTCCATATGCTTACGGAGAAAGCGGTGGTCATCGGGCGATGTCGGAAGTAAAGCCACCGTTCCCCTGAGATTCTTTAAGGCATATTTAGCCTTTTCTGATGGTACGGCACTAATAATTTTCCTGGCGTCTGCTGGATTGCGCAGGAAAATTGGGGTAGGCCGTTTAAGCCGTTGTTGTAGTGGCTGTGCGACAGTGTTTGTCGGAGGAGGAGCGTTTCTTGTTGGAAGAGGTGCATCTTCCTCCATGCACTCTGGTGCAGGATCTTGCGCAGCAGAGGTGGTGGCCAGAGGTTGGAACTGGTTTGCTGTGCTTAAAGGAACGGAGGATGCAGCAGGAGCGGGGATGTTTCGCTTCCTCTACGCTTGCACCGTTTGCCATTGTGACGAGTGCACAGCTTGGTCATGATGGGCCAAATAGCTGGCAATGGCATCAACACGTGCTCTGTGTGCAGCCATGGAGCGGTGTCAGTTCCTGTCGGGGCACTTCATCTTTGGGCATAATCTCCAGCAGCTTGAGATCTGCCTGTGCGATATACGCTAGCCTAGCCTGGCGTTCAAGGAGCAGTATGGAGCGGGAGTTCTCTTCCAGAGGCAGTGTGGGCTCTTGAATGAGCGGTTCGTCGAGAAAAAGTGAAATATTACCCCCCTGTAGGTAATACAGCTTGGATTCGGCCAACTCGTTTGTCCGGGGACATGCCATGGTAGTCGTGAAAAGTATAGTTTAGTGGGCGCTGTTAGGCGCAGATTATAGAGGGCCCGACCCGAAGGCGCCTTACCAGTTAAAAAACTGATGGCTTTGACCGTATAATCTTACCCACTGGTAAGTCAAGGTAAATAAGTGTGCTAGAAAGCACAAAAGTCTTGTCTCAGAATGGAAAGTCTGTGCAGAATTATTTGCACCAATCACTGGTTAGAGTATAATAGCCAATCACTTGGCAGTGTAGAGTTAGAAGATCACAAGATGCTAGTACGATGCAATCCATTCACTGGCGAATAGCGCTCGACGAGCAAAAGCCAAACACGTCCGTTCGCTATGAAGTTCACGGACGAACTGACGGCGTTGAAGAATTGGGTGGGTGTCACATGAGGGAATCCACCGTGGTGGGCCTCAAGACAAATGCCATGCCAGGACAAGTCCTTTACTGGCTTAGAGGATGATATAAGAGAATGGGACTGTGGTAAGGCGGTGGAAAAGTTGTTGGAAATTTGTAAAGCATATGTCATTGAGATTTTTTTTTTTTTATTGGGAATTGAATTGATTAATTTTGTCCAAGAAGAAGTCTGGGGCGTTTGTAGGTTTCCCCAGGGTCAGAGTCTTCTAACCCTGCTGTATTCCCATATTCTTCTTGTACCTACAAGAAAACTAGATACTTTCTACAAATTTTTATCTCGACTGATATGAAGAAGATAACAGTTTGTAAGAATAGTTAGTACAAGAGTATGAGAAAGTCACATGAGTACAACACATCGGATTATTTAGCTTTAGTACGAGCTGTGCCAAACATAACGCCATATTGATACTCTTATTGCTCTGGTGGGAATGACTGTATCGTTCTATTTAAATTCCCTGCGTTACAGTTTTAAGCTTGGCTACTATACGTGTATCAAAACATTACGCTGCTCATAAAAATGTGAATGAAATCAAAACCTTGTGATCGGTGGTACAATTTGCAGTTTGTGTATGTGAGAGAGGGAGAGAGAGAGGGGGGGGGGGCGGGAGAGAGAGATTCACAGTTAGGCATGTAGCGCTTTAAAAGAATGGCATTGCAAATCGATACGTGTTAGTTATTTCACACACCCCTGCATTGGTTCACCAAAAGGGTAAATATTTGACCGCTTCCCTCCTGGCGTAGGGGCAATTTGGCACAAAATGTTGAAGCGGAACAGCGGCTGTCAGAGTTTGTACTTCTGACGTAAAAGCAATGCCATTCCTTTCAGGAGCTGAAACATTTTGTGTTACAACCTGGTCATTACAAAATATACAGTTAGAGCAACTGTTTCCTTTTTCTTCTTCAAAACATAAATGTTAATGTTTATTAGATTGAAATTTGTAGTTTCAATGTTATCATAAAATACAATTTTATAACATGAAACGTTATAATAGTTTAAAATAAAACATTGGTCTTGTAAGACAAGAATAGGTTCTATTTTTTAAACTTATGCATTATCAAATTTGGCACTCATATTCTTTAAGAAGAATAAAAGTATTGTGAGAATTCTACCACAAAATACCCTTAATGGAATAAGAGCGAAATGGTCAGTGGGGACCAATTTTCAGGTTCTTTAAGTATTTTTGTGACATTAAAATATAGCTCATGTCCTCCATCATTTAGGAGTAGTACAAGAAGGAAAATACCAATGGTAGAGGCGGAGGCAATTGGCAATTATGAGAATATGAATAGTGTAACGCCAGCCTGCCACATCGGTGGCGGCAACACATCAAAGGTGCTCAAGGTCAAGATGATTCATACCACTCGCAGCGAGGAAGCACAAGCAACAACGGGACGCTGAGGAACAAAGCATTGCGGGAACCTTTGCGAATCGTCTGGCTACCGGCAAGTTCGAGAAAAGGGTGCATTTGCACACCCATTACTTTCTCTATTCTTGTACTAAACATTCCTAGAAATTCTTATTCCTTTATTTTTCTCGTGTTAATTGAGATAAACATTTGCAGAAATTATCTTATTTTCTTGTAGGTAGAAGTAGAATATGGGAAAATAGCAGTCTGCGATACAAATAACAATGAATATCTCCGAAACGTTACAGTCTATAAAAAAATATTCGGACTTAAATTGAGTGTTTTAGTAAAATATACATTTGTTTGTATGATCTTATCTTTAACGGTTTACCAGTTATGCAAAAGCCATCCAGAGTAAACCGGACTACATACACTAAAGCCAGAAAATTCAAAATATGCATTTCATTTGTCATAAAAATACCCTAAGCACATGGAATTTTAGTCAAAATCATTCTAAAAATTGTCCATGCAAAGGGTAGTTTATTGCGTACGAATTTTCTTCAACAACTTCGTGTTACACCCTAATAGATGTTAAATTTAAATACCAACTTTGGTTTTTAACTGACTTTTTGTTTTTGAGTTATGCTGTACACAAACTGACAGACACACAGACACACACTGGCAGACACACACGCACATGGATCTTTTTCTAAAAATGCTTTTCTTTATTCAAGGGGCATCAAAACATATATTTCCAGTAAAATCTCGACATCAAATTTTCGAGTGGAATAGAATACTTCCTCTACTTACTATATGTAGTAGAGAAAGTAAAAATTCGCAAGACTTCTCACTTGGCAGCCATAAATTAATAAATCGTCAAATGATTTGCGTATATTGGCCATGTTCATAAATCAAGTTCCCGTTCACAGCAAGTCCGTTGATTTCATAGTACGGGCCCTCGCAATGTTGTACCATTGGACTGTCTACACCAACTGAACCACGTGGACGAGTAACCGGCTGAAATGCAATAGCTAGTTTACTTGGCCGTTTTTCTTCATGTTTGTTTTTACTCAAATTACAACCTGTAGTATTTCATACTTCAATATATATTAATAATGCTAACTGCAACAAGAGCATGACTGTAATATCGAATATGACGTTCTTTGAAAGGTAAGATTTTGTATCATTTGAGCAATATAATTAATCTTACTTAGACGGCGCTTTGTCCTTAATTGCATGTATCGTGTTAGCTTGAGGCAGTAGTGTGATCTGCCTGGAAAAATAACCACAAAAGCGGAGATAATTAACGCAGGAGTATATCGAGTCCTCACATAATCCGTTTCTCTATAGTCCCTTTCTAAAAGGGAACCTCGGCAACTTACGGTTATCCGATGTGCGTATAAGCAAAGTTTATTGATTTTTAGATAGCCCCCAGGTCTGAAAGTGTTTGCTTTGGCGAACATCAGAGAACCGCTTCGTCCGAGGTCTGTGTGCCCAGTGTAATTACTGAAGAACAATAAACCCCACATTTGAGCGCATAGACCCCGTGGTTTATCCAAAATCATTATTCTAGTGTGCCCCAAGGTAGATACTCTTACCTTTTGTCTTGTACATCTTATTATCCTCACGTTCTATAATGAAGAGAGGTTAAAATAATCCCTTTTTTCAACGAGACTAAAACAATACTAGTTGCGTGAACAGAGATGACGTGGATCACAATTGACGTCCAGAAATAGGTTGGGTTACGCACAATACAGTATTAGAAGCCGCTGTTCATTTGCGTACGCGAAGTTTGATTCTAACTAGATTTATGTACAAATAAAATATTTCCATCCCTGCAGCCAGATGTAGACCTCAGCCATAAACATTCATTTCGTGAACCTTTAAAGTTATAAAAAATCGAATTAATGTTATCAAAAGATGGGTTGAAGTATAACAACTACTGTCAACTGTGAACACTGTTTACGATGCTTAAGATTGAAATTTTAACATTCCAAACCAGTCCTCTCAAAGCTTAAAATCGCAGCTGATGCAATCTCAGGTGCAGAGGTTCCTGGCATCGTGCATCGTGGTGACTCAAGTAAGGCCGGCTCAATTCGCGCGTGGTAGAATGAAGAAGCGAAGAAACGAGGAAGTGTGTGTTGGTAGACGTCTTGCTCATCAGGAAATAGACGTGTTCAGTACAAGCACCTAATAATGGAGCAACCTCTTTCAAAGAGAGCAAAGAATGCTGAAAATCCATTTAAATCACAGTGGGAACTTTCTTATTTTGTTTAAAGTCGTGACGATAGAGCCAAATTTCTCGTCTGCAGTACAATGGTTACGCCTGTAAGAAAATCATCTACACTTTGTTCAGAGTCATAAATAAATAAAGACTAAACATGTAAAGAATGCAACAGAAGTACGCAAGGGAGGCAAATGTTGCAACAGTGCATTTTACTATCGCAGTGTGCCAACACACGTAAGTGACCTGCAGCACGAGCAACCTGCTGTCTACCTGTCTTACCTGCTGTCTACCTGCCCCTCCCACTGTCTCAAAAGGCTGTTCAAAAATATATTGAACAACACTATACCAGAATACAGACAGAAACATACGGTGAAATCAGGAAAAGCTAAAGAGGAAGAATTAAAGAGGTTGCTATATCTTACAGAAGAGTCTTGTTTAACCAGAAAGTTGGTTTGTACCAGCACATTATGAAAGCAAAATGCCGAATTTGCTCATAAAAAACAAATTAACCAGCTTAATACTGCGTGTCGCACGTAAATATTGCGCAGTGAAGAAAAAAGCAGTGCTGAAAGTAAGGAAGAGCAGGATGGCAAAGCGATCATACAAGCGTAAGGAAAGAGCGAGTCTCTATGTACCGAGGTCAACCTTTCGTAGTCACATTTTGCACCTTGCACCGTGCAATACACTGATGTCTGCACCCTGAGAGATCCTGTTATACACCAATAGTGCTAGCTTTTTAAAATATATGCTATAAATGTGTTATAACGCAAATATATCATATATGTGACGCTCCCTATGTCCTCTATGACCCTTGGAGTAAACTTATTCCACCAGACGATGGCTGGCCTATTTCTGAGGTGGGGGCATCCAGAGGGCGAAGCCCGCCACCGATGGTGAAGTGATGAGGATGGCGATGGAAAGAGAAGACTGATAGCTTTCACTGTGAACTCCTAACCACATTGGCACTTGGGGTTCTTCACATGAGATAAGATAAGGACTCGGATAAGATCGGCTTAATACCGCCACCCAAAGATGGGAATTGAATCACAGTTCCTCAGCACCTGAGCCGCGGAAAAAAATTATCCAAATTTTGTCCCTCTTGTTCTAGTGGTTTAAAAGTTATGGTCAAATTGTTTCTGTTGAGTCACTAACAAGTACCTTCCAAAAAAATTAAATTTAACCTGATATTTAACACGAGTTTACACAATACGTACTTTTAAAATATTTTTTAGGTTTCCCTTTCAGTTTGGACAAAAGTTTTTGAAGATATCAATATGATTTTTAGTCCAAAACGTAGCCATTTTTTGTGTTTGAAATTGACCATGAAAACAAAGAAAAGGCACGAGTAATAATATTCGCTTATTAAATTAGCATGAATTGTAATAGTCATCTACTGAATGAGCGGCTGGTGTCAAATTTCTGTGTGAAAACCAAACCAATTATAATATTTTCTTAGCACTTTACCAAAAATCAAGCAACATAGTGGTAGCGTTAGTACCCGCCCATCTTTTGGGATGACGTTAACAAGTTGTCAGTCAAGCACCCATAGTTATGCAAGAGAAAAGGCAGAAAAGTGATGCTCGAAAGATGCAAAATTGAATAAGAAATTCCTATATGGTAAAATTCTTTTACAGCAAATTGTACACATCAGGCACGGGGACAAGGTAGTGATTAAACGTGCCTCACTCACCCTACGTTCTCTTACCTAGTGAACAAGGTTGTTTTGATACAATAAGTGCAGTGGTGACTATGTTCCACCTGCGGTATAATAATAATTTCTATGCGGGCATTAACTATTTTGTTTATATTAAGCATATGTTGCATACAATAATTACTACAGCTACCTCAAATGCTGCTTTATGATTGTTTCTCTTACTAAACCCATAAAAAGTGGAGTCATATCGTCCCTTGTACATATTTGCAAATACGGGTATTCAGAAAGTGTCTTTTGAAATTGTAAAAAGTAACTGTAAGGTCACCAAAGTTTGCTTTATACTCTGATTATGGTGACGTTTGATATTGTAAGGCTTTATATTTGAAAATTGAAAACCACATATAAAACAGCAAACTGTCCTGTTTTTGTAACTCACAAATATTTTCTCTGCCGCTCTTCATTAAACAGACGTTCCGACGAAACCATACTCACCACGAAAGCGTGGTGGAAGTTAAACAGTAGTGAAGGGGAGAGATAACCGGTTGAGTGAGACAAACACGCGTTTCAGTGAAGCGGCCCTTTTGAGCTGATTTTGCCCATGACTCGTATATATCATACAGTATTTTATGTATAGGCCGTGAGGTGAGACATGAACAATTGTTGCACATAGGGGTAGCTACTTTCCTTCCCTCCCTCTCTGCAACGGCTGAGAGGGGAGCAATAGACGAGCCAGCTTGTCGCGAATAAATAAACACCACCACCACAACAGCGTGCGGCTGAAACAATTGCAGTTCACATAAACGTAATAGTTGGCAAATAGCTATAATTATAGCAAAATCACTTTTTTCCTTATAAATCTAATTCTATACATATATAATGTTATTAGCAATATGCACTGAAGGTTAGCCAGCTAACTTCACTCCTTCCTGGACATAAATGTTATAATTTCTGCGCATATATGATTGCGCAACTTCCGCCACCATCAGCCTTTCAAATGAGGAGTTGCCACTGCGCAGCTAAGGGAACTGCTCGTCTTGCCTCACGAGCTGTATGTATGAACATTTAATGCATTTCCAGAGAATTATGCGGAGACTGCGCACAAAATTGGTGATTATTTGGGAGTGTGATGTGTACATAGGGCCAGTTTTACAGTCTTTGTGCGAGTTTCAGTGGGTTAACTGCACATCCGTTGTTATGATCCATATTTAAAATTAAGGAGAAAATAGGTAATACTGTCGGTTACATAATGTGATTCTTCACTCCTGATTTCTCACTGCCAGAGTTATTGAACCATGTGAGAATCAGTGACAAATTCCGGTGGTGTTATGAATAAATCCGGGGTTGGTGCCGAAGGTTTAACAAGGGGAAAGAAAATGTCCATGATGGATGATGAACCGGGTGTCCAGGTCCTGTCATTACGGATGATTTGCTGCTTCGCGTGGATGGAGGGCTTCGTTAAACTGAATCTGCATTACACACTTAATAAGGTCCATCATATTTTCCGCTTTTCTAGAATAATAATTCACCAAATCATTTCTGCTTACCTGGATACTGAAGCCCCTGTGCAAGGGGAACCGACCATTGGGCAGGACTGTTGCTTTCACTGCTACTCACCTACACAAACAGGAGAAAGTATTGTGTTTTCTGCCCAATTTTCACAGAAATCTACATTTAAAACCAAGAACTTTGACCTGTCCACTCACATACCTTTCTCTACTGATTTGGTACAAAACATCCTTTAAAATGTTTCTACTTCTTCCTATTTCAGATGAATAGAATGTCTGCAGAAATCTTATTACATTTTTCCTTATTGTTTATGTCTGTTTCAACCTAAATATGTTAATACCTCGTATTATACAACTTCAACATTTAAACTCAGAAACATCTTGGTGCAGTATGCGTTTAGGTCATACAACCAAGAGTGACACCTCGTACACTGCAACCTATTTACTGTCTGTTCATAAGCTAAGGGAAATGAAGGGCATGTAGTGTTTTGTAAACATACACGCAAACATTGCTCTGCTGATGACGTTGCCAACTTCCCTACAATATTGTGACTTTTGGTGTGGGTGTAAAGTAAAGTAGACAGATGTAGTCGAGATAAAGAAACACTTTTATTTCCGTAAATAGTAACTTTGTACACTCGTTGCAACAACAAGAAAGTCTTTTCCGATTCTCCAACAGCACGGCTCCGAACTCGTAACACAAAGAACTAACTCTTCTCCGTCGGCACGACTCCTCAACCTTCACATGCGTCTGTCCTCTCCGTCGGCACGACTACTCAACGCTTCACATACGTCTGACTCTGACTCTGTCGCACTTTACCGCTATTTATATCTCCCAGGCACTATTCGGGAAAGTTCAGTTATTGCGGTGGAATACAAAGCGGAAGATTCCAGAAGCTTCTATCCTTTTCTCTCTTTCGGCAAGCGCCCCAACAATGTGGCCATTCTCTGTCTCTTTCCTTCGGCTCCTTTGCGGTAGTGCCGACAATAATGCGATGGGTGACACTGCTGTTGTCGGCAATTAGATGCGGCGGGCGCGGTGACAATATTATTCGCGTTATGCTTACTCGCTACTAATTTCTCTTAATTTTAGTTGTTAAATCGTACGGGTCACTAGTTTTACGTCGGAAGTAATGAAAACATCTGATGTGTTGCACTTTCGCTACTCTTGTACAAACCCTTCTTACAAACACTTATTCCTATATCTTCTTCGTGTTAGTTGAGATAAAAGTTTGCAGAAATTATTTTATTGTTTATTTCCTTGTAGGTGTAAGGGGAATGTGAGGATGCTGTAAGCTTTGAGTGATAGTCAAATCTTTTAAAGCTTTCAAATTTCATTCCCTTTCCGCGCTTAACATAAAAAAATCTGATGTATTGCACTCACATGACTTTCTCTACTCTTGTACTAACCATTCTTACAAACCCTTATTCCTATCTCTTCTTCCTGTTATTTGAGATAATCCTCTTACTGCCAGTATCCCTAGATCTGGTAATGTCAATGAAGAAGGCACTGTTCAGAAAATTTATGATCAATGGAGAAAACTTGGGATGAGTGATATTTCGCGTGAAATAAAGAATATGCCTGAACCTGGCAGTTTCTGGAGTGCTGTTATACACATGTGTTACCTAGGTGGAAATACTGATTAAAAAGAACTAGCGGCGTTTACATGATCAGTGATTTCGTTGCCCCAAAGAAACACTTCTTGTGAAAGTTGTTTCTAAACTGGATTTGATAAAAAAAAAAAAAAAAAAAAAGAAAGTTAGAAACAGATTGGCACTAAATACGGTAAATGAAAATCTGTCGTCTCAGTTTATGAAAGAATGATATGGATCCGAAAATCTGCTAGTCACCGGAAAGATGTAAAGGTTTATCTCAACAACAAATTTGTATAGTGCCGCAGCGGTTGAAGATGATGAACTTTCAGATGAATAGTGCGAGAAACATAAGTGCTAAAGTTGTAATACTGGTTGAGGTCATCAATCTTGTAAGTGGATATCATAAACATCATTACTATTACATTTTCACAAGGGTTATACTGATATTTTTATTCTTGTAGCATTTGGTTTGTGATGTACGATAATTTTGAATCCAAATCTATAACTTTGAGTGACTGGTACGATAATTTTACTTTTAAATATTGGCAATCCTGACACACACACACAAATACACACACACGCACACACACACGGACCTTTTTCTAAAAATGCTTTTTTAGATTCAGGGGGCCTCAAAACATATATTTCCGGTGAAATCTCGTCATCGAATTTTTGGGTGGAATACAATACTTTTGGTACTTGCCAGTAGAGAAATAAAAATGAACAACGATGCTCCATTTCACGAAAGTTTTGTTTTCCGAAACTGACATAAATAACAAGAAATATCTCCATAATGGTTCACTCTAAAAAAATATTTGGACATAAATTGTGTGTTTTAGAGAGATCCACTTTTTGTGCAGTAATATTTTGTCTATCTCTTACGGATTACGAGTTAATCAAAAATCATCCAGAGTAAACAGGACTACATAGGCTATAGCCAGCAAATTCAAATACGCATTTCATTTGTCATACAAATGTCTTAAACATATGGCATTTTAATCAAAATCGTTAGAGCCATTTTCAAGAAAATCAAAATCTTCAAAAAATGCTCCATGTAAAGGATAGTTTAGGGTGGGACTATTTTCTGCAAAATTTTCGTGTCATATCCTAGAAATATATAGAACTTAAATACTAACTTTGGTTTTTAACCGACTTTTCGTTTTTGAGTTATGCTGTCCACAGACACACACACAGACAGACAGACAGACAGACAGGCGGACCGACGGACCGACAGCCAGCTAGCCAGCCAGACACACACACACCACACACACACACACACACACACACACACAACACACACACACACACACACACACACACACACACACACACACACACACGCGCGCGCGCGCGGATCTTTTTTCTAAAATTGAGTTCTTTTTTAGGGGGTCTCAAACATATATTTCCGGTGAAATTTCGACATCAAATTTTTGGGTGAAATAAAATACTTCCTCTACTTACCAGTAGGGAAAGTAAAAAGTAGTGTAGAAGCAGATAAACCCCCACCTAAGAGTGCTGTGAAATAAGCCATGATATCCTGGTTTGAGCTTTGCCTTAATCTAGCGTGAATACTCATTCCAAGGTTGGCAACGTTATGCTAAACGCGATTAGAAGTACAACTCTGCTTGAGGTATCTCTGTTCATCTGGAATTGTTCACTAACATACTGGCTCGCTGCACTCCTGCCAGGGACCATAAGCTGGTGAACAAACTTAGATATATTGTGGTTACCACCGCCCAGGAGGAAGGAACCACAGGAAGTTAAGGGCCCCAGGGAGATACGTCGCAGAGACGCGCAGAAATCCCTAACAGTTATGGGCTCAAAGACCCGTTCCTCTGCTGCAGTTGTCTTGGGAAACCCAGAACCACCTGTCGATCAAGCAGCCCTCTAGTATCCACGGGCGTCATCTTTATCCACGGCATATCTCGAAATCTAGAATCACACCTGAAAGATGAAAGAAAATAATGGAAAATGCTGGAAAGGAAGCTGTAGTAGATGAGAATTCACTGCAATATTCGCCTAACAACCAGGGAAAACTATGAACAACCAAAGGCAGTCAACGCACAGGTTATTGTACCCATATTGCTGAGTTAAAGGACCCTATGACTGAAATTTGAATTTTCTATATTTTATAGGTATGAAATCATGACTTTGGACAGTTAAGGGTATTTAGGTTACACTAAACTACCGCACAAAGTTCTAGCATAATGTGTTTTACACTTTTGAGGGAATTAATTTTTCAATGTATTCACAATGCAAAAAGAAATATTCAACGTATTCCATGCATATCAAAAACTCAAATATTACAACAACTTTATTATTTTATAAACTCTAATTCCCCAACAAACACCACCAACCTCTGGCAGGAAGGAAAAATCATTACGTTTAAAGTAATCAATTTCTTTGCTTTGGTGGACATTAAAATTACTTTTTTTAAACTTTGTGTATTTAACTTTTTTTAAGTCAAACAGATTTTTATATTTCTAAAGACTGAAGTTAAAGTCATATAAATGCAGCTCGAAAAATTCAAGGAACATAGCACAAAATTTAATGTGCGTGGAGCAAATAAGAGTATTAAAAATGCAAAGTTGAGAAACACCAATTTTTCCACACACGTGCATCATGATCGTGAGTCATATTACCTGTTAGGCCTAAAACTGCCCTGTTGCATATCTCGCCTTCCCGCTTTTCTGTAGCAGTATCATAGCTTAAACACTTCTTTCCGCTGAATTTGGCTGTTTTTGAGACCTCATTTAATCATTGAAGTATTGCCGAAAATTTAAGTAAAAAAAGGAGTGTTTAATGTAGCACACATGCCATTCAAAGCCTGCGATAGATCTTTGAAAATCACAGAATTTCAAAAAATGTCACTGCCAACCAATGACTGAAAGTTTGGGGAATATTTATACGCATAGACATAAAAATGGTCAATTTGATAATTTTTTGCAATTTTTCAGTCCCAGGGTTCCTTAAGGGTGGGAAACTAAATTCGGAGGTGATTGGGAAATGAAGAGAGCACATTTACCTGCTAATAAACTACATCAATTTAACAAAAGTCGTGAATACTATACCACTATAGAAATCGAGACAGAAAGACCAGGTTGTCATCACCAGAGTGCGGATTCGACTCACTAAATTAATACATTCACATGTACTCAATAAAACAGCCTTTCCTGAATGGAACATCTACCACAATGCCATTTGTGTAAGCCACATACTCTCCCAACGAGCTGAATGCGATCTCTCGGAGTCCAAGAAGCCCTCTAAACATTATCACACAGAAAAACATATTCTTGAAATTCTTAATTCACCTCTATAATGCAATAGTGTGTAGCACAGCCTTGATATCCAAATTATATATTCAGAAAACTAATTATTTAAAAAGAATTTAAAAAATAATAACATTCAGAGTAATCATTACCGATAAAGAATGCAAAGAGAAAACGAACGCAAAGAATCTGATGTGTTGCACTTACATGACTTTCTCTATTCTTGTACAAACTATTCTTACAACCTGCTATTCCTTTACCTTCTTCATGTTAGTCGAGATAACCATTTGCAGAAATTATCTTACTGCTGGTTTTCTAAGAGGTGCAAGGGATAATGTGGGAATATACTAGGCTTTGAGCGATAGTAAAATAGGTTTAAATCTTTAAAATTCCATTCTCTTTGTAAGGGCCAAACAGATAAAAAAGTGAATAGCAACCTTTCACTTGAGAAAAAAAATTAAGTGATGCAAAACTCACACAAATAAAAAGTAATATCTCCGAAATGATTCGTTCCACAAAAATTACATACCAAGTGGCCCACTGCAGCCAGCATTGGGGTAAGTTGATAACCCTTCGTGCACTAAAAATGGAGTCGCAGAAATCACGGGGGTAAATCCAGTCAGTGGCGTGTGTGAATTTTGGTCTGTTTGTAATAGAAGCGGGAGAGATGCCGGGCTAGCGTGCGTAGCGCTAGATAATAGGCAAGAATAGTCTTAGAAATATTTTAGCTTACAGGGCTTTCTTTTCTAGGGAATACGCTCATTACTGTATATGCTGCTATTGTTAACATTACGGATTACAGATTGTAAATTGCCGTAACAAAATCCATGCAAACATGAGGGCGCGTAATGTTTCATTTGCATTTGTTCGTTTCTTATTAAAGTTATTGTTGTATTTTATTATCTTTAGTTATTGTTATTGTTACTGGTATTATTAGCATATTGTTATTACTTTTATTATTTTCTCATTAGTTTATTGTTAATTATTACTATTATTTCTCTTATATTCATACTAATTATTTTGTTATTATTTTATAGTAATTAGTTTTATTGATGTGCTTTTATTATCATCATCATCATCAATATCATTAGTATCCCCATTATTAGGTATATCAGTTCTGTTGTTATTGCTAGTTATTGTTACGTTTTATAGTTATTACTATCATCAGAATCACTATTATTAGTATCATAATTATTAGTTTCATTTTTTAGTTTTAGTATTATTTGCATTATTGCATTAACATTAATATTTTGGTTATTGTTATGGTTTATTATTATGCTATTCTTTTATTGTCATCAAAGGCTACTGTTACGGTGACTTCACTCATAGAAAAGGTTGAAAACTGATGTTTTGTTGATTGATACAATGTTCCTGTATCCATGTGGAAGTTTCTGAGAACTGAGGATGTGACAGATGCATATGCTTTAACGATCCGTTAAGGGGATTTGTTTCAAACACAATATTCTTGAGTGTTTCCAAAAGAAATAATCTAAAGCGGTTAGATGTCGAGATCTTGTCGACCAAGGTATTGGGCCACCTAGGCCCATCCAGGGTACAACTAATTGAAATAGAACTTCACAGGTTCATAGTAGCAAGATGGTGCACCATCTCGTTTGAACCAGTGCACAGTGTTGTACCACCATAGTACAGGAACCTCATCAAGAAAATCCTAAAGCGCACCTTGCAGTAATTCCAGGTACCGTGGTCCTCGTTTGGCTGGGATAAAGACACCGCTGCCACCACCGCTGCCGCTGCCACCGCCACCGCCACCACCATCGCCATCGCCATCGCCAGCCGCGGACCTTTTTTAAAAACTGCTCTTTTTGTATTGAGACAGCCCCAAAGCACATTTTCGTTGAAATCTTGGCATCGAAATTGTGGGTAGAATATAATACTTCCCCTACTTACTATACATATAGAGAAAGTAAAAAGGGGTAGCTTTTCTAATTTAAGATTTGAAAGTGGCAGAAGTGTAACGGTTTTTTAGCGTCGTTAGTGTAACAAAAAAAAAATGTTGTTGTTTTACAACGCTGTCAATTTCTAGGATCACATCAGCGTCACCGGTGTGCCATTTAGCGTAACGGCAAACACTCTTAGCTAGGCAAAGTGAACGCATTGCAATTCTTTCACATGCTATACATGGCACAAACGGACACAAAGTTATACATAGTGAAGTGTAGATGTTTAAATAGAGGCATAGTTTTCTTTGACTGGTGAATTGTTTTAATTTCTACACTGGCCGGCAACGTCTCATTGGAAAAATTGGAAATATCAAAAGAGGTTATCGCCATAATTAGTATCACCCTTTCTAAACAATAGCCACACACAACTGGAGGTTAATCTCAGTGCTCGACCGACGGCAAGAGGCTGGACCGAAGGAATTTGTTATATTCTCAGGCGGCGTGAGGCATTGTTGCTGCAAACTTATCAACGAGTGACCTACAAAGTGCATATTCGGCTTAAAAGTTGTCACATTAGCGACTGGCAAATAGGCTTTATCCTCCTATTGAGCGTTTAGTAAAATATAAAATATTAGTGTTAAAGTATTTTATGTATGTAGGTAAACACCATTATTAACAGTTAGGCTGTTAGGCGTTTAAGTGCAGATATTTTCATAGTTTGTACCTTAATACATAGGTGTCCACTTCGGGATGTTAACTGTATTTTTTTTCCTCTTCATCTAACAGTTTTTCCACCAATGTCAAAATTTCATTCCTGGTATTCTTTGCATGGTCGTAAGTGCCCTGCGAAAAGAACATTGCCTGTCGTCTTGACTACACTTTTGCTTCATATCTCAATGCACGAACTACTGGACTAGATATGGTGAGGTCATAAGCAGAAATTATTGAAACTCGGTTCCAGTACACCACTCATTATCACTAGACCTCCCGACTCGGTCCCACGCCTAGTTATAGGTATTAATCAACCTGAAAATACACTACTCTTAATAAGTGAATTGTAAGTTCCCAAACCAAGCAAATTGATCAATATTGTTTATTAACCTGTCCTGAGTTACGAATCAAAATATCTACATTTATGTATACCCCTAATACCCTGCATTGTCGTGATATGACTATCATTAAGGGTAGTTAAGAGCACATTGTAGTTTTAGAGGTAAAAAAATATATGGTTTTTCTTTCCACCATTCAAAAACTCCGTTCTGTTCCACATCCATTAATAATGATGATGATGGATGACGACGACGGTGACGAGACGATGATGGTGGATGACACGACGAGACGATGATGGAGATGACGATAATGACGGATGATGACGACGGTGACGAGACGATGATGGTGGATGACACGACGAGACGATGATGGATGACGATAGCGACAATGACAATAATACATGGGTTGTTGCACAGCCATGGAAACAAAGATTAAGCGTTGTAAATTTTCGAAGTGTCGCTTAGGCCTGACGAAAGTACTCGTACACGAAGTAATCAGAGCATGGTTCACACATGGCGTGTGCACCATGCTCTAAAGCAAGCTTGTACACAGCGGGATAATACACAGTTTATTACTTTATAACATAAAATTGCAACCAGAGTACAATCAAAAGAGCCGTTCCTAGCCAACATGCACAGAAACGGCCACGACATACGTGGGCCAAACCCTGAGGGTTGAACTGTCCGTTAGAGATCTATATATACGAGAAGAGGTTGCCCATGGTAAACTCAGTATGCTATGGGGGATGGAGGTTCGAGACCATGGAGCCAGGTAGTTTTTCTTCTTCGTCTTTTTTTTTTTTCTTTCATATTTACAACTTTTATATCGACGTAGGTTATGAGCTATAAATCAATAATGACTACTGTATGTGAAATCTTTATCTGCTGTTCTCGCAAACTAGAAAATAAAGAAAAATACAGCAATCTCATCTTCAGTTGCTTTTAAATGTAACAAAACGCTAATAAAACAAGAGTACAACCAATAAACAAATTCTAATACTTGTGTAGCATTATTCAATCTGGGACCTCGAGAGAGCTTTACTTTCACCCAAACGAGTTCAATTGGGTTGACATCTAGTGACTTCGGAGGCCACGGTATCTGTTATAAGATATCCCTGTACTCCGAAAACCACTGTAATAACTACTGGAATGTAATAATTCCTTCAGGATAACGCTATCGGGCAGACGGGAGTAGAACATATTCTAAAATTTCAGAACAGGTTTCCCCATTCAGCGTTTTATGAACACGTTCTAGCCCAAACAGTAACGTTGGTTCGACCACTCCATGCGCGAGTAGCCAGATGGCGTCTGTCATAGCGAGTCCCACTGCTGCTGTAAACAAACACGGTCGAATTGGCATCTGCAGTACAGAACGCAGCTTCCTTCGAGAAAATTAGTTCGCTCCAATCGAAGTTCTCATACGGTATAGCAAATGACAACCTGTCGAGAGTTTGTTGGCTTCGGTTAGCACTTCCTTAATTGCTGCACGTCTACGCCGGAAACCAGCATCTTTACAACGGATGCTAACCGTCCGCCCGTGCACTACCCGGGAAACGAAGAAAATGCCTTGTAGTCAGCGGCGGTTAGAGAAGGATCTCTTTCTACTACTGCCAAGAGAGATCTGATTTCATTCTTGGTACATACACGTGGGCATCCCATACTCTTCTTTGCAGTAACCTGTGCATTTTCGCGATATAATTTCGCCCACCTCCTCACAGTGGACTGTGCAACATCACAAATGCTACCATCTTTGGTGGCCGAATAGCCCTGTGAAACCAGGGCGAGAACAGCAGAACGTTTATCAACGGCCTCTGCCATTGCTAAAGTATGTATGAGGACGTCGCTGTAGGCTACGTAGTGATTGAGGACCTCTCTCGGTGCTGAATGGAATTAAACATAAGTGTGTGACCGACACATTAAAGAAACACAATGATACAAGTATCGAGCTTGTCATAGTGGCTGATATAGTTGACTATTAAATAGATACTGTGACTTTGGTTGGTTGAAAAGTAAAGAAGACAGGTGTAGTCTAGATAAAGAAACAGTTTTATTTCCGTAAACAGTAACTTTGTACACTCGTTGCAACAGTAAGAAAGTCTTTTCCCATTCACCAACAGCACGGCTCCGAACTAGTAACACAACTGTCCCTTCTCCGTCGGCACGACTTCTCAACGCTTCACATACGTCTGTCCCTTCTCTTTTGTCGCACTTTACCGCTATACCCAGGCACTATTCTGGAAAGTTCAGTTATTGCGGTGAAATACAAAGCAGAAGATTCTCGAAGTCTCTATCCTTTTCTCTCTTTTGGCAAGCGCCCCAACAATGCGGCCATTCTCTGTCTCTTTCCTTCGGCTCCTTTGCGGTAGTGCCGACAATAATGCGATGGGTGACACTGCTGTTGTCGGCAATTAGATGCGGCGGGCGCGGTGACACTACCTACATAAATATCTGCATATGTAATACTCAATTCATAACTAATATTGCGTAAAATCTATAGTACTTTAAATTAAAATTGCGAAGTAGAACATGAAAATAGAGGAAACAAAATAAAAGGAGGAAAAAGGTATGTACTGTCGCCGAGATTTGAACGTAAGTTCACCAGTTTTCAAAGCGCGTGCGTTACCTCTGAGCTGTGTTTGCTTGGGGCTCGAGACGTGTACTGGCACATCCATATACAAAATGGAAGGGAAGTCATTACAATAATTTAAACCAGTGATACATCTCGGTATTTGGAACACATTTTGTATCTTAAGTTTTTGTCTCTGAACATATACTACGGAGATATTTTAGTTTTATTGAAAACAAGCTGGCAACACTGCAGGTTTCACTTTCATTAGGTCAGTACATCAACAAAAACGCGTCGTGGAGCCGCGCGGCTCGTGAGTATAAAGATAAAGACATACCATGCCGTGTCTGCTACGTCGTAATAAATAAGTACATCTGAATTCTCCAGTAACGCATACTGTAACCCAAACTCACAATCTAAGGATATTGTTTATCGTTTCCTTCAACTTCAAACTGATATTCTTTCGTAGCTGATACTGCTATAATTTAATAAACCAAACCATGTCTCTGTCTTATAAACAGAAAGGTTTATTTGTAGACTCCTACAAAGTGTACCAGATGGTATTTTTAAGGGGACAGCAAAAGAATAAGCAATGAACCAAATGTTTCACCCGTTTCACAGATATTGTTCAAAATGTCTACCATTTGGGCACCTGCAAACCTAACACCATTTTAACCAATTATGTCGCACTATAACAAAAACACCCTCATTGTTGCGTATTTCTGCAGCCAGATAAATGCATTCTCTCAAAGATTCGAGGACAGTAGTTGCTCTTTTGTAGATCCAGAAGGTTCATATCGCGTGGAAAGAAAGTCATTACATTAATTTAAACCAGCGGTAGATCTCGGTATTTGGACCACATTTTGTATCTTAAGGTTTTGTCTCTGACCATTTCCTACGGAGATCGTTTTGTCGAAAACAAGCTGCCGACACTACCGATTGTGTGTGTTCAGCACATAAACAAACACTACTGCTACCACGCGTCTCCTCCTATGTTTACTGTACGAACGTAGGCCAATCACAACCGTTACCTGCCAAAACATAGGCAAAAGTGAAAGTGGTCGACCTGTTCACACTCGGAAACCAGATCAAGTCCCTGACCAACCTCAACGCAACGTTGTCGACATACCTCGCGTCTGAGTCGTTTGGAGTATTCCTTCACGTCTTTTAAGTGATTAATTATTTCGAAACCCTGTGTGATGTACGATAATTACTACCGAAATTTTGTCAGAAATAAGTTACTCTACGCATCTTACAAGTAAAAAACTGTTATCTTTGTACATTCTTGTGGAATTACGCATCCAATTTGGAACAAAAACCATTTATTTTTTCGAAATCGGCTGACCAAAGAACAAAATCCATAAGACTTTTTTGTTTCTAATGCTTCTATGAAGCACATATTAGAAGGAATGTAATGAGTTCCCTTCCAAGCTGTATGCTCTAATATCGGCTCGTTTTGCATGGTAACATGACTAATTTATCGTATTCAGGATACTCCATGTCTTGTGAAACATGTCATTGGTTGTTTCGGTTGATTGGATATCGCTGCTCCTTCGACATGTAGAACTACCAATGCGCATAGTACCAGGCAGAAACACGTTTGTTACAAATTGGCTAACGAAGAATGTGAAGTATTGCGCTAGTTCTTCCACCACCCCTCTTTCTTTATCAGGAGTCAATACAAATGCAGACACGATTCAAGAGACAGCCTATACATGTGTTCGACAGACGATAACATATGCCGCAAGAGTATGAGCTCGGTTTAACTGCATGTTGCAAATATGGACCTGTGTAAACTGCGCTGCATTACGAAGTGGGACTTACAAATGTTCTCCTCTCAGAGTGCTTTCAATCTTTTTTCCATGGTTGTACAGGTTACAGTAATCAAAATTGTATTTAAATAACATGCAGTGCCCACCAGATTCGTTTCTAGTGTTCTGGTTTTTTTTTTTATATACGTATTTATTCCCAACATATAATTTTCTACATGTAGGTAAGATTTCCTCCAAAACTATTGCATCTAGGAAGATCATATTTTTTATCTGCAAAACATCATATGAGCTTTAAAATGAGTGGAGTAGTTTGTCATATTTAACATACAATTTATTTGAAAAATCGAGTTGTGTTTTAACTGTATATAAGTAGCAATTTTCACTATAAAAATAGAATTTTAAAGAGCTAGTTCATTCATTTTGTCAGAAATACTGCTTTTCACAACCGAGGTTTCATTTCATAAGTGCACTTAAGGGAAGTTCTGTATACCAACATTGCGTTTTCTGAGCATTAATTTACATACCCGTCATATGCCTTGCTTTGGATCTACAAACTTGATCTTTACATATATTCTACCCTAAATACTGTATAATCTGTACTACAAAGAACGCCCAAGACTGTACCTCCCGTCTACGTCACATTATTTTATCGTTATAGGAAGTCTTGACCATTTTATTGGTTGCTTTAAGCCACGGTGCAAGAATGTGCCATTCCTTTTGCTAGGTAATCTTAACCAATAACCGAAACAAAGGATACAAAACGGTGTAGAATAATATAACGAAAAACGTATATGTTTACGTTTTCCATTGCATTGGCTAAAATAGGAAAGGGTAAAATGAGTGCGGTCATTTTGTCACACAGATCTCTTATCATGATTGGTCACCAACCTTACCGGCTACAGTGGGACACGCCTTTGAAGGGGTTGATATCTAAGGGGAAAAGTTGATAAGCGCCCATGGTTATGGAAATGGATGTGTATCTGAGATGATTTTCGGTGAATCAAATTAAAGTTTGAATGATACTTATTAAATACATATCACGGTAGCACATAAGAAGCAAGTAAACAGAACAGTATTCCCACAGCAATATCAATGTTTGGCACTGCATAGGAACAAATATAAATAAATTAGTGAATAAATGATGAATGAATAAATAAATAAACAAACAAATAAATAAAGTAGTACGTTTTTCCTTTAATTCAAACTGTAATTGGTTAATTACCTTTACTAACCTATTGCTGATCATAGGAATGTAGTAGGAATACAGACAAAAATATAACAAAATTGTCATATTCATGTAAACTATATACATAAACACACTCATCTCTAATTATTAGAGCAACTGCTCGATAAGCGGAAGATCCATGGTTCAAATTCCGGCTATGACTGAATTTTTCAATCTTGATTCCACCTCTTAAACATTCATCTGCAGTTACATGACCAATCATGTAAACGTCGGTTGAGAAGGTTGGTAAAATGCACCGTGAAGGGACGGTATTTATGAAATCCAGGGTACAAGGCCACCAATACTTGACGATAGCTAAACAAATGAATACTTTCAAGTATGACACTGCTAAACAGAATAATCCTGTAAACACTACGTTTTCTGTAGGTATGGTGTGCATCACTATCGCTGATACTATGTCTCACATCCGGTTCGGAGGCGCTAGCGTAGACGTGCCTAACGTATCTTCTTATGAGCTAATGACGTTGGCGTGTCGCTTTACTCCGCCTTCTTCGTTTTTTCTATGAACTACTGTATTTAGTCTGAAATAAGACCCTTTTTAAAGGGCATAATAGCCGAAATCGTAAAATGAAAACAAGAAATGCATTAATGAAGTATGAATTTAATATTCTCGTAAACCTTCTTAAATAAAGGCCTTGGCTAGCCGAAGAGCGCTCATATAGAAATATAACAAAACGGACTACAGAGAACAGGCAAGGGACACCTCGCCAAAACAGCCCAATGGACAAACATCTTAATACAAAAGTTAGAATATTGGTTGAATAGGACCCATGGTCAAGTTGGGCTTTATCTTACACAATTCTTATCTGACACGGGCGATTCAAAACCTACCTCTACAAAATGACTTTGGTAAACAGTGAAGCATGTGCGTATTGCCAAGAAAAGGATATGGCAGAACACACAATATTAATATGTAGTAAATGAAATCAATTAAGACGAAAATATGTCCAGCAAATCTGAGAAAATAGTACCAAGAAGAATATTATAGCACACATGCTAGAAAGCGAGAAGAAATTATTATTGAGATGATAACTAGGATTCTCAAAGATAAGGAAAAGGATGATCTACGGGGATGCCACTTGAGCGAAGTTATGCCGAGAGGCGGTTCCGTAATGTGTGCAGAATAGATGTTTTTTTTTTTTTTTTAGTTGGTAAAAACCCAACTTATCACAAGAGTGGTGTCTTTTGAAGATATTTCCCCTATCATTGAAAAAAAAAATAATGCTACCACTACCGCCACTACCATAACAGAAAAAGAGAAAAACACATTCGGTTATGGTCATACTTGATGATTTCAACTCAGACTATGGCTGGGCATAATAAATTAATTAAAAGGAAGGAAGGTAACTCCGTATGTAATTAAACTTACATATAGTTATTTGGAAGGTAGGAAAATTCACGTAGGAGAAAAGCTGTGCTTGGACATGCACTGTGGCGTCCCACAAGGATCCGTACTAGGACCAACCTTATGGAATGTATATTATGAACAGGTGTTAAAATTGGACTTAAAAACAGGAGCCCAAATAATAGGATGTGCAGATGGCCTGCTATGTTAATACTGGGAAAATCGAAAGAAGTGGAAGAAAAAAATCCTGTGGTGTCTGAAAAAGATTGATGTATGGATGCTCCAGAAAGGACTGCGATTAGCACCAGACAAGACAGAAATTGCATCTTTAGAGGGAAGGAGAACAATAAAAGAAAGAAATATCAATTTTGCAAATCAGGAAATCAAATCTAAACCATACATAAAATATCTAGGAATACAAATGGCACATAATGTGAGTATGTGGGCGCACATCAGGTATGTTACTAGCAAGGCTGTAAAACTGTTACAATATTGGGAAAATTAATGCCAAACATTGGGGGGCCTAAAATAGCTAAAAGAAGGATAATGGGAAGCGTGGCGAACTCAATCATATTGTACTGCGCACCTATTTGGAACACTTGGCTACGGAAAACTACTTGCAAAAAATTGATAGAAAGGGTCCAGCGTAAGATAGCTATAAGAATTGCTACAGTCTCCACAAAAGTAATCCAAGCTATTGCGGGTACTATACCCATACATTAGCTATAGAATTTACATACGGCACAGAAAACAGGAAAACTCAAAAGAAACTAGCAAGAAAAGACACCATGAACAAGTGGCAACAAGACTGGAAAATAGAAACTGAAGTGGCACAATGGACAAAGAGGCTTATACCGCAGATAAAACCATGGATTACAAGGAAACACGGAGAACTAGATTTCTATTTAAGCCAGTATTTGTCAGGATATGGTATTTTCAAAACTTATTTGCATAAAATGGGTATAGTAAATAGCAATTACTGCTCATTTTGTGGAGAAATAGATGCCCCAGAGCACACCATACTTTGTTGCTGTAAAAGGAATGACATAAGAAATGAATGCACTAGAAAGATGACTGATACCTGAAAGTATAATTGAAAAAATGCTGGAGAGCAAAAATAATTGGGAAATTATTCAAAAAATCATATTAACTATTATACAACTAAAGGAAACGGATGAAAAAAGGTCGATAAATACCTAAGTGGTTGCTGCCTTTGAAGTATGTAATGCCGAGAGGTAGTTCCACACAGCTGCAATGATATGCTGGAGGGGTTTTAGTCGGTGGGAGTCCAACAGTTGCCAGTGAGATCACTGTCACCAGTACCAACAATACCACCAGCACTATTAGGACCACTATCACTGCAGCCACTACCATCACCACTATTACACCACTACCACCACCACTACCATTAGTACATTCAATCTATTATTCCATTAACCCAATTTCTCCTAATAAATTTAAAGAAGCGGCGAAAAGTTTGAAAAGATTCAATAGAGCTGTTTGTGATGAAAATAGAGCTGTGATTTTCTTAATGATGAATGTTACATTATTATTGACGTAATCATCAATTATTTGTTTTTGTTGTTGCTGCTATTATTTATTATTATTACTATTATTATTACTATTACTATTACTATTACTATTACTATTACTATTACTATTACTATTACTATTACTATTACTATTACTATTACTATTACTATTACTATTACTATTATTATTATTACTATTATTATTATTACTATTATTATTATTATTACTATTATTATTATTATTACTATTATTACTATTACTATTATTACTATTACTATTATTACTATTATTATTATTACTATTATTATTATTACTATTATTATTATTATTATTATTATTATTATTATTATTATTATTGTCATTCATGTTATTGTAATTAATCAAATATATAAATGCTGACGCACCATAGAAACAATTAAATTCACAAATACATCGAAATGCATCGAAACAGCATCCTCTAGATGGGCACCAGTCGAAAGGATCATATGTCAACTACGTTTCATGATTTCAGAATATTTTGAGATAAATGTTATAGATGTTTAGTATTGTAATGCAACCGGCAGCCAGTGTCTCACACACTTCTCCTTCCCTACACAAGGAGGAGTCTCTAATCATGTTAAATTAGGTTAGTCACCTCTAGTTGTTTACGTTAACAAGAGTACGTATAATTAATTATAAGGGGTCATGTCTGACCTCTCCTTTGTTTCACACCTAACATAATATCGCTCGTTAGTGCCTCTTTGTACTACACTAGCAATAACGACGGGTTGAAAACTAGTTTTGGTTGGGTAAATGCGGGAAGCCTTACGAAAGTGCTCTCTAGGATGCCAAATACCTACACACACGTACGTGCGCACGCACGCGCATACGCACACACATGTGAGAAACAAAGCTTTTCAAGTATTTTATGCAGTCGGGCATAATCACATAGAATATAATTATGTGTATCATAGAAGGTCCTGAGTTGTAGTTTTGTCATCGATTTTTCCAGGTTGGCCAATGGCTAACGTAAAAGGCCGAACGCATAACTTCCTCTTTTATTACTTACAGGAGTTAGCGCTGTCTATGCTGTATGTGCTTAAAGCATTTAGTACTTAAAAGTAGTTTTTGTGTTGGTTAGACACAAAAGTAAAGCACAAAAGTACACCGCTATCATAACGCAAGAGAGCAGCTACAAAGATAACACAATACAGTGAGATGCCCAAGTAATGCTGGCATATAGACAACGATGCTCAGTTGCTACTTTAGCAAAGCACAGGCCTTCTTGACTCGGACCGTTCATAGCACCAGATTCCATGCATTTATCTTACTTGCATAGACGTTTTTGTCTTCGTTGGTCATATGGAGGGCTTTGATTTGAGAAACAACTGACAGAAGTATAGGTAAAGTACCAAAATATGGTCCCCTGTTTACTACTGTTAATAACTCTAGCATAGCTTGCATGAAAAACAGTGCCTATTTTACTATACATTCAGGTAAGATTACAGTTAGATATACCTAAGGTCACTGTAATAATAACTTGACTTAGAGGTCAGCGAATAATGATGAAATAAAAAGTGACATTTCTTTGTTCATTACAAGTGTTCGAACGCGCCCGCGCGCGCGCTTGGTGTGTGTGTGTAGTAACGGAGGGGGACACCTTGACCCACCGTGATCCCGAGATGGATTTTTCGCGGGTTACCACCAAGGGGAACGATGAGCCGAGGCTGCGAAGCCCAGAGACGCACAGAAGTCCCTAACAGTTTCAAATATTGACACCTGGCGCACAACCGAAGTGTTCCTCTACCCAGGGAGAGGGCGACGAGGTGACTCTTGCGGCCCGGGCAGTAACTTTCATGGAGGACTAGGGAAGAGTGTTTCAGTGCGCAACCAACAGTGCCATCTGTTCGCATTCACCGGAATGTACCGCGCTACCAACCAAACCTGAAAGATGACAAGGAAGGTAAATGAGAAATGAAAGGAAGGGAATCCGTGAAGAAGAGATTAATACAACCAGCATTCGCCTAAGTAAAATGGGGAAACCACGGAAAAACCTGTATCAAAGCGTGCGGCCACAGGGACCGAATCCGCTATCTCCCGAATGCGGGTCACAGACGTTACCACTTGAGCCATCCCGCTCGGTGTCTTTTACCGTTATTGCTTGCCGAACTATAGGGTTTCTTAACGATTGTTTCATCAGTATTCAAGTATTGAAAGCACTCGCATTCACTCGCACAAGGTTGAGAAATAATTCCACATAAACAAAATTACCCGCCTAAGTGAGATCAGCGAGTGTTTCAATGTACGGACAAGTACGTGCCCCCTGCAAGTAAAATTCTGTTCAGAGGAGTTAAAAATGTCCTCAGTATCTGCGTTTTCTCTAAGACTATTCAAGTTACAACCGGACGAATTTCTTTAGTAACAGTGTCTCTGCTTATTCTGATTATATTACAAAGTTCAACCTTTTATCTGTTAAAGCCAATAAAAAGCTAACAAGCACTAAGCTTCCTTTTAGAAAGTGCTCACAAGCAACAACTTTATGCTAACTTGTGTTGTTTAGCTAGAGAGGCCTTCGCGACGTTGAGAATACAAATATGCCCAATAAATATTTAGAGAAGTTCCGAATCGTGCGTTTATCCTTCCACTTGGGACCAGATCGTCACCTTTGTATTGCTCTTTCTTCTAGATTAATACTTTTTACAGTAGCTTGTGTCTTTCCCAACTTGTTCTGTTATATATAGGGTGCAAATATGCTGCAAGGGTCTGTAAACGACATGTACCAAGTGGTAATGGTTTGTTTATGAATTCATGTACAGAGACGTTTTATTCAAACACTAGTACATTAAAGCCCAGGGGGATTTGCCTTCACCTGCTGTTTGCCGAGGTACGAAACCAGTGGTCGTCATGCACTCATTTGACTCCGAAAGTCGGCCGCTGCGTGGTCAAACGGTTGCTTTTTGAATTCAACGAGAGATGCCAATAGGAGCTTGTAATGGACGGTTGGGTGGAAGATGAGCGAGTCAACAATTAGCGTGTGCTGGTGAAAATCTGAAGTTCTGCAATTACCAGCGGTCGGCATATCTCGGTCCACGCCGATGAGTATTTTTGAAGTATTAAAATCCAAGATAACTTTAGTTCCTGTGTTCTTTTCATAATACCCGTACATACCCTGATGAGAATAAATCTCATGAGTTCTACTGGAGCAGCTGTGGCAAAGATACGGAAGGAAGTCCAATAATCGACCAACGCAGCATACAACAGGGATCAGCTACTTCAATCTGTATAAAATTGACGCCCAGAACGATGGAGTAATACTCCAGCATCAAATCGGTAACAACGGGACATCTTCACTTCCGTTACAAATTGGCGATCACGTAGGACTTTCATTATTCCGCATCAATGTAGTTCCGTTTGATTCACGAAAGTACTTTAACATCTTATACGATAAATATCTGTTCATTAGTGACTCCTTTGGTACTGCTACGTTTAGGAAGTCTATCAATACTTGTTGACAATGTCCAAGGGCATAGTCAAGTGATCGTCGCGTAACCTATTGCGATACGGACTTTCAGTATAGTTCAATTTGGAGAAACTCGCAAATATATGCAGAGCTATACTCAGTCTTATACAAATTATTATTGCAAATGCTTATATCTCTATCTACTTTATTTAAATCGACATGAGCACTTTTAGAAAGTATATTATTTCTAATTTTCTTGTAAGTGCAAGGGAAATATGGGAATACAGTATTTTTAAGTGCTAATCAAATGTTTTAAGAACTGGTTGCCATGCGATGTCTTGGAAATTCCGTTCTCTTTGCAAGGTCAAGAGATAAACTAATTACATACTCCTGTTTGAGAATAGTATTAACAAATTCACACATATAACAAATAGTATCTCGGAAATGGTCCACTAAAAACGTATTGGACATAAATTGTGTTTTAAGGAGGTCCACGTGTTTTATTTAGTAAGACTTTGTCTCTCACCGTTTAGCATTTATATAAACGTCATCCAGAACGGAAGTCTTCTGAGGACATTCCCAGAAATTTCAAGTTATGATCTGAAAGTGCCCTAGAATCCCGTTTGTGTCCGTCGCTGGATACTGACTATCTGGTTGTGTTTCTGCACGTCACGCGCAAGAACTAATTCACCCTGCGACTGTAAGAGGTGCGGAAGTAACGGCTAATTACGTAAGCGTCTCCAAAAAGACAAGATCATTGCTGCTGTAGAGATTCAGAACTGGCAAAGAGTGGGGCTGTATTTGTAACAACTTAAACTGTTCCGTTCCATTTCATTATGCATTACACATTTGTGATAAAGAGGATGGCATATTTTTTGCGGATTCACTTTGTAATCCTTGAACCTTCAGTAATATTGTTATGATTAGATTGACATGCCTTGGTTCTCTCAACACTGTAAGTAGCCATTTGACACAATGTAACCTTGAGCACCCTGAACCTAGATTATAAAACAACTAGAACTGGCTCAAATTCCTAAAATAATTTAGCCAATATAAAACTCAGTCACTGGAAGAAGGTCAAGCTTTATGTCGAGACAGCATTTCTATCGGTGCACGAAATACTCTTTCAAAAGTTATGGAGCAATACTCGTGAATTTTAGAGGATTTTACAATCCCAACACATTTGCCGGTTTATTCCTTCTAATTAGCGTTGCTAACTTTGACCGTCCATGGCTTTAAATGTTCTGCTTCTAAATTTTAACTTATATTACGGATTTTAATTGCGCTTTCAGTTCTGCATTAAATATTCCGTCTAGACTGGAAAAGTTCGCTAAATACCTAGTTTATCTGTAATATATGGAAATGTACGTTTTCCTTCGCGTCGGCATAGACCCCAAACTGGCAAATAAAACGCGAGTCTTTGTGTGGATGAATGACACTTTTATATAACAGAACATTATACAGGATGACTCGCAGTAACAACAATAGTTCTTAATATATTGTGGGGCATTTTAGTAGTAGATTGAAAGTTCCAGTTGCCACCGATAGAAATGGTTTATAAGATAGCCTCACCTTTAATTCTCAATTGATCAAAGCACAGAAATAATTTGCAACATCTGGATAGTGGAAAGCGAACATGTTAGGCTTCTAACAGAATACACTTGCAAAGAACATTTTGATTCTTGTTGAGATCGTAGACAAGAAAAAGACTGGCAAATGCTTAATTCCTAACATTAAAGATACAGGACGACGATTTAATAACTGCGGAAACGAAGAAACAGCAAAACTGAGGACAATCCTTCTGCCTATCACGAAATACTACAATGTCATATTACTGCTAAAACCTTCTAATAGTCCTTCTAATGGTTTTATTGAATTTCCTCCGGATATATATTTGCCTCTAATTTCTATAAGAATCTGGTGTGTTGCACTCTAATGAGTTTCCCTACTCTGGAACTAACCATTCTTATGAACTCCCATTCCTTTGTCTCCTTCGTGTTAGTTGAGATAAACATTGGCAGAAACTATCTTACTGTTTATGTTCTTGTAGGTACAAAGGAAATATGGGAATACAGTAGGCTTTGAACGATAGTCAAATCTTTTAAAGCTTTGAGATTCCGTTCTCTTTGCACGGTTAAGATATATAAAAGAATAAATCACGATCTCCCATTTGACGAAAGTTTTAGTTTTCCAAAATTCATACAAATAATAAGGAATACCTCCGAAATAGTTTACTCTACAAAAAACTTTTGGGGGCATAAATTGTGTGTTTTCACACGACCTACATTTCTTGTAGAGTATGATTTGATCTATCGCTTAGGGTTTACCAGTATTGTGCAAAAGTCTGAGTAAACAGAACTACAAAGGCTATAGCCAGAAAATTTAAAATATACATTTCATTTGTCACATAAATAACTCAAACATAGGATATTTTAATCAAAATCATTAGAGCCATTTTCGAAAAACTTAGTTTTCGAAAACTTTTCTGTGTAAAGGGTAGTTTAGGGCAGAGGAATTTACTTCAAAATTTCGTGTCGCATCCTTAAGACATTAAACTTAAATACCAACATTGGTTTTTAACCGAGTTATGCCGTCCACAGCCTGATAGACACAGACACACACACGGACCTTTTTCTAAAAATGCTTTTTCTGGATTCAGGGTGCTTTGAAAACAAATGTCGACAACGATATTGGGTGGAATACAATACTTTCTCTATTTATTATATGTAGTATAGAAAGTAAAAAGGGAATATTATGTCCAACCTGACATCAGTAAGTGCTCAACTTATATTTACAATCAACAACTGAAAAAAACTATTTTTCTCTATAGTTAAGACTTGTCAATTCCAAAATGTGTGCTTGCTTTCCTTGTAGTGGAGAATATTTATATTCAGCAGATCCACCACTATTACGTTAAACTCATTTATAATATATAATATGTACAAACACTGGCGGAAAAAAAATGCAACACCAATAAGGACTGTGTTTATCAACACATGGGCATAGTATGTGGATATTGGAGGTTACAGAACTAGTGATTGATGTATCATGGTTGGTGGACAATAGATGGTACTGCACAGCAGTATCTCTATGCCTTCAGTGTCCACTGTGCAGGCACTGTGGTACCTCAACAGTTGAATGGTGCTGTCAAACGACACTCTAGGGTGTTGCGATGCCACGACAACGCTCACGTGCTCCTGTATCACAGCTACAGCCATTGGAACGGTGTCGAATTGTTGACCTCCGCGAAGCTGGATGGACCTGTCGACAAATTGCTGCACATCTTGGGCGCAATGTATCGGTGGTGTGTCGGTGTTTTCAGCAATGGTCTGTGGAACATTCTCACTCCCGTAGACCAGGTTCTGGGCGACCACGTTCTATAGACGCACGTCTGGATCGACGCACTGTACGGGCATCAGTGAGTGTCCGAACAGCATCCAGGGAGGCAATACGGGCTCAGGTAACCCCTGGAGTGTCAGCACGGACTATTGGAAACCATCTTGCTGCAGCAGGATTCAAATCACGTGTGCCCCTAGCCAAGGTACCACTTACACCACAACACTGTCATGCACGTCTCCTCTGGTGTCGAGAAAGGCCTCATTGGACAATGCAATGGTACCCTGTTGTCTTCAGTGATGAGAGTAGATTCTGCCTGTATGCAAGTGATGTGTACGTGTACGGCGTAGAGCTGGTGAACAAACTCGTCCAGCGTGCATTCGTCCACTACACAAAGGCCCAACTCCTGGCATCATGGTGTGGGGTGCCATTACTTACAACTCGCGCTCGCCTTTGGTTTTGTGCAGGGACGTGAAACCAGTGCCAGCTACATCCAGCAGATGATTAATCCTGTGTTACTGTCATTTCTTCAACAGGAAGGTGATGTGCTGTTTCAACAGGATAACGCACGTCCCTATACAGCTGCAGCAACGCAACGTGTTCTGTATGGTATACAACAACTGTCCTGGCCAGCACGGTCCGCTGATTTCTCTCCCATTGAACATGTATGGGACATGATGGGAAAGAAAGTGACTGGGCCTCCACGGTCAGCCACAACCATTGCCAAACTGCGACCACAGGTGCAAGATGCTTGGGACAGTGTATCACAGGGTGCCATTCGCCATCTGTACGGTCGTCTGCCTGCACGAATAGATGCCTGTATTGCTGCCCAAGGGGGTTACACCAAATATTGATGTAAATATTGGGACATACCTCCTTGTGACATGTCTACGTCATTTGTGCTGATTTTGTGATCATATGACACTATCATGACATACTACCGCTCACTTAACTCTGTATTAAATTTAAGCAATCTTGATGGTGTTGTATTTTTTTTTCACTAGTGTATATACTGGCTGTGCCATGAGATACTGTATGGCGTCATCTGTTTAGACGCTGAACCTAGAGCTTAAGGTGCCTAAACTTGGTGTTCCGTGACGCAGGCGATTGCGAGTTTGAGTCCCGCTTCGGGCATGGGTATTTATGTGGTATGTAAATATGCGTGTGTGTGACACACTGAAACGGGTGAACAATCGGAGGAACAATGGATAGTAAAAAGTAAAAAAAAAAAAAAAAAAAAAAAAAAAAAAAAAAAAAAAAAAAAAAAAAAAAAAAAAAAAAAAAAAAAAAACAAGAATATTCTTAGAAAAAAAACATCCACAAGTCGTATGACGTGTGTCGAAGAAATTGCCTGGACACTAAGGCGTTCAGGTCTGAATAGTGAGAGAGAATCTTGCACGTCTCAGCAGCAGAAGGTTATATGAAACAGCACGTATTCTGCCAAAATCTGTCTCAAACTGTGTTCTGTCCGGTCGATATTGAAGATCCGTGCATCTGTAACTAACATCGCTAACGTAAGACAACATGAATTTGTCAACAGTGGATCTTGAGGTTTCTGCGAATATAAATAAAACAGTAGTGGGGACATTGATATGGTTATCTAAATAAAATCAATACTTTTTACTATCTTTATTTTATTTTACACTCGTGTGAATTTGAGGGGCACGTTATTTGATTACGTTTCACATTTAATTACGTTACTGTATTATTTAGTGATATACAGTTATAGTTAGCTTGATAGGCAATACACACACGCACACATTCACGCTCACGCACACACCCACACACACATGTTGGGTGTCCCAAACAGCCACCGACAACGCTTAGTATATTGTGCGGGACGGCAAACTGATCAGTTTGCAGATAGAAACACCTGTTCGGAAATGCTCTAGGCTGTAGCGCATCGAAGTGTGAGATGGTTGTATGTTCACATTTCGTCAATAAATCCAACATCATTACAAACGTGCTTCGAGCTGTGTACCTCCTACGTCATGGCAGAGTCTATATCGGCGGTGGTGAGTCTGGTGCTCATGTCCCAATACGTGCGGTTATCTTTGAAGATTTTCAGTCGCTCCGTGAACTCACGCCATAAGGTCCTCCGCTGACGTTTGCGGCTGGTCGTCCTAAAGGTCTCACACAAATGCCTCGGCTGAGATCTTATCTCGTGGGTGTTGAAGAAATAATAACCACAGTTATTATTGTGAAACCTTTTTTTATTCCAGTCCACAGTAAATGCTACTCTTCCTACCATATACCCTTTGTTATCGACTTCGTCACTGACTTTTCCTCGCGGTACTGGACGGCGCTGATACTAATGTTGCAGGGGTGTTGTAATAATGTCGGAGTGTGTTGTAGGGCTCTCGGTGTGTGTGTAGGACTCGCGGGGTATGTTGTAGGACTCCCGGGGTGTATTACAGGACTGGCGCTCGGGGTGTATTGCATGACTGGGGTTTTAAAATGCGTGTTCGCTGGTTTTATAACTTTCTCATTTCCCCTGACTATACCCTTACCTTCTGTCCATGCGTTTGCCGTCATTGGTGAAAATTCATATTGTACGCGCGGCTCCCGAATTTCCACCTATAGGCATGCCTTGCTGTGGCGGGAGTTCCAGGAGGGGATTCCGCCTCACTGCACATGGCGTCCCTATTAGCCTAACAAAAGGCACAAAAGGATTTTTCGCCTTTTGTTCAGCATTGTCTGCGTCGTCACACTAATGACTGTTTTACCCTGAGTTGGAGCAAACTCTAGCTGGTACACGTCTACCTGCTACACGGAATGATCGGTTGGCGAACATTTTGTTTCAGAATTTGCTTTAGCAATTGATTTGATTTATCCCGCTACACGTTATAGGGGTGGCATAAACCATACTCTTCATACAACTCCACAGGAAATAGTCGAGAGGTGTCAGAACTGGCGACCGTCCTGGCCGTGGAACTGGCCCACCTCTACCAATCCAAGTGTACATCAAAGTGTACTGGAGCTCATTTCGGCCATTTCTGCAGTTGTGTACTGGTACGTATCGGACTGCTGTGGGGGAAAAAAACCTTACTGTATTGGAAACCACACGAGTAACGCAGTAGAATGCGCACCAAGGACTGTGCGGAGCAATGCGGCACGTCGCAAGAATGGTATTATGTTCAGGTCCTTCATCACAGTACACAGGTAGCTGAACGGCTGCATGCCTTCCGTATTGAGATACAAAAACAAATGTTAACAAATTGTTACAACCGTTCGTTCTTAAACTTCAAGGCTCTCCAGCGTCCAAACCGTGCATTTTCGGACAGACTTCCTGTTTGAAAGCCAATAAGTTTACTATCTTGCACAACATACTAAGCGGTTTCTTTTTTTTGGGGGGGGGGCGGGGACACCCAGTACATGTGAGTCATTTTACCAAAAGTGTTCAACGTATCCACAATGTTGATAGGTTTGACATACACCAATGTCTTTAAATGCCCCCATAACCAGAAATCCAATGGATTGATGTCCGGCGAATGCGGAGGCCATGCTACTGAAGCTCATCGCCCTATCCATCGTCCATTAAATGTTTGGTTTAAGTATCAGGATCGCGTAAGTCCCAATGTGTGGACAGGAATTGCGGGTGACAGAACCCTCGAACTATACATTTTACAGAAAAGATTAGCAGGTGCTGTGTATCATCGATCCCTGCGCGATGAGAGTACTTTTGGAGAAGCTGTGCTTGAGGAGCGACGACGCATGTGGTTTATGCATGACGAGGCACCACCCCATTTTGTACACATCGTGCAACAGTACTTAAATCAACTCCTGTTGCAATATGGGAGACTTTTTAAACACTGTATATACGAGCCAGAATAGCAACGAATAATTTTAAGGCGTGATTCAGAGATTATATTTGAGTATTTTCTTTTAGTGAATGTATGGCTGCAAACGTCTTCTTGTCCAGCTAGGGCATTAATATGTTTGAAACACCGCGTAGGGTTAGACGATGTTCCGCCGCATAGATCGCTACTCGTTTTTACTACAAGGTATTAGGAGAGTTTTGAAATAAGAGTTGCTTGTAACTTTAATTTTGAGAAATAAGATACAAAACTTTTAATTCTTGATTTCATTATCGGCACTAAATCCATATGCTCTAAGTAGGTCAGACCTTATTATACACGTTACAACAAAGTACTTTTATTGTTCGTATAATCTCACAATATATTCTTCTCAAAACCTTGTTAAAATACGCCGAAAACATGTTTACAGGTTCCCTAAAATAAATCAAGTGGCCTGTAAATAAAGAGACGTACCGAAATGACATTTTGACCCCATTTTTTCAGTCACGATCTGTACTTGCAGTAGCAGAATCTTGTTGAAACCACCCATATGATTTCTTTTCTTCTGTCAGTTCACGAAAAAATGGGGTCAAAATGTCATTTCGATACCTCTCTTTACAGTGTGGTCGTAAAATATTGGATCAATTATGCGTCGCGCTAACAGAACACCAACCTCCAAATCTCCGATCATAATGAGTGACTTCTTGAATGCGATTGTGAATTTTGAGATGCCCAATACCGACTGTTATGAGTGTTCACGCGACCATTTTGATGAAACCACGCCTCATCTGAAAAGAACAGAAGCTATGGATCGATTAAACCATCGTTCACGACATTTCCCGCATTTTCTATAAGGTAAGATTTTTATACGTTTTACGTGTGACTTGTCCACACACACACACCCACCCACACACACCCACACACACCCACACACACACATTTCACTGGACACACTAAAAATGTGCGTGCCAACAAGCACACTCAACATTTACACTTCACTTTGTACACTATTTACAGTTTTCCGCTGTTTTCCTGCGCGGACAGGTTGCAGTTCCTGGTTGGTTTCCGAGACGCGGGCCTCTGCCTTCGTGTGTGTGTGGCCTGGGGCCTGGATTGCATGGACGTGCATTAGTCGGCGAGCCGTGCCGCGTCTAGAACATTTTAATTCTTGCGGGCTTGCGGGGCTTTGGCTCGCATTTGCCAATGTTGGCGATCACGTAGTTATCGTGGTTTCTAATGCGCGTTCGTGTTACCTTAGCTCTTTTTGTTATTGCCTCCGGGATGGGTGGGATCTGGGTTTCGAGGTGAAAGATTTGATTACTGGTTAGGAGTGGAGCAGAGGATTTTTTCTAAGAGAGAGGTTCTGGAGGGTTTTAATTTGTTTGAGGCCGGTTTAGGAGGCATTGGCCCAGGCCACACATGCATACAGGGCCACCGAAAGAATAAATGACCTGTATAGGATCACCTTGAATTTCAGTTTCAGCTGTTTACTGCGGAAGATGTGGGCGCATAACTTCGGTCGCTGTGTGCCTTCGTTGGCACTATTTTTAAATGGGTGAAACAGCACATTGTGCGGTCCATGGTGACGCCTAGGTATTTAATATACTGACGACAGCGAAATATTTGACCACCGACCATTGGATATATTGCCAAAGTGTGATGCCACTTTAAGAAATGTATTAACTGGCATTTATATAGGTTAATTTTGATTTTCCAATACTGGAACCATGAGAGGAAGTGGTTTATGTATCTTCGCATTTCTGCAAGGCCGAAACGAGGATTTTTGAAGTGGCTGTGTATTGCAGTGTCGTCGGCATACATGGCCACCTTGCATCTGGCGTCCACTGCGAAATCAGTGGTAAATAATATATACAAAAAGACCACATGAATGCCCGTTCTGGGACACCAGCCCGCATTACTCGTCCCCTGGAGGAGTTTCCCATTTGGATCTAAAATCGCCGATTTTCTAGGAAATTGTGCAAGAAAGACAGGTAATTTTGAAGGGCCGGGAAATTGCGGCGCAGTTTATAAATGAGGCCGTTGTGCCAGCACCGGTCAAACGCGGCTTCTAGGTCCAGAAATAGCGCCAACGTTGAAGCGCATGGAACGGAATGGCTACACCGGCGTCCAGTTGCGCCAGATGATTTCCTGCGCCAGGCCTCTACCAAAATTTTAGGTTAGTGATGATAGGACCACCGAAAATAAAAAATTACTGCAGGCACGAGAGGTGTGCCATATGATGGCCACCTTGAAGGCCCTAAAAACTAACCAGAATGTCACACAATGTTTTAACTGTCATCAGTAAAGACATGCTTTCATAAATTGCAACAAGACCTCCTGGTGTATCCTTTGCGGTGACCTCCACCACCTGGCTGACTGCCCAAAAAAGGCAAAACAGGTCGTTGTACCCCACTCTGCAAACGGTGGGGAACCGCATCCTGCCAGCTACAGGGGGTGTGAGGCGTTCCGAAACGAAAGTCACCGTCCTCAACTGGCAACCATGGCCAGGAGCTTTCCTAGTGCTCCGCCAGAGCCAAGACCGATCATGTACGCGGCCCTGGTCAAACCAGGCACCTCCTTTACGGGAGCTGCCGGAGGGCAAAAGGCACTAGTGCCACCACAGAATGGTCCCGCTCTACAACCCTAACAGGCGCCCACCGGTAATCTGGGCGGGTGAAAAGACACCTTCTACTGTTTAAAGACTTAAATCTATCCGCACTCTTGAACAAGCTGTACTCTTTCCTCGTCAAATTCAAAAGCTGCAGCAGCACTATGGAGAAAATTGAAAGCATCATATGTCTCCTCTTAATCCTCTTAGAGTAGATGGCCTGTGTAAGGGGAAGTATAACTTTAACTCGCGTGCTCCTGTGGAATGCAGACGGCATAAATAAATTGACGCCGCATTTTGCTCATGCTTCTGTCACGCTGCCCGCACTGACAGCGTTAGAGTACACGGCTCTTAAAGCTCATGTTAATAACAAAACGGTGATACTGGTAGCACCTTATCGGCTCCTTAACTCCCCAGATTTCATACAAGACCTCGAATAAATCTTCACTTTAGCGTACCATGTTATAACTGCAGGAGATTTCAATGCACGGTACCCCTAGTGGTTTTCTCGCCGGACAAACGCGGCCGCAAATCTCCTGGGTGGACTTATAACATTAAACGAGGACATTAAGGTACACCTCCCTCCCCCCAGAACCCACCTTTTGACACAGATCAGGGCCCTTTGACCCTGAGATTTTGGACCTCGTACTCACAAAACAAAAAACGCGACAGTCTCAAAGAACTTCACTGTGTGTCACAGCCTGGACTCCGACCATCTTCCTGTGCATTTCGACAAATCGGGTGCTATTACAGCCGGTGTATTACACCTCAGGCAGCTTACAAACACATTAGCATGCTACCTAATGGGAAAGCCACCGGCCTAGACAGGACAACTAATGAGGACCTCAAACGCATCCCGAGAAAAACCCTGGTGCAATTAACAAAATTGTTTAACGCACGCTTTAAATGCAATTACTGCCCCCACACATGGAAACTAGCCAAGGTTATCATGCTACAAAGCTAGGGAAGAGTACCAGACACCCTCAAAATTACCGTCCCACCAGTCTTCTGTCCAACATTGAAAAATTGTTCGAAAGACATACTTTTTCGACGACTCGAAAAACAAATCTCGGAGACAGAGGAGCTCTCCAATGCACATTTGGATTTAGAAAAGGGCACTCCACTGAACTGCAGCTACTAAGAGTTGCTGATGACATCACCGAACAATTTAACAATGGGGCTTCAACGTTTGCGCTATTTTTGGACGTAGAAGTTGCATTTGATCGGTGCTGGCATGGTTGCACCGAAACTTTTCTGACCTCAGAAACTGTTTATTTTTAATGGACAGCTTCCTAAAAAACATACACTTCTATGTTCAGATGGACCGTTCCTACTCACATGAGTGGTTTATGCAGGCTGGCGTACCACAAGGGGAATCATGTCCCCCTTTTTGTATATACTTTTCAGTAACGACTTTCCTGTGGACGGCAGATGCATGGTCGCCACGTACACTGACGACACTGCAATCTACAACCACCATAGAAATCCTCGTTTCGCCCTTCTCAAAATGCAGCGGTACACTGACCACTTTCCTGTGGACGGCAGATGCATGGTCGCCATGTACGCTGACGACATTGCAATCTACAACCACCATAGAAATCCTCATTTCGCCCTTCTCAAAATGCAGCGGTACACTGACCACTTCCTTTCATGGCTTCATGACTGGATAGTTGAAATTAATGTAAACAAGTGCCAGCTTATTCACTTTTCAAAACAGCTGCAACTTCCGGAAATGGATCTCACGGTCGGCCCTCAAACATTACACTGTATTCAACAAGTAAAATACTTGGGAGTCACCTTGGACAAACGACTCTCTTGGAACGCCCATCTCATAAATACCGCCAACAAAAGGCGGCAGCGTTTCAAGATGTGCGTCCCCGTCTTTAAAAGCAAAGAAATAAAGACCCGTTACAAACTAATCCTGTATAAAGCCTTCATCCTAACTACACTTTTATATGCGTGCGTGGCCTGGGCAAATTCGCCCATCAAAAAATTCGAACCATCCAAAACGTATGCCTCAGGAAAATAATTCAATGTACACTTCTCACCTCAAGCACTACCATCTAACCGAAACTCCTTACCCCTTACCAGTCCGACCGCATCCACAAACGAGCCAACACGACGTGGGCGCGCATTAGAGGGAACCGAAACCCCCTCATGGTCAACATTGGCGGTGAGTTCAAGTTCAAGTTATTTATTAGAAAAGTGTTGGCCTGGTGCCGGTACAATGGGCCCGGCTTACAGGCTATATTTAACATTTTTTTACATTTGGCTTTGTTTATATATACACTTTTTCGGTGTCTACAAAAAACCCATACGGTGACCATCTGTAGGTCACCGAGAATAGTTTTCTTTTGTCTTTTGTCTGTTTCGTCTTTGGGTTATATATACATATGTACATATTTACAAATTATGTACAGACACATACACGCACGCATTCACCCACACACACACTCGTACAAACATATCTTCACTGGGCACACCAGAAATATGCGTCCCAGCGCACTACACTATTTACACTATGTACACTGTCCCGCGGTGGCAGCTCCTGAATATTTTCCGAGGCGAGGCCTCTGCCGGAACATGTATGTGGCTTAGGGACGAGGTTGCGTGGACGCGCATTAGTCGGCGAGCCAAGCCGCTTCTAGAACATTTTTATCCTAGTATGTTTGCGGTGCTTCGGCTCGCCTTTGCCGATGTTAGCGATCACGTCATTTTCGTGGTTCCTAATGCGCGTCCATGCCGCCATTGCTCTTTTGTCTATTGCCTCCGGGATGAACGGGATATGAGTTTCGAGGTGAAGAGTTTGGGTGGTGGTGAGGAGTGGAGCAGAGAGGATTTTTCTGAGGGAGAGGTTTTGGAGGGTTTGGAGTTGTTTGAGGGCAGTTTTGGAGGCATTAGCCCAGGCCACACATGCATACAGGACCACCGAGAGAATAAATGACCTATATAGTATAAGTTTTGACTTTAGTCGCAACTGTTTACTACGGAAGATGGGGGCGCACAACTTTAGCCGCTGTCTGCCTTTATTGGCGCTATTTTTTATGTGGGTGGACCAACACATTGTGCGGTCCAAGGTGACACCTAAGTATTTAACTTGCTGACGGCAGTGCAATACTTGACCACCGACCGTTAGGTCCGTTGCCAAAGTGTGACGCCGCTTAGAGAAATGAATCAGCTGGCATTTGTCGGGATTAATTTTGATTTTCCAGTCATGTTGCCATGAGAGGAAGTTGTTCACATAACGTTGCATTTCTGCAAGGCCGAAACGTGGATTTCTATGGTGGTTGTATATTGCAGTGTCGTCAGCATACATGGCGACCTTGCATCTGGCGTCCACTGGGAAATCATTGGTGAATAATATATACAGAAAAGGGGACATTATTGCCCCTTGTGGGACGCCAGCCCGCATCACTCGCTCCCGTGAGGAGGAGCGGCCCACTTGGACGTAAAACTGCCGGTTTTCTAGAAAATTGTGCAGCAAGTATAGATAATTTTGAAGAGCCGGGAAATTGTGGTGCAGTTTATAAATAAGGCCGTTGTGCCAGCACCGGTCAAATGCAGCTTCTACGTCCAGAAATAGCGCCAACGTTGAAGCTCCATTGTTAAATTGCTCTGTTACGTCATCAGTTAGTCTGAGGAGCTGTAGTTCAGTGGAATGTCCTTTTCTAAAGCCAAACTGTGAATTTGAGAGTTCATGTGTTGCCGAGACTTGTTTTTGAAGTCGAGAAAGGATACATTTTTCGAGCAGTTTACCAATAGTAGACAAAAGACTAATGGGACGGTAGTTTTGCGGTTGTCTGGTGCTTTTCCCTTGCTTTGGGAGCATGATAACCTTAGCTCGTTTCCAAGTAGAGGGGAAATAGCCTTGCTGCAAACAGGCGTTAAATATCTTTGTTAGTTGCACCAGAGCTTTTCTCGGGAGATGCTTAAGTTCCTCATTAGTCACTTTGTCTGGACCGGCAGCTTTCCCATTAGGCAATTTCCTAATGAGCTTGTAAATTTCCTGCGGTGTTATGGTGGGTAGTTGTTGCTCTTGCTTCTGCGCCACCCAGGTTTGTACCCATGTCTGGACCTCCCGTTCTATTTCACAGTTGGTCACTGGGTTTTCGGTGAATCTGTCTTGGAGACAGTCAGCGAAGACCTCGGCTTTCTCCTCTGCGGAGAAGTGCAAGCCGCTTTGAGTGTGCAGCGCCTCAGTTGCGGAGTTGACGCTCGTGGAAACTTTGAAAGCCTTGAGTAATTTCCACAAAGAAGAGTCCGAATGTGTGGTACTCAGCATTTTGTTTTCCCATTTTTCAGTTTTATTGATTTTAATTTGTTGCCGAATGATGTTGCGTAGCCATTTTGCTAGCACTTTATATTCAGGCTGACGGGTGTATCGCCACAGTTTTGTCAAGCGTCGTCTCCGCGCAATGAGTTGCTCTACCTCGGGGTACGTGCAAAAACCGGGTGGTCTTGTGGTGTATGTGGTAGCATTTCTCTTGGCTGTGTGTAGCGAGGCAGTAAAGTTTTCAATGGCGACATCTATGTCTGCCTCGCTATAGTATGACAGTCTGGGTTGCGCCATCCCGTGCATTTCCATGGTGAACTTATTCCAGTCGGTTTCAGCTCTACTTTGAGGGCCAGAGGCACTGGCTGAAATGCCACCCTGTATGTCGAAATGCACAGGAAGATGGTCGGAGTCCAGGCTGTGATAAACAGTAAAGTTATTTAACAGTGTCGCATTTTTTGTTAGTACGATGTCCAAAATCTCAGCGTCAAAGTGCCCTGATCGATGCCAAAAAGTGGGTTCTGGGGGAAGATGTACCTCAATGTCATCATTATCAGTTATAAATTCAACCAGGAGATTTCCCGCCGCGTTTGCCCGGCGTGAAAACCACCAGGGGTGCCGGGCATTGAAATCTCCTGCAATTATAACGTGCTCCTCTAAAGCGAGGATCTGCTCGAGGTCTTGTGTAAAGTCTGGAGAGTTAGGGGGCCGATAAAGTGCTACCAGCATAACCGTTTTACCATTTACACGTGTTTTAAGTGCTGTGCACTCTAACGCTACCATTACAGGCAACGTAACAGAAGCATGAGCAATAGTATTTCTAAGCAAAATAGCAGTCCCTCCCCCTTGTCTGCCAATTCTGTCGTTCCGAAAGATTTGATACCCCTGGAGCTTAAAAGTGTGCTCGTGCTTTAATTTTGTTTCGCAGATGAATGCGACGTAGGTAGTTTTCAAGTTCGTGTTGCTTCCTGTGGATGCCATCTGCATTCCACAGTAGTGCGCGCGTTAAAGTTGTGCCTCCCCTTACGTGGGCCATTTATTCTAAAAGAGCTGAGAGGAGACATATGATGGTCTCTATTTTCTCCCAAGTGCTGCTGCAGCTTTTGAATTTGGCTAGGGAAGGCTGCGCCTTCATCAATAATGATGGTAAATTTAGGTCTCTGAACATGTTTAATATATCTTTTATCCCACTCAGGTCACCCGTGGGCGCCTGTTGGGGTAGTGGAGGGGGACCATTCTGTGGTGGCACTGGTGCGTTTTGCCCTCCGGTAGTTCCCGCATAGGAGATACCTGTTTGAACCAGGGCCGGGTGTATGATGGGTTTTGGCCCTGGCTGAGCACTGGGAGAGCTCCTGGCTATGGATGCCAGTTGACGGCGGTGACGTTCGTTGCGAAACGTCTCGCACCCCCTGTAGCTGGCAGGATGCGTTTCCCCACAATTAGCACAGTGGGGTACAACGCCCTGTTTGGCCTTTTTCGGGCAATCAGCCAGGCGGTGGAGGTCACCGCAAAGGACACACCGGGAGGTCATATTGCAGTTCCTAAAAGTGTGCCCCAACTGCTGGCAGTTGTAACATTGCGTTATATTTTGGTTTGTTTTCAGGACCTCCACGGTGACCACCATATGGCACACCTCTCGTTCCTGTAGAAGTTTTTGGTTTTCGGTGGTCCTGTCAAGACTTACCTGAAAATTTGGCAGAGGCCTGCCACGTGAAGTCATCTGTCGTACCTGGACGCCGGTGTAGCCTTTTAGGACCAGGTCCTCTTTCACGTAATCTTCCTCTAAGTCAGCTGGAAGACGTTTGATTACGTAGCGAAGAGGTTGGTCCCCACGTGGAGTAAAACTGTAGTTTTTTTTACTCCGGCGTCCTTCAGGAGCTGCATTGTCGGGTTCGCGTCCTGCTTCCGTTGAAGGAAGAGCTTAAGGCAGTCCCTCGTCGTCTGCAATTTATATGTGCCGGCAGGAAGGGAGCCACGCATGATGCGGAGGACCTTTACCGTGTGTTGGACGTCAGGGATTATTATTCTTGGTGGTTTCTGGTTGTCTGATGCTTTTGCTGCGTTGTTGGATGTGCTTGGGGCGGGAGTGGGGGTGGGAATGGTGGGCTGGGTGGTGTATTTCTTCTGTGTCCGTGTTTGAATGGGGGCTTTGGTAGGGGGTAGCTTGGGGAGGGGGTCTCTAGAGGTGGAGGCTATTGCGGGTTGTGGTGGTGGATCCTCTGACGTCTCGTCGTCGGATTCTGCATCAAATTGTACCCTCAGCGGCGCGTAGGTGTTTCTCGAGGTGAGGGGATATGGCGGCGTTTTTTGTTTTGAGACGCGCTTGGGGCGCTGCTGGTCGGGACGTTCACTGTCTGAATCGCTTTCCCGGCCGCTTCTTCTATTCCTCTTATTTCTTGCAGGCACTTGTTGCCACCCCTCGCTGAGGATGACTAATCGCCGCTTCTTGAGGGCATGCTCTTTGTAGCAGAACCCGAGGTCCTGTGCGAATTTTGCAAATTGTTGGGATTCCCCATCCATATTTGCCAGCACATTCTGGTAGTAGATGATCTCTCCCTTTAGTTCATCTACTTCTTTCTGAAGTTTCTCTATTTCCATTGCCTTACGCTCTTCCTCTGTCATCTGCGTCTTCTTGGTTGGTCGGTCCGTGGTTCGTTGGCCGTTGGGAGCTGTAGTCAATGGGGCTGTAGTGGGCGGGGCGAGTGCGGTGGCAGTCACGGCTGCTGCGCTGGATGCCATCACTTGCCTGACTCCTCTCTCGGCGGCCGGCGGATCAGGGGCATTCTCCATGCCCTTCTTGTTCCCGCTCCCAGTCGCAAGTGCTTCTGGGAGCCTCCACTTAGCGTGGGTACACTATATTTCGCGCGCTTTTTACACTGTCACTTACACACTATATTTACACTATAATTATACGTAGAATTATTTACACAGGGGACGGAGTATTATTGATACTCATTCACATATTAGTTATTGCACTTCACTCAAAATATACGTCCAGGTGTACACGGACACACTAAACAAAACACTATATAACAACGCTTATATAACTACACTCTGTACTCAATATCCCTAGTCAAATGTGTGTGGAGAGCGCCACAGCCACTTGATACGTCTTTCCCGCCAAAATTATGGCAGTTGACAATGATCCCGCCAAACCGTTTCACGTGACCGATTCTCGCGCGCACCAACAAACTCCTCTTCTCATAACCTTGGCGGTGAACCACGCCATAGAAAACATAAAAGAATACGGTGTTCTATAGGGAAGTCACTGCTTAGCGTGCCCATGATCACTAGCCCAAGGCCACGCCACGTAACGTGGCCGCTGCCACCAAAGGTCACCATCACAGGACATTCTGCCCACTCAGCCAAACAGTGGGAACTGTGTAAAAATTGAAGAAAAAATGTAAATAGTGTATAAATATGTTAATATTGTATATATGTATAAAGAACAAAACAATTACTACACCAAGCTGTTCCCGAGAACCCACAGCGGCTCCCGTATGGGTTTGGACAAATCAAGAAAGACTATAAATATTAAAAGTTCGAAAAATGTATATAGACATGTAAATTATTACCGCTACAAGCCAGGTCCACTGTATCGGCAAATGGACAAAATAATATCAAATAAATAACCTAATCTAAGCGCCCTTTCGGTGTATAAATGTAAATTTGTTTCACAAACAGTGAAACCAAAAAACACAATAACACCATAAGCTGTTCTCGGTGATCTAAAGCTGGTCGCCATATGGGTTTTTGTGAAACCCACAAATTGTATATAAACTTCAGTTTACTGGATAGACGCCGGCCGTGAAAGCCTAAGCTCACAAGCGTATAAATGTTCTTAAAAGATTTTCAAAATGACGTCATTGGGCTTCAGAGCATAATTGATAGCATTACTATAATGACTGCCGAGTTATTTCAAAAAATCAAAAGAGGTTAGATCTGGTGAACGTACTGAGCAAAATATCGGTGCTCACCTACTAATTCGGCGGCGCAGTGGCCGAGCGGTTAGCGCGCTCGCCTACCACCTAGGTGACCCGGGTTCGATCCTAGGGACCCGCATGTGGTATTCGTGGTGGACGAAGCGGCGTCTGGGCGGGTTTTCTCCGGGTTCTCCGGTTTCCCCCGCCATCTCATTCCACCAGTGCTCCATCTTCATTCCATGTATCATCAGTGTCACCGCCTGTGGTGCCATAGTAGTAAAAGCGGGCGTTAAACACTACACACACACACCTACTAATTCGGCGACCAGGATACGTTGCACTTAGGCAATCCCTTACATCACCGGCTTAATGCGCTGGTGTTCCATTGCCCTTGAACCATATTAACTGACGCATTCCTAAAGGAATATCTTCCGGAAGCCCTGGCAAAGCATATTGTAAAACGCACACACTTATTTACTTACTCGCTCGTACTTCCAGGCACATACACACACACTCAAACACGCAACCACGTGTATGGCGAGGTGGGACTTGAACCCTCTGCGCGGCGAAGCGCCAAAGACACACGCTCTAGTGACAACGGCTATGAGGGTCAGCATCAATGCGTTTATGGAGCTGGACAAACTGTGGTCACAATGGAGGGTCAGCTGGCACCGCTTCTTCAACTCGAGTGACATGATAGGCATGTTATTGTTGTTCATGCAGACTTTTAGTAACTGAACACGGACTTGTATGCACTGCATATTTTATAACGGGCTGTCAAGCTGAAAGCATTTCTAGTAAACGGAGAGTTTAGTATATGCCGATAGCTGTTAATTGATAACCTGAACCACAAAGTGCTGTTTAAGATACGACAGAATTCCTTACCGTTTAAGGAACAAAATGCAGGCCATAGGTATAAACAAAGTTAATTATTATTAAAAAAAAAAAAAAAAAAAAAAAAAAATCGGTAGAAAACAAAACATATTACAATACCAAAGGGAGAACAAGGATGGACATGACAGAATTTCATCTAACCCGACACTGTATTTCAAAAATGTCAATGCCCTCTATCTCGACAACAAAATAAACATTCACTGTAATAAAATACTCAAGTACAACACCTGGATAACGCCTTCAAATTATTTTATGTTATTCTGACCCATCATGTATATCGGTAGTGCATTTCGAGCTGCCTAGTCTGTCTGGGTGGCTCAGTTGGTTAGACGCAGGCCTACTGAACCTAAAGTCGTGGGTTCAAATCCGGTCCAGACCGATGGTTTTTAAATGTGCTTAAAACGACAGATCCATGTCACTAGATTTGCTGGCATGTAAAACAACTCCTGCGGAATGACATTCCGGCACACCGGCGACGTTGATGTAATCCTGGTGATTGACAACGTAGTATGTTGGAAGTGAAACAATATTACTTCATTATTCTGTTGTCAAAATGTACAGTACTGGTTGTGGATAGCCGTATTAATTTGTATTAAATAAGAGTTGTTTTTACATCAATATTAACGCCCATGTTCACACCACATACTAGAATGGTGGTGCATGTACCAAAGGCGCTGAAGGTCAGGCTGCCACCTGCCACTGTTTGTGAATACGTGACAATGAGTGCGGCAGAACAAAGGGTTTTCGAGATTGTTCGAGAGGCATCCGGTGGTCGGCGTATTTGTATAAGTTCCAGAAAAGGAAGACGAGGCGGCAAAAGAGTTATTTACAGACATGAGTCGTCGTAGTAGGCAGTGTTTCAAAGTGTGTGTGTGCGTGTATGCGTGTGCGTGTGTGCGTGTGTGCGTACAGACGCTAGGAGAGATATGTCACGTCAAAGTAAAGCCAGTGAAGAAATTTTAGTAGTTTGAGTGTTTATACCGTTAGACTTAGTTTTTGTGAAACAAACAAAGAACTGAAAAGACAGAACCTTCTGTATCAGGGTCACGAGAAGACAACACGAAGAACTGTAGTCTGTGTTAACGAAGGGAAGAGAACTGCGCATTTGCGCAAAAGTTCAGCAGGAGAATAAGATGATAAGAAAAAGTTAACTAGACTGGACGTATGTGAATTTTGTCACAATATACATATATCGTGTGTGTGTGTGTGTGTGTGTGTGTGTGTGTGTGTGTGTGGTGTGTGTGTGTGTGTGTGCGTTGGTGCGTGTGTGTGTGTGTGTGTCTGTGTCCGATGTTCCTTTATTATACTAAAAACGGCGGAGATTTTGTTTTATTAATGATTCCGGGACCAAATATAGGGCACATAAGTTTTAAAATGTCACATACCTACTATGTATACATATATCAACTTATATATTTTATACATGAAAACAAGATCATTCGTCCCATTGAATTCTGTATTTCCAATTGTTAAAATTTGGAACGTTGTCAAAGGGCGGTTAAGGTATTTAGAATTGTAACGACAGCAGATATTTCATATGCTTGAGCATATCAGGAGAATATCATCAATATTGCAAATGTCAACGAATGTGTTATTTCTACGCCAAGAGGAATCTGTAGTAAGCTATAAATATCAGCGGTGTGTTTTGTTGGTGACAATTTGTTCAAAGAATTGGCTTTTCATTTTGAATTTTCACATTTTTGTGTTAATAACACAACGACAATTTTCAGTAAAATAAAAATAGAATATGTACGACTGGAAATTCAAGGGATAAGAAGATTAACTTACTCATCCCAACATAAATATTGTTATTCGTAAAAATGCAATTGCCTATATTGTACTACCTGTAGTTTATATAAGGTTTAACAAAGATGCCAGAAGAGAGAAGAGTAGAGGAGAAGAGAGGAGGGGAGAGGGAATAGGGGAGGAGAGGAGGGGGAATGGGAGAGGAAGGTAAGGGAGAGAAGCAGGAAGGGGAGAGAAGATAGAAGAGGGGACAGGAGAAGAGGGGAGAGGATAAGAAAGAAGAGAGGAGAGGAAAGAAGAGAAGGAGAGAGGAAAGAAGGAAAGAAGAGAGGATAGGAGAGAAGAGAGAGGAGAGGAAAAGAGAGGAGAGTAGAAGATAAAAGAGGAGAGATGAAGATAAGAGAGGAGAAGAGAAGAGGATAGTGAATATGCAAGAAGAGAAGATAGCAGAGAACAAAAGAACAAAGAAACGAACAGAAGTTTTTCTAAGGGCACTTTTCTTGGGAAACAAAACAAGACATCGGTCAACTCGGCTGTGACAAATATAAGTTCTTCTCCTGCCCCACTCCATCCCATCAAGGGTAATGTTTCACATCCTCCATCGTCACCGGTTTAGTGCCCCCAGAGACGATGTAGGGCACCCCCTTCCCTTGCGGGGAGTAAAACAAAACGGAAGGATGAGGGAAACTGAGGACAAATAGTGGACAGTGCGGCATTTCTTGTGGAGACGGATACAAATCAAATACAAATCACCACACCTGCTACAAGACAATTAACTTGCGTTGGTTACAACAATATTTAAAAATTTATCCAGTTTATCTGCTAATCCATTAACTCAAACAATTTACGATGCACTCCCATAACTGATAGACAAAAGCTTAAACCAGTAATTTATATCAAATACATATCAAATATGTATATCCAAAACATTCTTTGCAGAGTCGCTATTTCCAAGATATATAGTGTTCTTTCAGTTATCCAATACGTTACATTTTCTTAGAAGTGCCAAGTCACCAATATTTTGTTTGTCGTGAAGTTGTGGAAGGGATGTATAACTTCTTGGAGAGTATATAATATGTTATGTGTACGAGTGCGACTTAAGCTGAAATATATCTTTCTCTGCCATTTTGATCTATAGTGCAAGGTTTCATAAATAAAAAATAAAATTGCTTTATCGTTTACTTATGCAATTAGCGGTAGAACTTTAAAAGATTAACTATACATCTTTTCCATCTGTTGCCAAAATAAGTCAATTTAGCCACAAAATTATATTAAATTATCTAATAATTCTAATTGGATACCAGCGTGTCTATTGAAATAAATGCGTTGAAATAAGTATGGAAAGCGTCCAAAGCGGAAGGTCAGGAATGTTGACACTAACAACTGTTCAAATATCGTGAATACCAAATACCTCCCTCATTAGTTGCAGTAGTTGACGTATTCACAGACACGTGGAGAAAATAGTTTACTAAGACGGACCTGGTTTGGACTTTCACTCAACGTAGTTGTGAATGTATGCATTATAATAGTCGCATTACTAAACAAAACATTTGCTTTTCAGTACTACTCTGTTGTCAAGTTATACACATAATGTATTCAATACTATTCAATTATCTCATTTATCTTTCACGCTAGATAATTTCTTATAGGACCCTTTATTCCTCATATTTGAATCTAATCATGCAAAATCTGCACACCAACGCTTCTAACGCCCTGCGTATCGATCCGCTTTGAAACATGTTAGAACATTTGTCTGTCTAAGAGGTTGAATCAGAAACTGTAAAATACAGCGAGGTTAGTATAGCTGCATTAAAAAGGGGAAAAAATCTTGTGTTGCACTCAAAAGCCTTTTCCTGGTCACTCTTGTAAAAGCTATTCTTACAAACATATATTGCTCTATCTACTACATATTAATCGAGATAAATATTTGCAGAAATTATCTTACTATTAATTTTCTTGTAAATGCAATGGGGAAATGGGGATACAATAGGCCTTGAGCGATATTCAATTTGTTTAAGCGGTCGCAAAATGGAGGCTTTGAAATTCCGTTGTCTTTGCACGGTCAAGAGATGAAAAAGGTGAATAACAACCTTCCATTTGAGAAAAGTTGAAGTATTGCAAAACTCACGGAAATAACAAGGAAGATCTCCGAAATAGTTCACTCCACAAAAAAAAAATGCATTTGGGCATATCTCTTGTGTTTTAACACTAAGATTTGGCCTATCTCTTACGGTTTACCAGTTATGCAAAAGTCATCAAAGGACTATGTGGGTTATAGCCAGAAAATTCAACATATACATTTTATTGGCAATAAACATATCTTAAACTTAAGGCACTTTAATCAAAATCCTTAAAGCCACTCTTGACAAAATCCACATTTTCGAAAAATGTTCCAGTAAAGGTAATTTAGGATGGAGAAATTTCCTTCAAAGTGTACGTTTCGCATGCTTGAAAGATAAACTTAAATATCAACTCTAACCAACTTTTCGTTTTTGAGTTATACTACTCACAGGCACACAGACACACACGGAACTTTTTATAAAAATGATTTTTTTTAGATTCAGGGGACCTCGAAACATACACTTCCGGTGACACCTCGACATCGAATTTTTTTGGGTCGAACACAATACTGCCTCTACTTTCTATACGTAGTAGGGAAAATAAAATGTGTATATACTAAAATAAAATAATATCTCAAAATATGATATCAATAAAAATTATTTTAAGTAGGAGAGATAGTTTGGTGGCTAACAAAGCGAGAGCGGAAACTCCGTGTTTAACACCTGTAAGAGGTACCTACATAGTTTTACCCGACTCCAAATAGCTGCATGACTGCAGTTTTCCCTGTTTCACCTGACCTATCATCAGTCTCCATTTGTAGCTTATCGAGGGTTGTCTCCCTCCCCGCGCCAGAATTCAGGGTTTGCACACTCCACCACAGAGTGCTCTAAATCCTAATTCTCTCCACACAATGGACTGGCGCATGCGCTCTTGTTCCCGCTAACTTCATTACACCACTTGGAAAGAGATCATAATGAGACCCACCCATCCTCTGAAAGGACTAGAGTAAATTAATTATGCTCCCGATTTGAAAATTAACCTGTACAGGGAACAAACACTGGAAAATACTCTCAGAGAGATGAAAGGTGAGTGTTTCTCCGGAAAAATGTAATTTTGGTAACAATACATCCATGGAACAATAAGCGTGTATTGAGGTGAAAGTTTAGGTGTTGGAAAGTATCCACAATTCCTAAAATAAATAGGGAATTTTTTCAATTTTTTGGAATGGAGCACAAAATATGCCACATATCCTTAAAATGTTTCCTTTCACTTTCTTTTTAATTTTCCTGCTAAATACTTACAGTGACTAAAAGAATATTGCACTCCACCTAGATTTTAAAGCTACCGTAGACTAAGTAAATGTGAAGTACGGTAGTTTTCCTAATATAACTGATCAACTAGAAACCTACCTACATTACTTGTAGATTAGGTGTGTTGCATAGCTATGGGACGTAGTTGTTTACGTTTTTTGATCATGGTTTACCAGATCCCTCTAGAAACCGGAAGCGTTGAGCTTTGAGCCTTTTTCGGAACTGAGAGAGGGTATTCAAAGGGTCGCTTAAACTACGGGTCATTAGTGTCTTCAAAAACATTTGAAAGCTTCTCTAAGTATACTACAGTTCAGATCGAAGACACTGATTGTGTTCACGAGTAAGTTATTTTGAGACGAAAAGTGCAATTTTTATTTTGATCGCAGCGAGCAAAGTTATGATGACAGCTTTAGGTGATCATTATGTTTGAATTTCTTGATCCATTGTATTTTGTATTGTGTTTCTTTACCTACCAGCTCTACCAATAGTACCGGTAATACTACAATTTACTACGTCATTTATACATGCACCAAAACTACCGAACCTTAGTTCTGGAAGAGCACAACTATAATTCCAACTAAAAATTCAACTTCGAGTGAATCTGTGTACACGTGTGTGTGTGTGTGTATGTGTGTGTGTGTGTGTGTGTGTGTGTGTGTGTGTGTGTGTGTGTGTGTGTGTGTGTGTGTGTGTGTAAAAATAAAAACGAAAAGTACCAAACCGGGTATTTAAGAACAGCCTTGCCAGAAGCATACGACGCAAATATTAAAAAAGTAAGAAAATCACTTCCCATTTTCATTTCCATGAAAAAGGTGGAAGTTCTCATTTTCTGTAAAATGGCTGTAAGAGTTTTAGTAAAATGCCATACGCTTAACATATCTTCAGGACAAATTTTTTTGGGAGTAGCTTGTGATTTCCTCTTCATTCTGGATGACTTGCAGAACTGGTAAACCTTAACAGATAGATAATATCTTACTACATAAAACATACACATCTCATTAAAACACACGATACTTCACATCACATATTGTATATGTATATACACTAAAGATATCAGAAATTTAGTTGAGCATCTACCGAAGATGTGTCCTCAACATTAGTTGAAGGAATCCTACACAACGCTGCATCAAAAATGCCTTTGCTGGTATGCGTTTTCTTTTCTTTATTTTTTTATGTTTAAGTAAGACATTTATATTATTCAGTATAATTATCTGTGCTCAACCATTAATTCTTCAACGCTGCCTGCACCATTAAAATGTTTGTTGATAAACCTATTGGTAGAAGTCACTCAGATTCAGGTAAGCAGAGAAACGTCACAGAGATCTTTTTTAAAACAGGGATCATTCAGGGTGACCCTGTTTTTCCAATATTATTTATTGTATTAACCATACTATTAAAGAAATTGTCAGACAAAATCATATGCTATCCGCTTATCTTCGAAAATCGAACCAATAACAATAATTGGCTTTGAGATCTGTCTGATACATAATAGGAAAATATTCTGAGTCTCTTAATATCTTGGTCACATTTATTATTGACTTTCTTTAAGAAATGCACTTCAATATTAACACTGAGAAATCTAAAGAAGTTCTCCTCACAAAAGAAACATTGATTAAGCAATTCTTAATTCTAAATTATGACATTTTGATTAAACTTAAAAATAATCTAGACGCGATGTCTTCTGCGTATTTATTTCAGCATCAGCGAAAGCTATCAAATTATAAATCAGTTTAATGGAGCATCTTTAACTTATCGAATTTAAAAGCTTCACTCTAAGCAATTTCCCAAACAGGTTTTTATTGAAAGCAGTCAAAATGATTCACATTTCTGTGAAAGAGACTACCTAGTGGCGCCCCAAACACCATTATGAATACCTCTCGAAGTAATAAAGGACTTCCAATAACGAAAGCTTCTTGGAAACTGTATATTCAGCAATTGAATATTAATATCAAGCTACAGTTATTGAGCGATCTACATATCAAAGTAGTGCGGAATTACGTCATCACAAACCACTGCTCTACAGCTAGAAACATTTGACACTAAAACAGTAACACAGTTTAGTGTTCCTTACGGCATAGTCAATTATGAACACTTAGTTTCCTATTCGCATAAAAGAAAACGGTTGGAACTGTTCTCAGAAGTTGCGGATACACCCATATGGTTAGTTAATAAAAAATCTGATGTGTTGCACTCACATGATGTTCTCCACTCTTGTACTAACCATTCTTACAAACCCTGTATCTTCTTCGGGTTAGTTGAGATAAACATTTGCAGAAATTATCTTATTGCTTATTTCCTCGTAGGTACAAGGGGAATAAGAGTATACAGTAGGCTTTTAGTGGTAGATCTTTTAAAGCTCAGTGATTCCGTTCTCTTTGCAGGGTCAACATATAAAAAAGAAGAACAACGATGCTGCATTTGACTAAAGTTTAAGTTTTCTGAAACTGACACAATAACAACAAATATCTGAGAAGTGGTTCACTCTAAAAATAAAATTATTTCGACATAGATTGTGTATTTTAGCTAGATCCATATTTTTGTATAGTAAGATTTTGTCTATCTGTTACACTTTACGAGTTATTCAAAAGTCATCCAAAGTAAACAGGACTACATAGGCTATAGTCAGAAAATTCAAAATATACATTTTATTTCTCATAAAAATATCTTAAACATATGTCATTTTAATCAAAATCGTTAGAGCCATTTTCAAGAAAATCAAAACTTTCGAAACATTTTCCGTGTAAAGGGTGGAGCAATTTTCTTTAAAATATTTGCATCGCATCCTTGAAAGACATAGTTAAATACCAACTTTGGTTTTTATCGGACGTATTGTTTTTGAGTTATGCTGTCCACAGACAGACAGACACACACACACACCTTTTCCTAAAACTGTCTTTTTTAATTCAAGGTATCTCAAAACATATTTCCGGTGAAATCTTAACATCGAATGTTTGGGTGGAAAACAATACTTCCTGTGCTTACTAGTAGAGAAAGTAAAAATGAAGAACGGCCTTCCATATGAGAACGCACTATAAGTATTGCAAAATTCTGACAAATAATGAATATCTCCAAAATGGTTCACTCTACAAAAAGAGCATTTGGAGCAACTTGTACTTTTTGACAAGATCTAAATTTTTGTACAGTAAGATTTGGTGTATCTCCTACGGTAAACCAGTTATACAAAGGTCATCAAGAATAAACAGGACTACATAGGCGATAGCCAGAAAATTAAAAATATACATTTCGTTTGCAATAAAAGTATCTCAAATATGTGACATTTTAATCAAAATAGTTACAGCCATTTTTGAGAAAATAATTTGCGAAAAAGTTTTCATGTAAATAGTAATTTGGGGTAGAGCAATTTTCTTCAAAATCTTCGTGTTGCATCCTTAAAAGACAGTTAAACTTAAATACCAATTTGGTTTTAACCAACTTTTCTTTTCTGAGTTATACTGTTCACAGACACACACACGCGTACCGTTTTCTAAAAATGCATTTTTTTTTTTATTCAGGTGTCCTCAAAACATATGTTCGGTGAAATTCCGACATCGAATTTTTAGTTGAATACAATACTTCCCCTGCTTACTATACGTAGCAGAGAAAGTAAAACTGCCTGAGCAGCTCTGAATGGAGAGACATTCTTAAAATGAATGTAATGGTAGCTCCAGTTCCCGGACGACCTTCAAGCACAAAGCTTAAGAAATGCTTCACAGGTTGCATAAATTAAAGAAAATTAGGGGTAGGCAATTCACCTGATAAATCAAGACACTCAGAAGATAACCAAGTGGTGGAATGAGACTACAGCTAAGTACTGCAAAATTCTGTGCCGTCGTTTAAAATGTTTGTAAGACACTTAAACCAGGGGAAGACGGGCATCGCTGCTGTGACGTCAGCGCACTCAGCTCACATGCCCGCAACGACGGCCAGTTACACGTGTGACGTCACAGTGGGCAAGAGGAAATGGGATACGGGACATCGGAATCTTAATGCTGACTGTTTCAATTACGGAATAGTCACGGATTATAAATAATTACATTTCGGCTTTATGCCATATATATGAATTCTAGTTTATGTGAATAGTCTTGTTATAACGCTAATAGAACAGAAATTATAACTATTTTGACTGAGCTAGAGGAGAGCTATGCAGAACAATTAAGTGGACATTTTCCGACATTTGCTGTTTCGCTTTTCTTTAACCAGTTTGTCAATGTTAGGGTGTAATGTGCGGCACATTTGTAACCGAAAACTGCATATCAGATTGTGATCTGACAATATGCTTCGGGATTTTGACTTAGAAAGGTTCATAACAGAAAAGAATTGTTCGCACACATACGTAGAACCAAACATACATAATACCCGTGCAACAAGGGCATACCTCAGAAATCTGGTTTGAGGAACATTCTTATAAAAATCAGCCAAGTCTTCCTTGTGTTTATATTTACCCATCAGCAAATCGTCGCACTGTAAATTTATCAATTCATTTTGCTACCTGCTAGAAACATTGTTAACATCCAATGAATACGGGGTCGCAAAGATCTGAAACGTAGTTGACAATGTTTCTACATCTTGAAGCCTGGTCTCAAATTGGTGTGAAACACGGGGAACCGAACAGAAACACAAAACCACTACACACAACACTACACAACGTCAACAAAAACACAAAATAAAAACAAAATTCGCACTAACGCCGTTAAGATCCCTCAAACAACAAATAAAAACCCTCAGACTAGGCTAAAGAGGGTTCTCTCTAAACAGCCCGAGCATGTTGTAAACATCCCCAAATAGCATTTTTCATATTCATTCAATTTCGTGCAAGTAGCGCCGCTGATTTATGCAGCACAGCAATACACCGCTCTCGCCTAACGTCACATGAACGTACAAGCTGACTCTTCGTTTAAATACGTCACACGGCCCGAAGTTGTCTTCCCCTGAGTTAAACAAATGGCTAAAATACACAATTATTAAGTAGCTTTGTGACTGATGAATACAGTGACCCAACGGCTATTCACAAAGTTATCGAGAGGTCGGCGCCGGACAATCGAAACCGCAAACATGAGATGAGCGCATGTCCAGTGTCGACACGATAAGTGATATCACCAGAACTAGAACCTTCTGGACGTTTGGAAATCTCGAACATTCTGGAAAGTTCCGCTTACCTCAGAAATCTAGCGAGTGAGGAAGTCTTGTGAAGCAAGTCACTGGATCGCGTACGTGCGTTCCTGGTGCGTTAAGAAGCACTATTCTCCGAGCGAGTTGCTGACGTCAGTGGTGAAGTACAGTGACTGCTGTTAGTACACGGTACTGGAGAGTTGTTCGACTACCCGGCATATGAACTGTCCGGAGGAAGTAGCTATGTCGGGCGTATTTCGTTATGCCGTTACGCCAACATGGGAGAAAGTGAAGTGAGTGAAGAAAATAGAGTGAACTGGCAGTGATCATTGGAACTGGTTCACATTTGTAACGCGATATCGTGAGCTAAATGAAGTACCAGGAAAGAGTGAATTAGTTCATTAAGTAAGTAAAGTGACAGTTTGAAAAACTGGAGAAAGTCCCAGTACAGAAAGAACAAGGTACAAAATTCTAACAACATTGTTTATACCTATGGAAGGTACTGCTTCGGCCACACGTTAACCAAGGATTCCACGCGATGTTGTCAATAAGAATTGGCAATAAGAAAACGTTTCACCAAAAAAAAAAAAAAAAAAAAAAATAATAATAATAAAAATAAATAATTTGTGTCAAACATTTGGAGCGATCGAGCTTCATGACGAATGGATATACATGGTTTATTATTAGACTGTCACCGAATAATTCGTTTTTATCTTAATTTGAATGCATTTAGCCACAATTTAATGTTAAAATATCATGGAAAATTTAATTTCTTAGAGAAATGTGACAACGCCACATCACGTTTACTCAAATTGTTCTCAATGCGGGCACGTTCCGATGTAGCGAAGGTTAGGGGAGGTATCGTCTGGGTCACTGAAAGTGAGGAGGATAGATAGGACAGGCGACAAATTCGCGGGACAGTATAAGAAGAGGTAGGTGGGATGGCAAACTTAATTGTAATTTGTTACAAGGCGAGCATTCGTTTTATTTCAGCCCGGTATCTATAAAAGAATGCAATTGTTTTACGAAAATGAAGAGGAAGACTTATTTGAGTATTAAGGGAAATTACTATTGTTTTAGCACTAAAGGATAGTAATGATAATAAAATAATTAATAATGAAAAATAATAATAACAATAGTAATGAAATAACAATAATGCATTGTTAGGAATGCAGCTCACAAGTGGTGTTGGTCGGGTACAAAACAGGTCACTGGCGTGTGCGAGGACTAAACCCATTACCTCAGAGTTACAATTTACATTGCCGAAAAAATTTAACATTTTTACAAAAGGATTAAACATACCGAAATTAAATTTATTATTTTATATTTCTTAGACCTGCACCTATTAGTCAGGTTATTCTGTCCGAAGTACTACTTTCTAGCCTGTATATGTGTACACTTATTTTTTCTTTCCTTTTTATAAAACTTTTACTGCTTTGCTTCAAGCCGAAATGAATGTTCTCTAGATTACTCCAGAGTTGCACACTTTGCCCGTATTACATTCTTGTTTAATTAGTGTATTCATCAACGACGACATTTATGGATGCACAACAAAAACAATATCTATCATGCATTCCAGTGAGGAAATCTTGTTCACATGGTATTCCTCAGAAATAAACAAGTAAAGCTATACAAGCTTAAGCTAAAATTGTTAAACAACAATGAACTAAATTAATACTTATGACAGTATTAGGTAATAATATATACTTAATGTATAAAACTAGTTTCTTGCATTCGTTTAACTGAGAATAAAAACTAAAGAGGTTTAAGTAGTATAACAATAAGCAATTGCTATTGAGGTGAAGACTGCGGTTATTAAAGAATTAGATTCAAGCCAATACACAAGGTTAGATTTTGTAGTCATCAGAATAAAACAGTAATTTATTACGATCTCTGAGTACATAGTTTTCATATATTCAGTGGTTTTAGGGAGAAATGATTTTGGAAAACCAAAGTTCTGTAGAATAAAGTTCACACAGATATACTTTAATTAATCTTATTTATTTTAATGCTTAAAGCGTATTGGTAATGAGCAAATGTTAATAATGCACTGAAGAAACCAAAGAAAGTAGCCAAGAGACATCACTATGCAAATATGTCCACGGCAGCGATGTCCAACCTTGTGTTTTGGAGACGCTTACGTAATTAACTGTTATTCCCCACTCCACTCCTTCAGTCAGAGGGTGAATCAGCTGTTGCCTGTGATGTGTAGGCTCACAACCTGACAGACAGTATCCAGTGACAGACACAAACAGCCGATTCCATAGCGGTTTATAAGTTATAACTTGAATTTTCTGGGAAAAGTCCTCTTCATTCTGGATGATTTTTGCATACATGGTAAACAGTAAGAGACAGACAAAAGCTTACAACACAAAAAATGTTCATCTCGTTAAAACGAGCAATTTATGTAAAATACTTTTTTCTTTTGAGCGAACCATTTCCGAGATACTCTTTATTATTTGTTTGAATTTGCCAATACTTATCCTTTTGTAAAACAGCAATATCCTATTCGCTTTTTTATCTCTTGGTCTTGCATAAAGAACGGAATTTCAAAGGTGTCGTATAGCAACTAGCTCTTAAAACATTTCACTATTGCTTAAAGTCTACTGTATTCCCATGTTCCCTTGCACCTAAAAGAAAAGTAGCGATAAAATAACTTCTGAAAATGCTTATATCGGTTAAAATGTAGTATGTAGAGAAATAAGCATTTGCAAGAATAATGTGTATAAGAATGACTATGGCATTACATTCTCCACATTTAACAATATTAAAAGTCTGGGCCTCAATAGCTTACGTGACGATCACTTGCTCTATCTTCTAAGGCTATGCTCTTCGACATGGTCGCAACATATTTATAAACTTCTTAAACGTAAGCAATACTAAAGAAGTCACTGATAACTAGATGTTTATTGCGTAAGATTTGAAAGTTTTTTTCGTAAATGAAACCCAACGTACAGACAACCAAACCGCAATTGAGTGTTAAAAGAATGGCACGACCGCGTAAGGTGAAAGGAGGTAAATTCAACCTCCCCTGTTTTGTAAAAGTTGGACTTCGGTTTACAGTAAGACAAAAAGTGGAATTGTTTGGTTCTTCATTTTAGTTAGTGTTATAGGCATAATATTGTCCTCATTAATGACGTGTTTTACTTCATTACGTGAACATAATTTGTTAATGGTTGCAACATTGGCAGCTCAATTTTATCATGTCTCCCAAATGCCTTACCCAACAAAATATACAGACACATTATGAGGACGCGACGGTCAATAAACCCCATTTTCCCTTAACCGCAGGCCAGCGGTCGCAGTAAATGCCTTTGCCGTAGTTTACAATGGCCATTGTGATGCTGAACGAGTGTATTTTTCCTTTTTTACGAGCCTGGCCCGAACTTGATCGGTTATCGTGCATTATCCAGCACTAACCGCTCTCTTCTTTAAAAGACACGTATAAGTTATTTTCTGGCCCGCCGGGAAGGAAGATGTTCCCAGGGGAAACTCAACCCTCCATCCCAATACATCTCCTTTGTTCAGTAGGACATGCTCCTCCATACAGCAAATTATTTTTAAAGGGATGTAGGATGTGATGCTTTTATGTAAACAATTGGTGCTCCAGGCATCAACAATGCGTGTTTTGTGTTGTGCCTTTGAAATTTCGCTATATATAAGATACAATATTTCATTTCTGCGGTTCTATAATTTCATAACGTACTACCAAGACATTCACAACCAGTCTATATTTGTTACTCAAAGGAACTTCACCAAAGATGAACCTTTGGTAATCCATAAATATTGACAGCCACTTTAGATTCTGCCAATAAAACTGGACCATTATTAAGCGTCTAGTGGTATTTCTGTCTGATAATGGGATTTCAAAAAGTGGAACCTTAATCTACGGGTTCTTTATTTAAAACATAACGGGCGCACGGTATTTCGCCTGTGCGCGATTGGGTGTACCATAGCCGGCTTTGCTCCTACGCATAAAGCATGTATAACACTCTGACCTTATAGTCCTTCAGCATCGGCTAAACAAGCATTATATCAGATAAACACATGATTCACAGGTTCACCAACCAAATCCATCCCAAAATTAGCACAACAGGTAGGAATTTCAGTGTTCTGTACACAGAACAACTAAATTCTTAAAACTAAATCCGTATAAGCTGCAAGTGTTCATGCTTTAAAACAAAGTGACCCAGTATCACGAATGCACTTTTGTGAATGGTTTCTTTCATCATTGAATGGTGGTGCAATTGATCCACAGCTTCTGTTCTTTTTCGGCGAGGCGTGGTTCCACCTAAATGGACGTATCAACATTCATGCTGGGCCTCCGAAATGCCACATCGCGCTCAAGAAATCTCTCATTATGATCTGAGAGTTGGAGTTTGATGTGCTGTTAGCGCTAGACGCATAATCGGTCCAATATTCTATGAGCAGATTGTAAATGCAGAGAGGTACCGAAATGACACTTTTATTCCCTTTTATTATGAAGTGACAGAAGAAGAGAAATCATATGGGTGGTTTTAACAAGATTCTGCTACTACACATACAGCAGAGGAATCCATCAGTAAAATAAGGGAAGTGTTTGAAGATAGAGTGATTAGCGCTGGTGTATGACCTTCTTGCTCCCCTGATCTAACAATGCGTGACTTTTACCTGTGGGGCAACTTGAAAGAAAGTTTACGAGACAAATCTGCATACATTGAAAGAACTAAACCAAAATATTAGAAATGAAATGCAAAAGTTGTAATTAGCCTCGTCTTTTTCTATCCTCGCGCTGTTGCCAGGTTCCTAATAGCATAGTGGGGCTCTAATGACCTAGCTGTCGACGGGCCCTTAAACCCTAATCACTCACTCACTCACTCACTCACTCACTCACTCACTCACTCACTCACTCACTCACTCACTCACTCACTAATAGCATAGTATAAATATCCAGTTATAAAGTTTAGGTTTGAACACATTATCCTATGCAGAATTTTTTTCTCTATCAGGTTATATTCTTTTTAGTCATTATACATTTCTATAGGCTAATATTTCTTCAGAAAACGTTATTTTCAATAGAAGTCCGATATTTGCTGTTTCTATACTCATCACGCACTAACAAACTAACTACTGGAATACGTCTATATTGTTTTCTTCGGTAGAGTAAACTATGGTGCTACTACCTGCCTACTTTGAATTCTCTATGTTTACTCAGTTAAGTGTTACAATATGATGGAATAGTGCAAAGTGGAGCGCTGCGAATTGTTCAATCTTTAGTGTTTGAAAATATACCACCCACGTTGAATATAATTTTGTCACGGTGATGATACCCTACCAAATTTCTCAAGGGCCACCCTGAGTCGGTTCCTACATAATTTGGTGTCCAGTATGAAAGAAGGTATGCATATAGTACATGTTGCAACGTTGCGCTCCATTTAACGTGCACTGTCTTCTAAGGTTAAGATGCGCTATATAACTACCGCGCAAAGCGCCACAAATAAAGTCACGAAACATCAAGTGTTAACAAAGTATCTATAAAGGAAATACATTTTAGTGTATATAACAAGTGAGCGCAAGCCGCCACATTAGATTATTTTATGCGACCAGGACTTAAACGTGGAGTGAACCGTGTGAAACAGTCACAGTAACAAGGAAGTGTGGACTTCGAGAGTGGTGAATAGTTCTAATTGCAGGGGACTATTAGCCGAGACAATACTAAAGGGATTGGACATCGAGGCAGTAAACTTGCAGATATTCCAATAACCAGGAGTGCCAACATTGAAAGTGCACCTTTTGTTTCATTCCTGAGGAACCCCGTGAAAGACCCATTTCCTTCTCCTGCCACAGCCCAACATAGTTCACCTTTAAATAACCCGTAAAGGCTGATACCCTGAGAAACAGCTGCCTCCTCAACTGTGTAAACGAGACGAAGAATGTCGAGGCCCCAAATCATCAATTGGACGACTAGAAGTAAGGGTTGACAGTGAAACCGCTGCATAGCTGACACAAAATATAATGGCGGGTGGCCCAATACAACGTCCAATTAGAGGCTTGCTACTCATTGCGGTGTCGTATAGTTAAACACGCTGTGAAACAACGCTGTAAAGCTAGCGATACAAATATCATTTGCAGCCACAAAATTTCTTCACACAACAGGAAAGACAATAGTAGTCATCAGCTAAAAGCAGCCATTAAATGTTGTATCTGCCATAACATTGATTCACTGAGTGCTGGCGAACTATGAAGCCCGGGTCTTACAAGATGAGGTCATCAATGATAATTGTTCTTTCACACAAACCGGTGTCGTAAATTGGCACCCGAGCATGTTATCTGAAGATGAATTTTGGTGGTTTACCAGAAAACTAAAGTTATGGTAACAGAGCACCCGCACGGAAAACGGAAGAACCATGTTTTCAAATCCGGACTGTGCCATTAAATTTTTTATTCTGATTATATTTTTCCAGTGTGTGTTTATGTATATACAAGTGTAATATGCAAAATGAATTCAATGAAACGTTTAGGTTTGCAAAACATAGAAAAATAATAGCTTATATTATCGTTTTTGCTTACATCAATAGCATACATCTTATGGATCTACATGAAGCTTTAAATTAATTCGCTGTTACACGTATTAAATTTCACTGAAATACAACTGAGCTTTATGTAATTATAATGAGCATGCGGCATACGCTATCTGACAAGAAACTCGAGACGTATTTTGCTTATTTCCGATGACAAAGACGCAACCTTATGGGGGGCTTTCGGTCCCGGAAACAAAAGGAAAAGAACTTTACTGTTAGAGCCAGCTGCCTTCGACGCGACACTGTCGTAGCAACAAACGGGAAATAAGGATTAAAATGCACAGTATGTGGTGTTTACTATTGAACACCGGCTTTGTGTTTCAATTCTCCATTTCTCTTAATCAAACTGAAGAACAGAGAAAGTAAATGTTATACGCTAGATCAGAAAGTAAAATTCATACGAGAAATGGAACTTAATCCAGACAAAACCAGAACTGAAATTGCTTCAGACAGGAATTGCTTATACCTACCATGCAATTATTATTGGAGCAGTAATGGGGATGACGACTTAAATCTTGAAATATCTTTAAATCTAAATATTCTAAACAAATTAACTAAAATAATGAATAGTGGATTCTTCAGAGCTGACAAACCATGGTCCGCTGGCATTTGGATATGCAGGCGTTTCGTCCACATCTGCGGTGAACATCATCAGTGGGATGGCCTCAATCTTCTTAGCGAAGGTTTTGTCACTTCTAATACGTTGGCCATGACCGTTGGAAATGCCCGAAAGAATCCATTCCATTATTCATTATTCTAACTCCAGCCGTGAAAGCTTGCGATTACACAACTAAGTTAAATTTAGTTTCATTACTGTTACCTTGTGTAACAAGACTGCTATCATGAGCATGCTCAAAGCATAGGGAACTTTTAATCTTGGGGGTCACTGAGTCACTAAATGAGTGAGAGAGTGAGTGACTGAGTCACTAAGTGAGTGATTAAGTGCCTGACTGACTGGGTGACTGAATGATTGACTGACTCAGTGAGTGAGTACGTTTTAAGGTCCCGTAGACAACTTTGCCATTTGAGCTCGTTTGTAATTCGATGATAGAAACTTCGAGGTTGATCGCGAGGGTAGAGGGAGTCAAAACATTTTCTGCACTTAGTTACTAAACTAGTTTACTTATTTTTCCCCAGGTCTGTTTAAGATATCGTTTATTAATTATATAGTATACTGCTAAACAGCACATACTAGGAGCGTGTTACCCTAAATTAGATGTGCCCCAATAAACTGTATCGCTTGCAACCACTCTAGGGGTTTGCCTCCCTAGGGCGCCCGCCACCTTCTCCCTTGGGATACCGCTTGCTTGTCTCGAGATAAGAACACTAACTGGTAATGGACGGAACTTGCTTGATGAAGCCAATTAACGTAACCTTGTAGTCCTAGATTATTCCCACTTGCTTACAAAGTGCCCGCTCCTAACACAAAACACTGCCCTAGGGACGGTCCCTTGCGCTGAGATACAACACCGTAATGGTGGGTTAAACGATCGATCATCGCCTCACACTCACATTATTAATGTACACAATACATGGATTTAATTGCATTTGGGGCTTCAAATGAAGTTATGAAGTTAACACAGACAATGAAGTAAGAAGGTATCAGATATGCATGACGTGCATGTACGTATAACCGCTCTTACTCTGTGTTAAAACATGGTTAAATGCACGTTCAACGAGTGCAATATATAATCTTAGTTAATTATGGAGGAGTGATACGACTAGGGCTGTAATAAAAAAGAGGTTCTTTGTCAATAAAACAGAGTTGCTGTGTAGTTCCGGCCAAATGCCGTTAGGCTGAAGAGACTATTAGAGTACTGTGAAAAAATGACAAAATCAGTCCGTTTATTCTTCTATCACTTTATTTTCCAGCTAAACTCCATAAAAGCACAGTTCTCTTCTAGTGACGTTAACACAGTAGTCATATTACAACTCACAATTGGTTTTTTCTTTTTTTCTTTTTTCTCGTAGCCATGACTCAGTCCTTTCACTTCCTCTGTCTCTCATACACTACTCCGATGGTACGATCGCTCCACATTCGTTAATATTTCTTCATGACACAACGACACACACAGCCCGCTGTAGCGTGGTGGTAGCGTATCCGCCTCAGGTCCAACAGTTCGAATCTCGCTTAGGGTGATTTATCCGGATAAGGTTCTTTCCGAGATTTTCCCTTATACTGAGAAGACGAATGTCGTGTAACTTAAAGCTCTGTGGACCTCGGACTCACTTGAGTATCATCTCACCCATTTCATTAACCGTCCGATATGACACTACTTTGGAAGGCGTTAACAAACAAACAAACAAAAAAGACACACACAGCTGTCTCACACTCACTTGCACACTTACCAACTCATGTCTGTAACTCTCTCTCTCTCTCTCTCTCTCTCTGTTGCTTCCTCGTATCATTATATAGTGTGGTTGACGTCACGCGGACCTTTCTAGACCTCTACAAACACGCCAGCGATGACGTAGCGAAATCTTTCTCGAAGGCCCTGGAAACCCTTTGCGTTGCCGCTTGATGTTAATCATGTCTTCGCTCGCGTGAGTGCGCCTTTGTTTGCTCGCCGGCCTGGTATGTGATGTGAAATAGCTGGGTCCTGACCATCCTTTATTGTGCGCCGTGTCGGACGTCACAGAATGTTAATAAATCCTCCCGGTGACTAAAACACTAGTGAGTGTACAGTATGTCATTATAATTAAAGCCTTTTCATCAATATTACGTCAAATATATTTGAATTCTGGCCTTTTGAGGTATTTCAGATCTCTGCAGGAATACCTGATCCTAGATTTTCTGTTGCAGATGGTCTGATTTATGCTGCTATTGTGATCCATTACAGCAGACAATCCTTGAATCTATTTCTTCATATCTTCTTCTCTTTGTCATTGTTGTAATCATAGGAGTGTCCGTTTGCAATACATAATTGTTTTAGAGTTCCTTTCTATTTATGATTTTCAGAGCTTGTATGGCTTTTTACAATTCAGAAATCGATTATCTTTACAACCAAATGCACTACATAGGAATTCTTGCAGGTTTAACTATCAACTTAATTTTCACGGTAGAACTCAGTTAACCGGCCGTGAAGATAGCAAAAGTGACGCCACATCATTTGACAAGGAACTGTGCGTCTCGAAATCTAATTCTTAGAATTTTTCTTATAGTATTATATTATGATGTTTTAAATTCTTGTTTGTGTGTGTGTTTTTAGTTTCCGTTTTACCTATATCTGTTTCATTTTACAAAGAACATTTCAACCTTCTCCGTGTTCTTTTATGAAATCATTATACAATGATCTACAATTTTAACGACAGAATTATTTTAGAATTGTAGTTTGGTCAATTCCCACTGATATTACTAATAATCCTCCACTCGAAATGACCCTTACCAGGAAAGTTTTTAGTTATTCTTTATTCTCTCAAAGAAATGCCTAAATATGTTGAATAAAATAAAATACGAAAGTGGAATATTTTTCAGACCTTTACATGACAAATCTATATCCTGAATTTCCTGGGAGTAGCTGGTGAAGCCCTATTCATTCAGAAATAATTTGTGTAGATACTTTTGAATAACCGGTAAACTGCAAGATATAGATGAACACTTGTACTACAAGAAGTATAGATCTCTTTAAAACACAGAGGGGTCTGCCATATAGATGTTTTATAGCATCAAACATTTCAGAGATGACCGCTCTAACGGATTTAAATATTTCAACACTTTTTCACTGTTCAGGTTGTCATTGGTAAGTTGTTCACGGAACGTCATACAAAGACAACGGAACTTTAAGGTCACAATAACCTGACCCACTTTTAAACATTTGACTATCATTTCCATTTTCTGTAACCACCTTCTACAGCCATGGAAGATAAATTGAGCGCATTAGGAGAGTAGAATACCTAGTTTTGAATAAATTTCTGCTGTTATAGTTAAATCGGGCAGTCTGCTGTCAGCGTATTTTTGTATTTCTAGTAAGTCCCACGTCATGTTGAAGGCTGTCTGGAACCACCGCTCGCATTTGTATTTGTTCCTGATAAAGAAAGAGGGCGATGTAGCCAACTGCTTATTTGTGTCCAACAGACGAAAACATATGGAACAAACTATCAATAAGCTCAAGGTGTATGTCGGAAATATCGACATGTGTAAACCGGTGCAACACGACGAGCGACATAGAAATATCATGCTCTCCTAAAGCACTTATTCTTTCCAGGACTGTGCCTAGAACGAAATGTGTCACAAAACCATTACTGCAAACGTTTATCTTAATTGGTATGAATTATATAAAAGAAAGCGCTTTTGGAGGAATAGTTTGTGGAAGCTATACCAGGTGATTCTTCTGTGCCTAATTATTTTTGGAGATAGGCAGCACTTCATAATCTGAAAGCAACAAGGTCGGAATTACCGTGCTTGCTGACCATCTGGTAGCCATGCAAATCTAGCCTGTTCTTCATTACTCGATGTGGTAAATATTTAAGTGCAATTTGCAAAAAAAAAAAAAAAAAAAAAAAAAAAAAAAAAATCAAATATATCCATGTTTCAGAGAAATGATTTAAAAGGCAAGATGATACACCATGTTGTAGATAGTTAAAAAGACGCCTAAAATGTTATATAAGTTCTAAAGTTCATTTCAAAGCACATTTCTCTAAATCTTAACAATTCAGAAACTACTAATGAGATTTAAATGAAACTTTTTGTACCTATTAGTATACACATAATCCATGAAGCGGTCCAGAATTATGTTTCTCTGTTCGATAGTTTTTGTGAAAAAATATAATTAAACAATCTAGAAAAATAAGTTCATAATATTGTTTATGCATACAGAACCCTAACTCTGGTCAATTCCCTAAACCAGTCTTAAGCTTTAAAATAGCAACAACAGAACTGAAGTACCAGGTGAATCACCTACCCCTATTTTCTTTCTTTCTTCCTTTTCCTCCCTTGTTTTTCCCCCTCATTTTCTCTACTGATAAGTAGAGGAAGTATTGTATTCCACCCAAAAATTCGATGTTGAGATTTCACCGGAAATATGTTTTGAGACCCACTGAATCCAAAGAAAAAGCATTTTTAGAAAAAGGTCCACACGCGCCTGTGTGTGTGTGTGTGTGTGTGTATGCGCGCGCGCGCGTGTCTATCAGTATGTCTGTCAGTCTGTCAATCTGTGTACAGTATAACTCAAAAACGAAAAGTCGGTTAAAAACCAAAGTTGGTATTTAAGTTAAATGTCTTTCATGCATACGACACGAAGGTTTTGAAGAAAATAGCTTTTAAAACTATAATTTGTTTGTATGTTAAGCGTGCAGAGAGAACGGAATCACAAACCTTTAAAATATTTGACTATCGCTCGGGTTCGATCCCAGGGACCCGCATGTGGTATTCGTGGTGGACGAAGCGGCGTCAGGGCGGATTTTCTCCGGGTACTCCGGTTTCCCCCGCCATCTCATTCCACCGGTGCTCCATCTTCATTCCATGTATCATCAGTGTCACCGCCTGCGGTGCCGTAGTAGTAAAAGCGGGCGTTAAACACTACAAACACACACACACTATCGCTCAAAGCCTACTGTATTCCCCTATTCCCCTTGCACCTGCAAGGAAATAAGCAATAAGATAATTTCTACAAATGTTTATCCCATCTAACACGAAGAAGATATAGCAATAAGAGTTTGTAAGAATGGTTAGTACAAGAGTGGAGAAAGTCATGTGAGTGCAACACATCAGATTTTTAAATTTATTTCACCAGTTTTAGCGCACCGCCTTGAGTCTATATTGACCGTACACTACACTTCTTATTGATATAGACAGAAGGTGGCAGTGAATAAGTGATTTAAGGGGCAAAAGATATTCGTGATATAAATCCATTCCAAAAACTTCGTACTCTTATATTGAGTATTCCTTCAGGTTTCTACACAGTTTATAGCGCTCTTTTTCCAGTATACATTTTACACACACTCTCACAAAACTGCTGATGAATGAGAACTTATCGTAATAGAGCCACTTTCAAAATGGTTAAAACAAAATGACGGATCTGTACCAAGGGATAGTGATAGATAATGGTTGGGCTTCGGCTGCGGTTGCAAACAGCGTTAGGTTGAGAACTAACTACTTTACTGTGCGCATTTCTACTCCATATATATTGACAGTAGAGATGGTAGGGAATGGGAGGGTGACCCACCGCTACAGTAACCTGTTTGTAAAGCGACGCGACTGTACCGCCCCTACCAACCTACCGCATTAGGTAGGGGTGGTAGAAAACCTCCCTGTCAAAACAGCTTAAATGCCGATAACATGCAATTGGCACCCAAGCCTAATTATGTTCAATTGTAGACACCTACATTCATAATGAAGTTGTAGAGGCACATCAAAAAACGTTAAATAGTTCAGTAATTCAATGTTGGTGTAAATCGCAGTACTAATTTATATAGCAAGCGTAATAGCTTGAGCCATGCTTATTAATAAGGATAAAACACCAATAGTCTTAAACTTACACCAACGGCTTGTGACTTACTAGTAAATTTAGGAAGCGATGGGTAATTCCCGCATGCCTCAACTAGCATTGGAGTTTAAAAACCTAGTCCTTACAGGGTTGTGATGGTCGAGCGGAATTATTACATTTCGGAGCGATGTTCTGAAGACACCTTTCGAATCTACGGTAATGGGTTTGAGTTACCTTTTTCTTTCCCTCCATGTTACTTATTTTGACCAATAAGATACCACAAAACAAATGAGAAACAACTTGCACTATACAGATGAAGACGTAGTTTGGGCATTTATTCATTAATAAAGCATCTTTTGAACGCACCTTGTTCTTACATGTGAACTGTGAGTGTGCTAAGGTGGTAATAATTTCATCATTTTTCTGTAGTTACAATGTATTGCTTTTCCATTTCTGGTTAGTATGTTAAATGTGATCACCTGTTAGCGTTTAAACTCTTGTTAGGAGGTTTGAACCTACGAAGTATCCATTTAGTTGACAACAGACAGACGTCCAGTTGACTGACCTCTTATACATTTAGGTATCAACGATCTTCTAAAATAGATTTATATTTTAGCTCTTGGCAGCTTATTTATGTTCACGGAACTTTAAGTACTGGCTATCAGAATAGGCCTAAGAGCGATTAACTACTCGTATATTTGAAACAATATAGCTACAAAACAAATTCTGGCTTGCCAAATGGAACGATGTTTTCAAATAAGACTGTAATCTGCCATTGGCATAGCTACAGTGGGTCAGTTGATTCACCGGGTATATTTAAAAATATACAATATATTAAGGATAAACCGTGTTCCACTTTTGAATATTTAAATTTCGCATAGAAATTAATTTTAGGAAATTAAAATTAGGTTGATCTGGCATGAAATAGAATAAAGCGTACTAAGAACTGTAAGTGATACTTATCAGGTCGAGAATGCATTTTGGAAATACGAGGTCGAGTTTTTCCAAGCATTTGAGATTTGATAAGTAATTTACAGTTCGTGGTTAGCCAATTGTTATTTTCAATACTTGAAAAAAAAAAACCGTAAAAGGTAATAATGAATAAAAATTACTTTTCCATATTTTATTGCACATAAAGAAAAAATAATTCTCAATATGAAGAGTGAAAAGCTACATCTACATTATATTATTGTGCTGTTGGGTGTCACACCACTTCCTACTGGTACCGTAAGTATTAATGACCATGTTGCCATGGGAGTTGATAAATGAATTGTAAACTTAACTTAAACTACCGAATACTTGTTAAAAATGATTAACTTACATGTCAAGTATTGCAGAAAGGTATGTTTTAAGACTGCAATAGCAACGTTGTATGATTAATCCATATAGAGGCATTAATAATTGAATATCACTAATTTGTATAAAGCTATACCTACCCCCTCAACGTTTATATGAGTTAAAAAGTTAAAAATCCCAGCAGTTTATAATATCTACGACTCTAAATGCAGGAATACCAGTAGAGTTGAGAGCTAGAAATTGCTACGGTGAAAAGAACGCCTAAGAACTCGTGGAATAAATTAAAACCCTTCCACTGAACAAAGGCAGATGCCAGAGATCTTCAAGTAGCCGTGATGACTTTAAATATTCATAGTTAACGGAATTATGAAGGAGTTTTTATCGCGGTCTGGAAGGAAAGTTTTACTGCTTTATTGAATAATTTGCAAAATGGCGGATTGTTAAGCGGATGGCAATCTCTAAAAGGTTAAAACGCTCGGGCGGATGCCATAAAATATTCATTGCGGCTTTTTACACCTCGAGTGTTACTTAATGGGGAGGAATTCCTTTGGCGGCTGCGACGATATTCCGCTAGTAAACCCAACAGTTACCCACTATTCATTAACAAGATTGCTTTCTGAGATAGCAGATGTTCGTTTACTGAGAAGCATGGGTTCATCCCATCCTTTCCACACCATTTTTCCTGCACTTTTCACGGCGTTAGAATTTAATTCAACCACGTGATCTAGTATTCTTTTAACTCAACAGGTTCTCTGTAAATTTAGCCCAACGACGTTGTGGTCTTTAACACATATATCCTAAACGCTAGTTATATAATCGCGAAAAGAAAAACCATGAATCAAACAAAGAGTGGAATACCGGTTAAATATGAAAATCTGATGTAGTAACTTCACCTGGCCTTCTCTATCCACTATCGTTTATTTTTATGTGATGTCTACAGACTATTCGTGCAAAATCTTATTCTCTTATCTACTTCAAGTTAATGAAGATAAATATTCGCATAAAAAGCTTCATCATACGCTACCTTATCGAAAGTATCCAGACACCTACCTGAAATAGCAATTAATCTTTACCCTTGTGACGTAAACTACTACATTAATATGAGGTGGGGTCCTTTGCTTTTATGAACTAGGAATGGATGGCGGCGCCGTGGCCGAGCGGTTAGCGCGCTCGCCTACCACCTAGGCGGCCCGGGTTCGATCCCAGGGACCCGCATGTGGTATTCGTGGTGGACGAAGCGGCGTCAGGGCGGGTTTTCTCCGGGTACTCCGGTTTCCCCCGCCATCTCATTCCACCGGTGCTCCATCTTCATGTATCATCAGTGTCACCGCCTACGGTGCCGTAGTAGTAAAAGCGGGCGTTAAACACTACAACAACAACAGGAATGGATAGGACCTAACATGTGTTCCAAAAAATTACACATTAATTTTTCATGAATATCTGCAGAAAGGTACAGTATTTAATCAAACTTGCTAAGACCCATTTTTACTTTCTCCACTTCGTATAGCAAGCAGGGGAAGTATTGTATTCCACCCAAAAATTCGATGTCAAGATTTCACCGGCAATAGATGTTTTGAGGCGCCCTGAATAAAAAAAAAAAGACACTTTTAGGAAAAGTCTGTGTGTGAGGGTGTATGAGTGAGTGTGAGTGAGTGAGTTGGTGTGAGTGTTAATTGGTGTCAGTGAGTGTGCGTTGGTGTGAGTGAGTGGGGTGAGTAGGAGTGAGTGCGGCGGCGCCGTAGCCGAGCTGTTAGCGCGCTCGCCTACCACCTAGGCGGCCCGGGTTCGATCCCAGGGACCCGCATGTGGTATTCGTGGTGGACGAAGCGGCGTCAGGGCGGGTTTTCTCCCGGTGCTCCGGTTTCCCCCGCCATCTCATTCCACCGGTGCTCCATGTGTCATCAGTATCACCGCCTGCGGTGCCGTAGTAGTAAAAGCGGGCGTTAAACACTACAACAACAACAAGAGTGAGTGAGAGTAAGAGTGAGTGAGTTGTGTGAGTGTGTGTGAGTGAGCAAGAAGTGAGTGAGTGAGTTGAGTGTGAGTAAGTGAGTGAGTTGAGTGTGAGTGTGAATGTGTGTGGGCAGCATATCTCAAAAACAAAAAATCGGTTAAAAACCAAACTTGGCATTTAAGTCTAATATCTTCCAAGGATGCGACACGAAATTTTGAAGAAAATTCCTCCATCCTAAACTACTCTTTGGGTGGAACATTTTTCAAAAATTTTTGTTTTCTCGAAAATGGCTCTAACGATTTTTATTAAAATGCCATATGTTTAAGATATTTTTATGACAAAGGAAATGTATATTTTGAATTTTCTGGCTATAGCCCGTGAAGTCCTGTTTACCCTGGATGACTTTTGCCGTAAGTGATAGACCACATCTTACTATACAAAAGATGTATATATCGTCAACACACAATTTACGTCATATAATGTTTTTGTGAAGTGAACTATTCCGGAGATATCCCTTAGTGGTCAGAATTTTGCAATACATTTAGACCGTTCTCCAATGGGAGGTCACTATTCATTTTCAGTTCGTCCTGAAGCTTCATAGTGGAAGGACGTGTTTGGCTTTTGCTCGTCGAGCGATATACGCAACGGTTTATGGTGTTGCATCAGCCGCCGAGACAGCTTTCTTTCTTCTTGTGGAAGACAACGCAGCCAAGGGATTGGCTGTTACATTGGAACGTCGGATTGGTGAAAGCATTTCTTCGCAATTTGACAGTTCTTCAATACTACTTTTGTGCTTTTAAAGCACTAACTTACCTAAAAACTTACCAAGCGGGTAAGGTAACAAGGTCCTAGCCATCAGTCTTTTGACTGATAAGGCGCCTAACGGTCCGGGCCCTCTGTTATCTGAGCCACCCAGCGCTCGCTTAAACTAAACTTGACTTGACAGACATAGTTTTGACACATCTAGAAATAAAAAATGTCGACTCAATCTACACCTCAAGTACCTCATCCTACACCGATGCATGCAGAAACACCACATCCTACTCCTTCCACCTATTATTTACAGGGAGGAAATCTGCAACTATTTATGGACCAGCCTCTAATCATAAGCCCACCGTCTCCAATATCTACGGACGTGTATGCCACTCTCGTTAATGAGAAAAAGGCAAGGGCCTTATACATCGCGCAGGCAGACCAGCATCTCCTGCAGAATCTACATGACGACAGTGTGTCGCGAGCTGATCTCGCCACACTATACAAAACGATGGCCGCACACAAACTTCGTGTTGAGGCCATAGATTCTTACATTGCCGACTATGTAAGGTCTAACACCACACAAGGCCAAGAGTGGCAAACTGCCAGCTCTAAAAGAAAGAGGAATGTTGGACCCGCCTCTAAACAAGCCACCACCTCAACTGCTAATAAATTTCAGCCACTAGCTTCAACTAGTAATGCTGAAACTTCACCTGTAGCGACTACTACAAACAACTCCGATACAAACATGGACACATCTGATGGCGCCACTGCAAATACACAGAACAACGCCACAGTCCCAAAATCCAACAAGACCACTCCAATATTTCTGCGTGATCCCAAACAAGGCCGGGATTTAACGAAATTTCTGGGTACTTCACACCCGAACGTGCAATTCAACGTAAGAAACATGAGTGGTACTGTGGCGTTTGTACCTAGCAGTCCGGAAGACCACCGAGCCATAAGAAAGGTACTGAATGAAGCTTCTGTGCAGTACTTATCCACCTTGCTGCCAGATGAAAAATTAATGTATGTCACCCTAAAAGATCTGCCGATGTACATCACTGAGGCAGAAGTGACTGAACACCTGAAAGCCTTAAACTACGCGGTGGAAAGAGTGGGCCAACTACGTACAAATCGTAGTCAACCTCCACGTTTGTTACCACACTTCAGAGTGGCCCTGAAGAAGGAGACCCACTCCAACAACATATATAAAGAAACGCGTATGTTTAATGCGCTCATCCGCGTAGAGGCATATCGTCCTCCTGCAAAACCACTACAATGCACCAACTGCCAGCAGTTTCAGCATAGTGCAGCTGGATGTCACCTAAAACCTGTGTGCTCCTTTTGTGGTGAGCAAGGACATAAACGTCAGGATTGCCAACTGCCTGGAATTCAAGGCGCTAAGCAAAAGTGCTACAACTGCGGAGGTGAGCACTCATGCAGATACGCTAAATGCCCTGTCTGGCAAGAAGCGCGCATTGAGATGCACCTCAATAAAAATGGTCAACGTACGCGTTATGACGCTGCACCTAAAAGTGGAAATCCACTAGGTCTGCCAAAGGAGGCATTCCGTGGCGCCCGTTTTCCTGGACTGGGCCCAGTTGAGCCCGTGCAACACACGGATTATGCTGCAGCACTTAAGACGTCCATGTCTCAATCTCAAACAAGTAATACTAATTCTACACAGCCAGAAATACCTCTGGCTTCGCCTGCAGTTGTACCTGCTGTTACAACAACTGCTCCACAACAGCTACCAACTGCACCAACCACCATCAGGACTGCCCCTAAAGGTGCTCCCAACGTACAAGCAAGAACTCCAGCTGGGCAATATGTCCCACTACCGCCTCGGCAAACAGCCCAGAAACGTTTACTGGCATATCCACAGCCAGCACCACCATCTGCATCTCCTTTAGTGCCTGACGCTCAATTCTTGAGCTTAATGGAAAAAATTCCACTCCATCTACAGGCGGACTTCGCATCAGTGTTGGCTGAAGCCCTTGCACAGAGACCTGCTACAATTGCCTCGCAAACTGTCCTGGTATACACCGTCTTTACGTTTATGAGTAAATATGGCGGACAGGAGTAATCAGCTTACCAACCTTCTCGGGATCAGGATCTGTTCCTGGAATGCCAACGGCATCCGTGGGAAACTGCAAGAAGTGAGGAACTTTCTTGCAGTTAATAAAATAAACATTCTACTGGTCCAGGAGACCCATCTGTCTGGAAACCAGAAAGCCACTATTCCAGGAATGATCTGTCACAGAAGCGACCGAGATGACGGTTTTTGTGGCACGGCTATTTACATCAGTCGCAACATACAACACCATCGCCTCCAGCTAATCACCACTCAAGGCTTGGAAGGAACTGGCGTCCAATTGGCTACTGACAGAGGTCCATTTAATGTGTATTCTTTATATATACCACCAGGCAGAAGAATCAGCACACAAGATCTGGATGCTGTATTCACACATGGCTCAGCCACCATAGCCATGGGAGACCTAAATGCCAAAAGCCCGTGCTGGAATTCCACCATCCGCAACCACAGAGGCATGGTCCTGGAAAGGTACCTAGAGCAACGCAACCTTGTTGCACTTGCTCCAGCATCTCCAACCATTACCTACGGAGACCGTCGACCACCTGATTGGCTGGACATCGCCATTGTGCAAAACATTCGGTGCCATCCACAAATCTTCTCCATCCCTGAGCTTTCGTCGGACCATTACCCGGTGCTTTTGTTTTTCAAGGCACGGCCAACACCCAAAGCCCGTCCAAATAGCATAAATCCACGAAAAACCGACTGGGTTAAATACAAAGCTCTTATGGCAGAACAACAGCCTGAAATCCAGCCATGCCTCAATACTGAAGATGCAGACCAACTCGCATCCAAAATAACCAGCACCATGACTGCAGCTATGTCTCAAGCCACTCCTCCTCGACGTCGCTTCTTCCAGGATATGAAGCCACTTCCGCAAGCCATACGTCAGCTCATCGCCACAAAAAACAAGGCACGGCGCAAATATCAACAAACACGCAGTCCCATAGATAAGAGAGAGTGGAATCGTCTCCAGAGTATCGTCAAACTGGAGCTCCAAGACCACAGTAATGAAGAGTGGGAACGACGCCTGGGCACTCTCGATACAGAGGACTCTTCTCTCTGGAGAATGTCTAAGGCTATATTGCGAGTTCCCTCTTCCGATCCTCCACTCTCAGACGGCAATAGAGTTGCCCAGTCTATGAGAGAAAAAGTTGAGTTGATGGCTGAACATCTTGCCTCGACATTCCATCTTGCGCAAAGTCTCGATGATGAGCTGACTAACGACGTCGAAGAAAAAGTTCGCGAATACCTTGACGAACCCTTCGACGCTGAAGAAGTGTGCCTGACTACGATAGAGGAAGTTAACAGAATAGTGGCCTCTGTCCGTCCATATAAAGCGGCAGGCAATGACAACCTGCCATATGCCGCTTTTAAATCTCTACCACCAAACTGGACTGCTATACTTGTGCACCTTTTCAACAGTCTTCTGCGACTCGCACATTTCCCGGCCGCATGGAAACATGCCCACATTATCACACTGCCTAAGCCGGGAAAGAATGCTGCACATCCCGGAAACCATAGACCTATAAGTCTCCTACCGGCCATCAGTAAACTGTTCGAAAAGGTGCTCCAAAAACGTCTTCAAAATATCCTGGACAATCATAACATCCTTCGACCAGAACAATTTGGCTTCCGTCGACAGCACTCTACCACACACCAACTCCTACGTATCGTGGATGATGTTATACGTGGATTTAACCATCGGCACTATGTTGCAGCCCTCTTCTTGGACATATCACGGGCCTTCGATACCTTCTGGCATCAAGGTCTACTACATAGACTTATACACTACGACACCCCGTCATATCTGGTACACATGATGAGCAATTTTCTCAGTAACCGGACGTTTGTTGTCACCAAGGACAGCATACACTCACAACCATATGGAATCAACGCAGGGGTACCCCAAGGCAGTGTTCTGGGGCCTCTACTATTTCTGACATTCATCAACACCCTTCCTACTCATAGGGGCTGCAACCTATACCTCTTTGCTGACGACACTGCAATAACCTCAGACTCATCACATCACGATATTGCAGTGCAAAGATTGCAACGCTACGCCGACATGCTAACTGTATGGTTTGCCACGTGGCGACTTAACATCAATGCCGCCAAATCCACGGCCATCACTTTTACGAGACGTCATCTACAGGATGTGAACAACATACGTCTGTCAGGAGCTGACATTCCCTGGTCGACGGAAGCCACTTACTTAGGCGTCAAATTGGACGTGAAACTAACATGGAAACCGCATATCATGAGCCTAGTCTGCAAGATCAACAGACGTTTAGGATTATTGTACCCCTTGTACAATAAAAAATCCGTGATGTCACTAAGGAATAAAATCCTAGTGTACAAGCAAGTTGTAAGGCCAGCTCTAACCTACGCTTGTCAAGTCTGGGGTGCTGCAGCGAGAACCAATCTCTACCCACTACAGGTACTGCAGAACCGCTACCTAAGAGCTTCAGTAGCCGCTGACTGGTACATCCCCAACGAAAATATACATAAAGACCTCAAACTCCCAACGCTCATCGACTACATCAAGAGCCTTGCCAACACCTTCTACGCCAGACTACCAGGCAGTTTTAACGAACTAATAAGAGGTCTCGGGGAGTACGACATAGACCCCGGCGAGACATACAAGCGGCCAAGACTGGTACTTACCAATAACTGACTCAGACAATTCACCATCCCCATAATCATCAGTATACCATATCCATCAAAAAAAAACAACAAAAAAACAAAACAAAAAAAAACAAACATCATCCCAACACAATACACTTTCATACCATCTTTTAATTCTTCATCCATAACTTATACTCCACCATCTAACCACCGTCTTCTTTAAATTCTACCATCATTAACCAGTAAGGGATCTAATCCCGGAATGGTCCAAGGTCAAGGGCGCCTCCCATAGGGAGGATAACCCCTTAATGACCATCACCCAGGGGCTATTCATTTTTTCTTGGTTATTTTTCTTCTTGGTTGTGCAAAGAGAACGGAACATCAAAGTCATCATATAGCGATCACTCTTAAAGTATTTGGCTATCCCTTATGACCTATTGTATTCCCTTGCACCTACAAGGAAATTAGTTATAAAATAATTTCTACAAATATTTATCTTAAGTTAGCATGAAGTAGAGCGAGGAATAACTGTTCGTAAGAACAAGTAAATGTAAAAAAAGCAAAACCCCTGTGCTACCACTATTTTACATGCCAGGCTTAATCATGTCTTTTACAATTATTGTGATTTACAACAAAATTACAATTGTAATTATACATTTCAATTTACAAGTGTCAGGGAACAAAATGAACGTTAATGAACATGAAATGAACATGAAATGAACATTGAGACGAGCGTTAACAGAAATGAGCATTAGCACGAAATGAACATAATCTATCTAATGTCTTTAAACGTGCAATTTTTGTATATGCATGTAATTGTGTCACGTATCTCGGAAACGGCTCTAACGATTTGTGTCAAATGTATTCAAATAAGCTTTGGCTTTTTAAGTTTATTCATATAGGTGTCTGTCTTTCCTGGGGAAAAAATGCGATTTTTCACAATGCACTATTTTTATTCTCTCTTCTAAAAGTAATTAATAAACTGTTCTGTATGTTTGAAATATAAATGGTAGTATTACATTCACACTGTTTTCCCTACTCACTTTTAGGTCACACATACACAATTCTTTCTACTCATTCTCGTATAAATAAAAAACGCGATTTTACACAAAAAAAAACTTTGTTCCCTGTTTTAGAAATAAGTCATGCAATCATGTGTATGTTTAAAATAGAAATTTTACGTATTATATTCACACTGTTTTCTCTACTCACTTTTAGATCACACATAGACATCTGTTTCTCTACTCACTCTTCTAAAAACAATTCATATCATCTATAGGTGGATGTTTCTATGTAACAGTTAATCTGGAAAAGAGATTGAAGGATCATCGCGAAATTCAGCACGTATATGTAGTTTTTCCTGGAGAAGCATATCCATTTTACTATAAAATATATTACTTTCACGTGGTTTTTTCTCTTTTTTTTACGTAACACATATTCTTCTTTACTCACCATTCAACATACAAGTGATACAATTTTCTATGGTTTAAATATAAATGCAACGTATTACATCTAAATGAGTGTCTTCTCCTAAAAAAACACGATGAAAAAAGACTCAGTGAAGCTCGGTTGCAGGTAGTGAACATTAATGGACATAACATAATGATACATTTAACATAATGACCAGTGACACAAAGTTGAACCTTATAATGTTTGTAAGAACAGTTTGTACAAGAGTAGAGAACGTCATGCGAGTGCAACAAGTTATTTTTTCATTTGAATTGTTTGATTTGAATCATGATGGCTGGATTACACCAAACTTCACAGGATTAAGAATGAGGAAATAAGGAAGGAACTAAAAGTAGCACCGTTAATATGTTGAAGAAATTACTTATAGGCAAAAAAGAATTGAGCATGTACTCAAATAAGTGAGGAGAGATACCCACTACTTTCAAGAGTTACCAAGCAGGAGAGCAACGAGACGTTAGACGTTCTAGGAAGTGTTGAGCTGATGCTTTGTGAGGTCAGAACGGACAATTACTTAATCCGTGTAGTGATGAAGATGCTAATGATGTGGATATCTGCTATCGATTTTGTTCGTTTGCTGATATTTCCAAGGTACAATCATAGCCGATGTTCTGGAGTTGACGTAAAGCGACTTGTAATTTGTTTTCTGCATCTGACAGAATGATGTAGTTGTCTGCAAATAAAATAGTATAAACAATAAAACATCGTAATCTAAAACTTCTCTCAGCCGTATTTGACAGTCGAATAGAGCTGCGCCTATCAGGTTGGAAACAAAGGAAAACGCTGTCTTATGCCTAGGTTTATATTTATATTGAGAGACCCTTTTTATTTTGATCACTGCTCCATCATACACAGCCTTCAACATTTTAATATGTTCCGGGTATCCTTTGACTACTCCATTTCCAACGTCTTCCTTTTAACCTTCTCAAAGGTAAGGCAAGTTGTATTCACGGTGCTTTTCTATTATCTCATTTATTGTAAAGAAGCGATATAGACAAGGGTGTCCCTTCCCAGAGTCACGCTGTTACTTCTCAATTAACACTTCTGCAATTACTTTCAAATGTTCAGTAATTATTTTAGTAAATATCTTACAGAAGGTATCTGAAGTGTTAATGCTCCGGTAACTGTTTTGGTTGTTTCTATTTCGTTTTTGAAAAATCTGATGTGTTGCGCTCACATGACTTTCTCTACTCTTGTACAAAGTATTCCTACAAACATCTATTCCTCTATATATTTCATGTTAATCAAGATAAACGTTTGTAGAAATTATATTATTGCTAATTTTCTTATAGTGCAAGAGGAATGTAGTAGGCTTTAAGGGATAGTCAAATGTTTTAAGTGTAGTGGCTATATGACGACATCAAAATTCCGTTTTCTTTGCATAACGAAGAGATAAAGATGAATGACGACCTCCCATTAGAGAACGGTCAACAAGTATTGCAAAATTGTAAGTAGTAAGAAGTATCATTTCCGAAAGGTTCAGTTCACAAAAAAGATCATTTGACATAAATTGTTTTTTAACGAGATCTAAACTTTTTGTAAAGCAGTATTTGGTCTCATCTCTTACCGTTTACCAGTTATGCAAAAGTTATCAAGCAGGATTACATGACCTATAGCCAGGAAGTTCAAAATACACATTTCATTTGCCATAAAAAGGCCTCAAACATATGGCATTTTAATCAAAATTATTATTCACTTATGAGAAAATTAAAATCTTGAAACATTTGTCATGTAAAGGGAAGTTTAGGCTTCGTGTCGCATCCCTTAAAATATTAAACTTAAATACCAACTTTGGTTTTTAACCGACTCTTCGTTTTGTAGTTATGCTATTCACACAGACACACACAGATACCCACACACGCACGCCCACACCCACACGCCCACACTCAAACCTCTTTCTAAAAATGCTTTGTGGGAGGGGGGATTCAGGGGACCTCAACAACGAGCCTTTGGATTGAATACAATAGTTTTCCTAATTAGTTTTATAGAGCCACCTTCCTTCCATTCCTCTGCTGCTTTGTGTGTAATCCAGCACTTATTCATTGTCTTTAACAAACATACTTTCAGTTTCATGGAGCATGTTGAAATACTTCTACATTTTCATTTGAACCTGGAGATTTCAGGTTCTAGAATGTCTCCAGCATTACTCAATTGAAATCATCTTAGAATCTTGAATACACTTTTTAAATGTCCTATGTTATTACAATTTTCCTTTGTTGACCAAAACGTCTTAAAATATGTCGGATAGAAATCTTCTAACATACTTATTGAGTTGGGTCATAACTCTTTCATCCTTATGTAGGTATTTAATAGGTATGCACGACCTGCTTTGCCATGCACCTCATATTCCACATTTGCGAACTATTTATTTGAGCATTAGTTTTTGGTTTTTCTTATACTTGTATTTCATTGTTCAGTTTTCCTGTTGTACTCGGTTTTATGCCGAGTTGTTTAAATTCTGGGACGGACCACTACTTTTCTGTTAATAATTCAGTATCATCTTCTATAAGTACATATTTGTCTTGCCCATATTAATTTCCAGCCCCCACTTCTTATGTCACCTCTCAATTTACGTCACATACATTCCAAATAATTTTTATCTGGTACATAAACTGTTTGGTCTTCGGTAACGAACGCAGTAAATCTTGCATTGTTATCTTTCACTAAGATATTCATTCCCCCACATTTTTAGTTCCGTTTCTTTAAAAATTGTGTGTATGTGTTAGTGAACTACACGGAAATAACTTCAGAACTTGTAGATGTGACTGATATAAGTAATTTCAGATAGACAATGTATGGTTCGCGGCTAAATATAACGTAGTTATGTGGTGTTAAAGCTATTGTGACGCCGACTGACCACAGCGGCGGCAGCGGCAACACAGCAAAAGCTCGAGGCCCGGCTGCCTCTCACCATTGGCGGTAAATGCATCAAAGACGCTCAAGGTCACGATGTCTCGTGTGACTGTTTGTGAACACGTGACAAGAGGCGACACAAAGGGTTTCGAGATTATTCGAGAAGTGCCCGGCGGCCGGCGTATTTGTAGAAGTTGCAGAAAATGTGAATTTCGAGAAAGCTCTATGTTATGTCATACTCGCTATATCTGATTTAGTAGTAGAGTAGTTAGTTACAGGCTTCAATCGTCGCAGCAGGAAAATGTGTGTGTGTGTGTGTGTGTGTGTGTGTGTGTGTGTGCGCGCGCGCGCGCGTGCTTGCTGTCCTAAGAGATACGTCGCGTAGATAGAAAGGTTCTCAAGGATACGAGAAGGAAACAATTGTGAGTTCTAATATCACGAAAGACAGTAGACTGTATTAACAGTGAGAAGAGAACTGTGTATATGTGTATTCAGTTAGAAGAAAGCAAAGTGAGAATAAAAATATAACTACACTGGATAGTTGCAATTTTTGTCACGGTGGTGGCAGAAGCGGGATTTTTTAAATTGTCACTTGTTACAATATTGGTATCAAAGGCTGATAAGTTGGTATTAAAGCAAAATCAGGTGAAATTTTGGCCCAAAAGTCGTTAAAACTGCTGCTCAATTGTACAAGTATCTACTTTCGGCGTTATAGTGTTCTCAAAACTTAATGCCACAAAAACCACTCAAATCTCAAACTAATCACTTGACATGCGACACTAAGCTGCCTTCTTGCTTTATGTAGCCTGTTCTAGGGACGTTTAACTCAGGCTAGGGAACTGGAGCTCACCGAGCACAGCCTGCTCAAGGCTTGCATTGATAACAGTATGTTTAGCAGGTAAAAAATGGAGGTCGCTCAAGGTATCCCGCGAGTCGCCCAGGCCTAGTTTAACTGCGCTTGTGGCTTAATTCCTAACGCCAAGATCCTGTTATGTTGAAGTTCAAGGGTTCGTCTCCTGTCATGCGATTACGGTTTTTTTCTTCTTTTTTGCTCCATACTAAGAATATTAACCCCAGTATCATATCCTTGATTCGCCCCAAACCAAAACTGCTGGATAGAGTATAACAACCATTCCTCGCGGCTGTCAACGCTGCCGTAAAAATTTAGATTGCCATTTCGAGCAGTTGCTATAAGACTTAAACTTTTTTTGACACGTTTTCACCCTTTCAATCACCTTCCTACTTGAAGTACAGCATATGAATGTATTACGCAGAAGTCAGCCTTTTGTTAGCTGGGATTATAATTAATTGTACTATATGGAATTAAAAATGCGTAAATCGAAACAAGAATTTAAGATCTATATCACAAGGGCTCTTCTCAGAAGCAAGAAAAAACGAATGAAAGTTGAAAAGGTAAACAAGACTCGAACTCGAAAATGACGACGATCTTTTTACTCGTGAGCTATTGTGTTAAGTCATAATGATTGCGTCATAGGTCTCTCTAAAAGCATCCTTTGTTTTCGTGCGTTACACTCTCAAATGGTTGATATATTAGTGAGTGACACTTTACAAACTTGTACCCATAACTTTGACATTTGAACAAACAGGTCATAAGTTTCCAGTCTCAAATTGCTGGTTTAAGACATCTCCATATTCTCTGAAGATATTTTGGTGTAGTTTATTAAACAACAGAGATATCTGTATACAAAACAACCTTGTTTCAATTCTTTGCGTATCGCAAAGGCTCTGGAAATACTATTCTGAACTTTTATATAAATTATCCTTATTTTAACAGTTATATAACACCTGTCTATTTCGGAGATTCCACAATTTCATCAGGGGTACACTATAATGCACCTTTTCTAAGCCTATAAGCAATAGATGTAAACTTCCATTGATGGCAGATTTCTTTTCTATTAATTAAGGAACACGAAACACATTGTGTGTACATGTACCATCTGTTCCAAATCCACGTTTTTCTTCATTATCATAGTTATATATGCTTGCTAATGTTATTTGCTAACGTTATTTATGTTTACATACATTCGGATAAATACATGTATATTAGATATTCCTACATACTAGCTTTTAAACTCATTTTGGTGCCTTGTTTTTGAAGCGGTTTGAAAGCCTCGGCGTAGCTACAGTCGTCTAACTGTGCGATTCCTTTCTATTATATCTCCAAAGGGTCGCAGTGACAGATTGATGTGAAGCTTACATAATTTTTTCCACCTCCTGGATCACCCTGACGAGTTTTATTTCTTCTTAATAATATTATACACTTGAATATAGACACATCACAATTTTATAACATTTTATCCACCGTTGTTTTATATAATTATTAATTAAATAGCTAATAGCTATAGTTTGGACGAAATTATTTTAACTCTTTCAAATTGTTGCTACCTTTAACAGATTGTTTATTGCAGTATTTTCAACAAAAATTAATTTTATTAAACTCACAAAATGGTTATTGTGACATCTGAAGCACAACTTCCCGATGCCTCTGTTTTGCATGCAATTTTGAGAGTTCAGAAAAGAAGCTGTTTCATTTTTGTAAATGACTTAAGTCCTGTGTCATGTCAATTTTACCATTATTACACAGAGCCTAGTTTAAGAAGATAAAAGATTTAGGAAATTTGTGCATGTTGTTTGTAGTGTTAAATGCCCGCTTATACAACATATGGTACCGCAGGCGGTGACACTGGTGATACATGGAATGAAGATGGATCACTAGTTGAATGAGATGGCGGGGGAAACCGGAGAACACGGAGGAAACCCGCCTTAGCGCAGCTTCGCAGATTCGTGAATCTCATGCGAATTTGCATGTAAAAGCTAGTTTGGGATAGGGAATTTTCCCGAAAATATTTGTGTCGCATGCTTACAACCTATTGGCCTGAAATAGCAAGTTATTGAACACTTCATTTTTTAGTTATGATCTTCACACGCGCGCGCACATACACACACACACACACACACACACACACACACACACACACACACACACACACACACACACACTTGCGCGCGCACGTACACACAAATATTTTTCTAAAAGGAGTATCATGTACTTCCGGTGAACTCTCGAAACCTAACTTTTTTATAGAACACAATACTTTCTCTTATCTACTGTCGATAGAAGACAGAAAACAAAAATATACAGTGCGAACCATTTCAAAGCTACGGAGTATTAGGGGTCCGTGCGGTACGCGTTTACTGGGAAGAAGCAACCGCCCCCTCACGGGAAGAAAATCAATTGCCACCCACGCTGTACCGACCAACCGGTCATTGTCATTCACTGTCTGTCATTCTCACGCGAGTTACAGTAAATCACTTGTTTATAATGACTGGTACTGTGTCGAGCAATACATAATGCGCGTTATATCTCAGAAGTGCTTAAAACCGAAAGTGTGTATAAACACGCTCTTCAAGAACTTCAGAATGAAATGAGGGAATGCTCGGTAAAATTCCATGTAGAGTTACAGAAGGCCTTTCAGAATTTTCCACGACGATGTTTTATCAAGAAAGATGGACAGTGTTTTCAACATCTGCTTTGAAAGAAGGTAAGACACGCATTGCGCTTTCATACTGTTACTGGCAGGTTATTTATTTGCATGGGACAGTAGCCCTGATTTTCGCATTTGAGTGTCTGTATTGTGCTAAACAGCGCTAGTATCTCCGCAGTACACGTTCGCCATACGGCCTGCTACAACGCTGGCTGGTATGAAATAGTCCGCACTGTAATTCCCCAAGGATTGGGCAATATGTCACCAGCATTTCCTGGGTCGTGGTCGATCTCTTCTTCCTCTAGGCCGTTATCGGGAATATTTTGTTCATTCCATTTTTGTCTATTGCCTTATTTTATTACTTGATGATTATGTTTTTAGCTCTTCCCTTACCTTCTATCCATTCTTGTACACCTCTTCACGCTCCTAAGGAATTTCATTTCTGTCGCCTGAATTTTTAATAATTTACTTTCGAGTTGGCGCCCAGGTTTCACTGTCAATCTAACGTACGAGTAGATAAAGCTTATAACATTTATATTTTGGTCCGTTTCCTAATTGTACTTAAAACATTTTTCCAATATTCAAAATATTGCTGAAACCTCTTTCTTTGCATTAAATAACTTGAACATTCTTCAAAATTAGTTTCACAGTCAACATATTTCAAATCAGGCGCTCGTTCAAGAATGTTATGGTCCGTTTCAGTCGCTAGTAATTTGATTTTTCCTCTCCCCCTCCTCCCCCCCCCCCTTCTCCTCCTCCTCCACCTCATCCTCATCCTCATCCTCATGAACGTTCTGGAATTTAGCTTTCACCTTTTCGATACCTCACAAGAGGTATCCTGTTATTGAGTTTCGCCAAATCTGCTATTATGCTCATGCTCTTGGACATTTCCAACACCAATTTTTTAATTGTTTAATAGCTTTGGGCAACATTGTAAAATTGTTGGGTGCGAAGTGATGATTTTCAGATAGTTCATGCGATATCAGAGATTTTGCAGTTGCAGAACCAACAGTCGCGTTATACTAAACCTTGACCTTGCGTCTGCATACACTTGCATGGCAACGCTTTTAGTTCGTACAACACTACGTTACGTTGTTTTTTGACTCGACTAGTGGCAGTTGTTTGCACATTTCATGGCCGTGGTGTACTTCTGACGTCATTCATACTCTGCGTCCAGCTATCGCATGTGAGCGCACATCTCTCCGGCCTTTAGTAATGACATATTAAACAGAATAGAATGCAGGTGAAGATTACATCATCGGAAGCAACCTGTGCGTCTAGCAAGGTTGCCATGTCGTTTATTTCCAAGCACTACACAATGTTGCCAAGTTCCCATTAACTCAATTTTCAGCGGTGTGCCTGGATTCTCTATTCTTAATAAAAAGCTGTGGAGAATTAAGCCCGTTTTATAAATTTGTATTTCAGAAAATAAACATGCGAAAGACGGGTATCGAACCCCAGCAGCTTGAGGTTCTAATTCCACAGCCAGTAGCTGGGCACTCGGCCATTCTTCACTTAGGCTTTTATGCTGTATCATATGATATTAAGCTTATCAGTAACTTGGCAGCTAATTTCACTACAAGGCAAAAAGTTCGTTAAAATATTCAGAAATAGTTTAATCATGTTTTTCTAGATATTCGTTTACATTTATTTAGATGAATAAGAAAAGAATACCAATGTAATGTTAGATGTCTTAGTCAAGCAATTCGTAGGTAGGTTCATTCAGAAACTATAAGGTGTAAATAAACCTAAGGGTCTCTCTGGCCACTAGCAATCACAGCTTAGGTGTGGGTGAGCCACGCGTAACATCCAGAAACGAGAGTTGCGGATGGATATTATAACATAACGTAGTCATTTCTACATCTGGGCACTGGCACAATGCGAGTCTTAGTTTTGACAAGTTGAAAATGCCTGCATGCACCAGTAGTTTTATTCATTATTATTCATACAATAAAGGTTTTGAACTCAAAATATCAAATTGAAGAAATAAGTACAATATCGTTTATAAATGTGAGAACCAGGTCCGGCAAACTTTGTGGAATGCATCTCACAATAAATTGTGTACATGCAGTAGCGCTCCACAACGGGGTCAGAAGGTTGACTGTTGCAAAGAGCAAACAACAATGGGAGGGACGCTTGACAAGCGGGAAACACTACTCAAATCTGATAGTAGATAGAGAAAATATTGTAGCTAATGTATCGACTATTTAGTCCTTAACTATTTTGAAGTTGAAATTAGCAGCACTTCAGGACGTTCCATTGACAAAAGAACCATCAAAATAGTTTGATACACACACACACACACACACACACACACACACACACACACACACACACACGCACGCACGCACGCACGCACGCACGCACGCACCCGCACACGCACACACATTCTTTTTGAGTACCAGAGAGTCCATTATATAATATTAGTATGAAATATTCCCCCCAAATCGAGAATTAATCACAAGATTTTCAGTTACAGCGTCGTACAGGCAGCATGGAAACGAATCAACACTGCCTTCTTGAGGTCACCTCATTCCGTACCGTTTGTAACGGACCTCACTACGTCATGCTTTCATTATATTGGCTGATACTGTCGCCTTGTGCTCTGTATGGAACCAATAGAGCATACTTAAGCTAGTGTTGTCAACTTATTGGCTGATTATTATGAATAGTTATAGCCACCTCCCTCAACTGGAAGAGAGAGAAGGTAGCGTGTCCCCTTTCAGACTGGTGGAGACCGATATAAGAAGACACGCTTTATAAATACCCCTACAGAGAATCAGAAATTCGACGTGTATTAGTATTTGTGCCCTAGTACACGTCCCTCAAGGAGTAGACAGCATACGATTTCTGAAGCAGCAGCGGCGGCGGCGCTTGACATGGGAGATCATGGTTGTAATAGAGTTTGCAGACCGCCTCCCTGTCTTTTGTCTCTACTGTCCACGCATGAGTAGTAGGAGTAAATACATTACATAGAATTTGCTAATGGACATGTTTTTTCTTTCTTATTTTCCTTTTTTATGAGTACTCTGGAGTGTTATTGTGTTTGGATCTAGGATATATGTAACATGAAGTTGCTGTGGGTAGATTTTAAGGGTTTGCTTTGGGTTGCGTAGCACAAGTTTTGCTAGGGTCTGGGTGATCCGCGGTATACCTTGAGCGACCTTCATTCTTTTTACCTGCTAAACATAAAGTAATCAGTGCAAGACCATGAGCAAACTGTGCTCAGTGAGCACCAGTTGCCCAACCCTGGTATGGGTCGTGCATTCGTAGTCCGTAGTCCCCGCAGTCCGTAGTCGAGCTGGTTGAAACTGGAGGAGAGTTTATGAAAGGATGATTTGGAGAGGATATGGCTATCTTTGCTGTAAGGGCTTTAGGGCGTGTCTTAAAATATCCACTGACGCCGCCTTCATCCTTAGTGTGACAAAGGAAGGAGGATATTACATATGCAGCTTGTCTGTCTTAAGAACATGTGATTCCATGCTTCATTCTACTTATACTTGGTAACAGCTAGCCAATGAGTTGACCTAACTAGCATAGATATGTTTAGTGTTTTCATACACAGTACAAAGCGTGATAGCACCTACAAGGTGACAGCACAGCTAATAAAATGAAATTGTGATGTCATGAAGCGCCCTAGTAATTGTAAGAATTGCGGTGTGGCCAGGGAAGCCGTGTTGATTTCATGTCATATCTCTACTACTTATAGATAAACTTCAAACCTTCTAGGTATATTATAATCTGAAACTTTTTATTGTGGTACAGTAGTAGTATGCTGCTCGCAAAAGTTAAAAGCATGTGAACGCTGGCCAATGCTCAAGCGGAGCGCTGTTGCCAAGTGTAGTTCGTGTACCGGCAGAGGTTCTGTTCATAAGAGCGTGTGAGATGCGTGTAGCACATTCAGCAGCGCTGATAGGATGGGCAAGCTTAGGATTTGCTGGAGTCTGCAGTACAGCCCGCCTCCATATGCCTTTAACTTTTGCGAAGATTATAGTAGTGGTGGTGATGGTCGTGGTCGTAGTAGTAGTGGTCGTGGTCGTAGTAGTAGTGGTCGGGTCGTAGTAGCAGTGGTCGTGGTCGTAGTAGGTAGTAGTCGTGGTGGTCGTCGTAGTCGTGGTGGTCGTCGTAATCGTGGTGGTGGCGGCGGCGGCGGCGGCAGCAGTAGCAGTAGCAGTAGCAGTAGCAGTAGTAGCACCAGTAGCTCAACAGTGGCGGTGGCGGCGCCGTGGCCGAGCGGTTAGCGCGCTCGCCTACCACCTAGGCGGCCCGGATTCAATCCCAGGGACCCGCATGTGGTATTCGTGGTGGACGAAGCGGCGTCAGGGTGGGTTTTCTCCGGGTACTCCGGTTTCCCCCGCCATCTCATTCCACCGGTGCTCCATCTTCATTCCATGTATCATCAGTGTCACCGCCTGCGGTGCCGTAGTAGTAAAAGCGGGTGTTAAACACTACAACATCAACAGTGGAGGCGGCAGCGGCAGCAGCAGCAGTAGTTGCAGTAGTAACAGTTGTAGAAGTGCAACAGATCACATCTACAGAATGTTGCATTTAAAGGCAAACCCAAAAGTGTAATCTCTAACATGAGACGGTATATAATGGTGGCAACAAAATTGAGGAAAAGTATCAATGCATCACATAACGACTGGACAATTTAAACTCTCCTTTCTCTATGGAAACGTGATGTATAGACTATAGCAGAGAATTGATTACTAAACCTCCGGTAAATTTCGTTACTCATCTCTTTCAGTGCATTCGTTCCACTCGCAATTAAAAGACTAACGTACTTTGACAGGGGGAGAACTTACCCCCATGCCGAGTGACCAAAAGGCACCCACATTAAACGCTTGAAAAATCTAACCTGGTGTCGTGTGTGATAGGCGTGGTAGGGAATGAAAGCTAGTTCATTAAAGTGCAGCGTTCAACGTTTCCACAAGTAGCCAGTATGCTTTTGATTTCAAAATGCTGCCCAAAGGGATTGAGTTTAACCAGAACACCTTTTTCGGATGATAAACCTGGGAAATGTGTATCTTTAGGATTAAGGCCTCGTAAGCAGAAAAATGTAACAATTAGTCCCTCCTTAGTGTTATGTTTTAAAATGTCATCTGATGCGTAGAGTACTTATTTCTGACATACCTTCGGTAGTAATTATGTGACACCACACAGGGTTTCGAAACAATCACTTAAAAGATGTGAGGGAATACTCCAATCAGCTTTTTCACACGTGCAGTAAGTCGACAACGTTGCGTTGCGGTTGGTCAAGAAATTGAACTGGTTTGTGAATGTAAACACGTCTGGCACTTTCGCTTTCGCTTTAATGATTTGGGAGCTAACGCTTGTGATTGGCTTACACTGGCGCAGTAAACACAGAAGGACACGGCAGGGTATTTGTGTTCTCAAGAAGTACCGTTACTGTATTTGCTGGTGTACTGAGCTAGGGAAAGTGACACCGACACAATCTGCAGCTTGATTTCGAGAAAACTAAACAATTTCCGTAGGAAATGGTCAGAGACAAAAACGTACGATACAAAGTGTGTTCCAAATATCGAGATCTATCACTGGTTTAAATTAATGTAATGACTTCCCTTCCACCCGATATATTTAGACGAAGCACTTAAGGAATAGCAAAACCGTTCCACTGGGGCATTCGAATAAATACATATAAGCTTAAAACAATTTTATTTGCTGGTGATCAGGTCATATTTGAAGTAATAGAAGATAGTTTACAGAAAAGCGTTAATAACCTGAAAGATATGGAGACATAACTTAATGATTTGAATAGCCAATACAAAATTAATTGCTTTTAAAGGGATAAGTCATGGAAGATGTAAGATAAATTGATGAAGAAATAATAGAAGTCTGAAGTTTTAATTATCTAGGTTTAATATATCACAGAGCCGAAACGAAGACCTGAATATAGAATTAAATAAACTAAGACAAATGAATGGAAACAAATCTGGAAAAAAAATCTGGAAAACATTGAAAAACAAAATCTCAAATGTCAAAGGAAACACAAACAAAATTTTATACACTAATGACAGTACTAATGGGAACATATGTAAGTGAAAACTGGGCTATAAATAGTATAGATAGAAAAAGGATTGAAGCAGCAGAGATGAAGTTCCTCAGAGCAGTAGCTGGATGTACCCTTGTACGAATGAAGAAATTCGAAAACAGATACTTATATAATCTAAATTGAAGAGAAAAAAAATCACTGAAATTAAAAATAATTGGCTACAACACATATTAAGGAAAAATAGACACGAATGCCAAACATGTTATTAAATTATAAGCCTAGGGCCTATCACCAAGTAGGAAGAGCAAGGAAAAGATGAGTGATATGTTTATTTAAGGACAGAACAGGTCATCAGGCCTATGCCATGTGTAACACGAACAAGAAAAAGAAGATATCTTCACCTCTTGTTTGTATTTTCCGTATGTTGGTTGTCCTCGCTGGATGTGCTAGCCCATAGATGGGGAGAACCGGTACATTGTGACACTTCCCCTACGTCGTAGTTGTATCGGCTTCCACTGCCTCACAGCGGTTAGCTACTAGGCCACGTCTCCCGCTATTGTCTGTGAAACAGAAATTCAGTGCACGCGAGCCAGGATCACGTGCTAACCGTGAGGTTGACAGCCGGGCTTCACGTGATCAACGGTCGAACGTTTTAAACCCAGGCCGCGCGTGAGTATGGTAACGACAGTACGCCATGAGAATCCGTTGCAACATACAATGAAAAGCGGTGAGAAGGGTTGTTGGAAGGTAATCGTGGTCGGCTCCTCTCGATGCTGAACATAAGGAATGCATCGAATAAACATTTGAAAACGAAGTTTGGCCTATTCCTTTAATACCCACAAAGTACCCTGAGAACTTCAAATCGATGATCTACCAAGTTAAGCCGCGGTAATGGCGCCAAGAATACCCTAAAGCATCCAGTGAACACTCTTCCCAACAATAGCATATTTAACATCCTATACACTTCAAATTGGCTACCTCAACGTGAGATCATCGGCTACAAATAGGCGTCCACAACCGGAGGTCAGTTCAGCTGCATCTGTCTACCTCAGAAAACCTGCCAGTCCTTCAAATTGTGTCAGTAAGTGGAGAGGGTAAATACTCGATTGCACTGCTGTCACCCTTCTTTTCCATACTTGTGCTAGCCTCTAGTTTTCGAGGTCACGGGTTCATTTCCGGTGGAGAGTGATGTATATTTTTCGGGCCTAAAAATACTTCCTTCGGAAGGGAAGCAAAAATGGTAGTCCCATGTCATCGATCTATTCACATAAAAGAACCTCAAGCCTGATAAAGAGACTTCTGATAAAAATTAACCCTTTGCGGGTGGGCCATATTTATAGTTCCGGGTTATATTAAATTCTTAAAATCTAAACTTCACTTCGCGTAGCTAACTCACTACTTGGAATTAATCACGATAAGTTGGAAATGGCTTTTAGGCGGGAATTGTTTTGCAGGCACCTAGGAAACGGTGGGGTGCAACATTGAGGTGCATTTTGTAGCCCTTGACACATTAGTTTAAGTAAGCCACGCTGGATCACAATAGTCAAATTAATTGTAATTGCACTGCAATTTTCTTTGCCTTCTGCCCACGAATAGCTAAGCGACCTTTCATACCCAATATAGAATGAGATGCTGGGAACCATAGCAGTTAAATTTTTACCACCCAACGTATCCAAATGCAGCCTGTGCTGATTGCACATTCGTTTTTTTTTTTTTTTTAGGGCGGCCCTGGCCCGATAGGTAGTGCTGTCGTCGTGCGCAGCCTACGTGAGGGAGCGAGAGAGAGGGCAGTCAGTGTGTGGTAGTCTGTCTCTAGTAGTCAATCGTGATGGTAATCGCCAGAGGTATGTAGCTCTTCTCTCTCTCTCGCTCTCTACTACCGCCGTAACTATGCGGGATCGATCTGGTGATATAATTATTTCTATGGGGCAATGAGTTTATGGGGTTAAGTCGTCACTTATGCGGACAATAATTCAGATTTCAAACAGGTAAACTTGGTATATAGCTGGAAAATCTGTACAACTCACTTCATTCATATTTATTGTTATCGTCCACTGGTAATTCTTATCACCCGATAAAACATAGAGACATATAATTGTAATCTCATCAAGCCTCAACATTTGTAATTATCATTTATTAAAATTGTGTTGATCCAAATCTTACATTTTATTTCTGTAATAAAGGGGGGGGGGGCACTCCTTTGACAGAAAAGGTCCTGCCGTTTCCCCGTTTCGTGATCCTACTCCCACGAAAAATTGACTACATCCCGTGAAGGGTAGTGCAATTCTCTGGATTGTGCTGATTGCACGTTCGTTTTTTTTTTTTTGTTTTTTTTCTTTTTAGGGCGGCGCTGGCCCGATAGGTAGTGCTGTCGTCGTGCGCAGCCTACGTGAGGGAGCGAGAGAGAGGGCAGTGTGTGGTAGTCTGTCTCTAGTATTCAGTCTATGAATTGGAAACTCTCGCGGTACTGTTGGGATTAGAAAAGTATAGGCAGTATTTAGAGCATGTAGAATTTACCCTGGAGTGTGACAACCAGGCGCTTACTTGGGCCCTTGCTACCCCCAGATCTACTGGGAGGTTGGCTCGTTGGGGCGTACGAATAGGAGCATTTAAGTTTACGCCCGTACACATCAGGGGAGCTGATAACTGTTTAGCGGACGCCTTGACACGTGTGTTTGCTGAACCGGACCCTCCCTCTTCTAGCCTGACGTTGGACATAGGCGTTTGCCTAGCTTTTCCTGAATTGTACACCAGTATAGGCGAGCACCAACGCAGAGATGTGACGATTGAACAAATAATATTAAATATTGAGAGAGGTCAATGCGTAGATGGGTATTTTCTCAAGGACGGGGTTTTGATGATTCGACATAACCGGGATAACAAGACGAAGATAGTCCTCCCCCAGTCTTTAATACCTGTGGTGTTTGATTATTACCATAATTCACCGTTAGGGGGCCATTTGGGTATTTCCAAAACCAAAAATAAAATCAGTGAATATTTCACTTGGCCGGGAATGGTTAAGGATATCGTCAGTAGAATTAAATCATGTCATGTTTGCGCCATGGCTAAGCCGGCCCAATGTGCCATGTGGAAAGGTTTGGCATCTGAGGTGGCCACTAGGCCCTTAGAGAAGTTATTTGTTGATTTTGTGGGGCCATTTCCCCGCTCGGTTCAGGGCAATACTTATGCGTTAGTGACGGTTGACTCTTTTAGTAAATTTGTGTGGTTAAATCCTTTACCCAAGGCCAATACCAGAGGCGTTATAAAGGTTTTAGCTTCCATTTTTGCGGCCTTTGGTGCTCCTCGTTATCTGGTTACGGATAATGGCTCTCAGTTTACCTCAAGTGTTTTCAGGAATTTCTGTTTTGGTTGGGGGGTCAAAACCATCAATACCACTCCGTATCACCCTTGCCCTTCACACGCCGAAAGGTTCAATAGAAACCTTAAGTCAGCCTTAATAGCATATCATCACGATAACCATTCAAAGTGGGATACGAATTTACCACGTCTACAGTTAGCTTTTAATTCCGCTCGCCATGAGTCGCATGGCGTTACCCCATACCGGTTGATGTTAGCTTACACGCCGAATTCACCATTAGCTAATCTGTGGCACTTGGATGATTTGTTGCCTCAAAAGTATACTCAAGAAGAGATACGTAAGACCTGGAAGTCTGCCTTTCGTAATCTCACCAGAGCCCATGCTGAGGTAAAGCGACGCTATGACGCCGGCAAGAGGCCTTCGCCGTACGCTATAGGTCAGAGAGTGTTTTGTAAGTTCTTTACGCAATCATCCAAGGGTAACGCATATGCCGCCAAGTTGGCCCCGAGGTATGTCGGGCCGTATGAAATTATAGATATATATAAAAATGTTTCAGTACGTCTAAAAGACTTACGTAATGGCAGAGAGAGGAGAGCTCATATTTCCCAATTAAAACCTTTTGTGTAGGTTAAGGTGTAGAACCTCCCTTCTACTTCATTCCTTGTTGCGTTTCGTTATTTGTTTTGGTTAGTGTGTTGTTATGATGTGGAGTTACTGTTTGTTTATATTTGGTGTTTGTTTTCCTTTGTATGTTATTGTTATGGTGTGGGAGGAGTACTTTATTTTGGTATGAAGCGTGTCTTGTGTTTAGCGGGTAGCATACCTTCACGGCTCCACTAGTTTTTCGTTCCTCCCCGCGCTGTGGTGATGTGTGTGTTTGTGGTATGTTTGAGAAGTGTTTCTGGAGTGTTTGCAACATGTTTGAGAAGTGTTTCTGGAATGTTTAGAGTGTGTGTGTCTGGTGGCCTTTTCTCGTTTACTAATTATGTGTGGTATGTTTTGTGTTTTTGTGTTGTCTGGCCAGTAAGGGGGTTTTATATGCGCATTAATTTGTACAAGGCCTTGTTTTTCAGCTGATCATTTAAATAATGTATATTGAATGTTATTACTCTTGTCATTCTTAATATTACCTTTATATTGTTATTGTTAAATAATTGATATCGAATGTTATCACTTTCTGATTTAGTTACTAAATTGTTTTGCATTCTATATTGTTATTGTTAAACACTTTATTGTTAATTGTTATCACCTTTTGTGATTCTAAAATTAATTTGAATTGTTATTTCCTGTTAAATATCTGTGCTTGTAGATAGCCACACTTGGTGGTAAGGTAAATTGCCCAAGGTTATATGCCAGTGATTCTATCTAAGAGTTCAGTAACAGCCTATTTGAAATCTGCGAATGTTCCCTTTTCTGCCGGATTTGATTTCTGTTTACAGCCTCACCAAACCTTTGTCTACCCCTCCGAAAGCACCTGACCATCTCAAGTTGGCACTGTTGAGCGATGAATCTGGCGATCAACTTTTGTTATGCTGCAGATATAAGAGTCGGAATGTGGACTCCTGGTGAACAGGGTTCCGCAGTTACGATGGGGCGCCGTTTGCGTCGGGTCTGTCTACGTCGGGTGTTCACGCACAAGCATCTTGGTGACAGGACGCCCATTTCAGCGAGTGCTAAGACGCATTCCCAAAGTCAGGATCAACGGCCTTCGCACTCGACAACGTGGGATCTTTCTGACGAAAGACAATTGGCGATCAACTAAGCCCCTCTGCCAGTGAACAAGTGTCCCCAGTGTTACTGTGACCCCAACAGTGAAGTGGCGAAGGTGATAGTGTTCTATGCCAGTGATCTCACAGTGACCAAAACAAGATAATCTGGTGGTTCAAGGTGTATCCTTTAAGTTCTTGGCTGTGTCTTAACCATGTTTAATCTGCCTTTATCCTATGGTGAGGTGATGTTGTTAGATGGGGGAGGGGGTGATTGTGCTGATTGCACGTTCGTTTTTTTTTTTTTTTTTTTTTTAGGGCGGCGCTGGCCCGATAGGTAGTGCTGTCGTCGTGCGCAGCCTACGTGAGGGAGCGAGAGAGAGGGCAGTCAGTGTGTGGTAGTCTGTCTCTAGTAGTCAGTCGTGATGGTAATCGCCAGAGGTATGTAGCTCTTCTCTCTCTCTCGCTCTCTACTACCGCCGTAACTATGCGGGATCGATCTGGTGATATAATTATTTCTATGGGGCAATGAGTTTATGGGGTTAAGTCGTCACTTATGCGGACAATAATTCAGATTTCAAACAGGTAAACTTGGTATATAGCTGGAAAATCTGTACAACTCACTTCATTCATATTTATTGTTATCGTCCACTGGTAATTCTTATCACCCGATAAAACATAGAGACATATAATTGTAATCTCATCAAGCCTCAACATTTGTAATTATCATTTATTAAAATTGTGTTGATCCAAATCTTACATTTTATTTCTGTAATAAAGGGGGGGGCACTCCTTTGACAGAAAAGGTCCTGCCGTTTCCCCGTTTCGTGATCCTACTCCCACGAAAAATTGACTACATCCCGTGAAGGGTAGTGCAAGCCTGGAACTTTTAACATTTAGAAAATGTTTACGAATGCCTAGTGGCTGCACATGGCACCACTGCGTTTCTGTATATTTCCCTTGGGAACAGAGGGCAGTACTCGTCATAATTGGTCCTTCCTTTAGCTTTGTATCTACTCGGAAGTGTAACGCATTGTTTTCAGCTCTTTGGAACTTTAAATTTGAATCATTATGAGGTACGTTTCTAATATTGATTATTCTTCATTGGGCACTACAGCTCAGTGTGAGCCTTGGCCTTTGCTAATAGAGGTCTGCAGACATTTCTATTTTCTGCCACAGTCCTCCATCCTCGGACCCTCATAGCCATTAAGGAGATTTCAACGCCCGGCACCTCTGGTGATTTTCTCGCCGGACAAACGCGGCTGGAAATCTCCTGGTTGAACTTATAACAAAAAATTACGACATTGAGGTACACCTCCCCCCAGAACCTACCTTCTGGCACAGATCAGGGCACTTTGACCCTGAGATTTTGGATCTCGTACTCATAAAAAACGCGACACTCTCAAATAACTTCACTGTGTATCACAGCCTGGACTCCGACCATCTTCCTGTGCATTTCGACATACCGGGTGCCATTACAGCCTGTGTCTCTGGCTCTCGGAAAAGGGCCGACACCGACTGGGATAGGTTTACCATGGAAATGCACAGAATGGTACAACCCAGGCTGTCATACTATAGTGAGGCAGACATGGATGTCCCCATTGAAAAGTTTACTCCCCGCTACGCACGGCCAAGACAAATGCTACCACATATACCACAAGACCACCCGGTTTTTGCACATACCCCGAGGTAGAACAACTCATTGCGCGGAGACGACGCTTGACAAAACTGTGGCGGTACACCCGTCAGCCTGAATATAAAGTGCTAGCAAAATGGCTACGCAAAGTCATTCGGCAAAAAATCAAAATCAACAAAATTGAACAGTGGGAAAACAAAATGTTGAGTACCACACATTCGGACTCTTCCTTGTGGAAATTATTAAAGGCTTTCAAGGTCTCCACGAGCGTGAACTCCGCAACTGAGGCGCTGCACACTCACGGCGGCCTGCACTTCGCAGAGGAGAAAGCCGAGGTCTTCGCTGACTGCAAGTGACCAACCGTGACCTAGAACGGGAGGTCCAGACATGGGTACAAACGTGGGTGGCGCAGGAGCAAGAGCAACAGCGAGCCCTTATAACGCCGCAGGAAGTTTACAAGATCATTAGGAAGCTGCCTAGTGGAAAAGCAGACACAGTAACTAACGAGGAACTTATATACCTTCCGTGAAAAGCCCTGGTGCAACTAACGAAGATATTTAGTACCTGTTTGCAGCACAGCTACTTTCCCTCCACTTGGAAGCGAGGCAAGTTTATCGTGCTCCAAAAGCAATGGAAAGGCTTCAGACAGCCCCAAAATTACCATGCTATTAGTCTCGTGTCTACTATTGATAAATTGCTCGAAAAACTAATACACTTCCGACTTCAAAAACAAGTCTCGGAAATACATGAACTTTCAAACTCACAATTTGACTTTAGAAAAGGACATTCCACAGAACTGTAGCTTCTGAGATTAACTGATGACGTAACTGAACAATTAAACAATGGGGCTTCAACGCTGGCGCTATTTTTGGACGTAATAGCCGCGTTTGACCGGTGCTAGCACAATGGCCTCATTTATAAACTGCACCGCAATTTCCCGGCCCTTCAAAATTACCTGTATTTGCTACATAATTTCCTAGAAAATCGACGATTTTATGTCCAAATGGGAAACTCCTCCTGGGAGCGAGTAATGCGGGCTGGCGTCCCACTAGGGGCAATCATGTCGCCCTTTTTGTATACATTACTTACCAATGATTTCCCAGTGGACGCCAAATGCAAGGTCACCATGTATGCTGAGACACCGCAATATACAGCCACCAAAAAATCCTCGTTTCCGCCTTGCAGAAATGTAAAGATACACAAGCAATTTCCTCTCATGGCTCCATGATTGGAAAATCAAAATTAACCAAGTAAATGCCAGCTAATACATTTTTCAAAGAGGCATCACACTTTGGCAATGGGCCTAACGGTCGGTGGTCAAATATTGTACTGTCGTCAGCATGTTAAATACCTAGGCGTCACCATGGACCCCACGATGTGCTGGTCCACCCATATAAAAACTAGCGACAACAAAGGCAGACAGCGACTAAAGTTATGCGCCGCCCATCTTCCGCAGCAAACAGCTGAAACTATTTCATTTATTCTCTCGGTGTGTGTGGCCTAGGCTAATACCACCAAAACCACCCTCAAACAAATTCAAACCCTCCAAAACCTCTCCCTTACAAAAATCCTCTCTTTTCCACTCCGAACCACTAACAAAACTCTTCACCTCGAAAGACAGATCCCATCCATCCCAGAAGCAATAACAAAAAGATCCAAGGCAACATGGATGCACATTAGAAACCACGATAATTACGTGATTGCCAACATTGGTAAAGGCACCCGAAGCACCGGAGGCATGCTAGAATAAAAATGTTCTAGACGCAGCACGGCTCGCCCACTAATGCGCGACCATTCAATCTAGACCCCAGGCCGCACATACACTAAGGCAGAGGCCCGCGCCTCGTGAACCACCCAGAAGCTGCAACCTGTCCGCGCAGGAAAACTGTAAATAGTTTACAAAGTGAAATGTAAATATTTCAGTACGCGAAGTGGGACGCATATTTTTGGTGTGCGCAGTGAAAATGTGTGCGTGTTTGTGTGTGTTTGTGTGTGTGCTTGCATGTGTGATAGGACATACTGTTCTGGTATAACCAGGAGTGAATGCATGTGTATATGTGTGTATACAAATATGTTTGTATATATAAAAACAAAAAAAAACAAAAAAAACTGTTCTCGGTGACCTAAGGTTAGTCACCGTATGGGTAATTAACAAAACAATAAAAATGTAATTATTGTAAATTTCTCTACTTACAGCGCTCCCAATTGTAGCCTGTAAGCCGGGCCTATGTACCGGCACCACGCCAAACCTTGATAATAAAGAAACTGAGAAACTGATATCCATTAATCACCCTCCACACAATTTGTCGATGTTCTGTGTTTAGTCCCTTTCTTCTTCTCAAATAAAGTAGTTCCTATATTTTAAAAACTATACTATTACTATATGTGTAGCAAGGTCAACAAATAACAATATTGCAATACGTGGTGAAGCACACTACTGTGCCATGAGCTCATAAAGTGTTGGTTCCATATGGCCCCAATGGAGAAGGCGATGGAAATTTATAAGTGTTGTAAATGAGATTATGTGCAGAAGTCTGCACCAAAAATAATTATTTTCTTTGCTTTCAGATGTGTAAATTATTGTAAGAGGAGGTGCTTTAGTACCTGCTGAATGGTGAGCTGTAGGATAACATTTTGGCAATTTTCAGATGAGGAAGTTAAAAATAACAATGTGAATACCCAAATAATGTGCTGGAAATGTAGTGTCCCATGAACCTCCAAAAGAAAATTCTTTCCTATTGTACCATAAAAAATTATTATATTCATTGTGTATTTTTAAACAATATTGATTTGATTTGCAATGTAGTAGTTACATAAAAGCTTCATTGTATATGCAGTATACTATCTGACACTGAAATTACTTGGCAGATAGTAAGCAATGAGGATATAGAAACAGCACTCTAAAACAAGGGTAAGTCCAATGTTTGTTATCTTAACGCTATTTTTCATGCTAATGAAATAAATTGCATGTCACATTTTGTTTAGCAATCAACAGAACCTTTGCATCTTGTAACCTCACTGGGTCCATATGGGCATTTTGGGGAACACTTCTAACCCTAAAATATTTATACTTTGGGCTGGATTGGGCTAAAGAGCGTCCATAAATGCTCGTAAAACCTGAATTTCATATGTTGGCACGCGTCATCATTGTCTTACCAGCAAGTGCCAATATTAATTTTATTATAACTATTATCTTTTATAATTAATATTATTAGCTATCAAGAAGCATTCATTTATCCTTATACTACTAAAGGGTAACAAGAGAATCTCGCCAGGGTTTCACTAGACTCGGTTCAAATAGTACGTTCTTTTGTGGTTCAGTGTCTTGTAACTCTTTTCCAACTTCACTTAATTGAATCGTTTGAGATAAGCATCAAGGTTTGTTTTTATCGTTATCTTATTCTTTTGGAGGGGGGAGGGAGGTCTAGCATCAATCTAAATATTTAACTAGAGACTCGTGTTTTTTGCTGAAGTAGTGTAAACTGTAAACTACGAGATTTTATCAAACAAAAATCATTTTGGGGATTTTAACATCGCTGTAAAGACAACGAAAACATTTTTATTCAACTGGTTTCTGCAGTAAACGAGTGGAGCGAATCTTATTTTTTGGCATAATTCCCGATTTTGTTAGGATTTTGTAATAAAAACCATATGTTTGGAAAAAGACAATATTTGTAATGCGATTTGGACTACATCATTAATACAAGAGAATTAAAGAAATGAAATAATCAGCTAAGCAGACCCATCACGGTGCGAGTTAATCAATCTTCTTGAACAACCTACACAGCACATTCTGCCTCTGTAGTGGCGATACGGAGAACACCACATCCTTCAGAATCCCGCACAGAATGAAATCGCAAGGCGTTAAGTCACAAGAACGTGGTGGCCAATCAAAAATCCCACGGCGTCCAATCCATTTTCTGACTGTGTTATTTAAATATTTCGAACGATCAACACAAATGGGGTGGAGCTCAATCTTGTTGCCAAATGAAATTCAGTATGTGGTTGTTTTCCATTCGTGTACTGCAAAGTTCTGCAGCATGTTTAAATAAGCTGCAGAAATAACTGTACTTTCAAAGAATAAGATCCTGTTAATCCGATACTTGAAATACCTCCCCAGACAATAACACCTGTAATATTGAGAACTTTCTCTATTACCTCATGGGGGTTTGTGTCGGACTAATAAACTCAATTGTGGCCATTCACACGTCCATTTAGTACTGTCAGTACCTCGTCTGTCCATAAAATTGACTGCCAAAAATTAAGATCTTGCGTACTAAACACAACTCACAGAACTGAAGTCTTCCGTTGCAGTCATCTTCATGTAATGCGTGAAGTAATTTTGGACGAAAAGGTTTTAATTTTGTCTTTAGGAGTCTCTGTAGGCTAAGAGATAATTGTGTTATCGAAATAACAACGGTGCTATGTGTCACTGCTGACAGAATGTGAATTTTTGTTTACAGTGGTGCTACGAACCATTGCTGATAACATAAAGAATGTCGAGTGCCAAGAATTCAGAAAGCAGTTCAGAGATAACTCCAAAGACGACAGACGTGCTATGCCCAGAACATTACATATGTGTTATGTGCCTGTTAACAGCGGACTATTTCAAGCATGCTGTACCAGTATAACAGTTCAGATGCGATGGAAATTAATACTCATATTAATAAGAAGAGAAGAACAAGAGGTTCTGGTTCATTTGGATCAGAGCAAGCAAAACTGAAGAGAAAAAGAGACTTACTTGCTATGGTAGACTATCTTCCTTATGAAAAAGACGAACTCTTATCAGGTCATTTGTTCATAAACACACTTAACTGTTTATCTTACGGTTGTTCTATCACATTTCAACAAATATTGCTTGTTATGATCTTTGCCAACTGCCCAGTGTGCTAATATTGTGGCAATATTGTTTATGACACATAGTACCTTCTATCATTTATGTGCTTTTCTGTAACAAAAACTTGTATTTATGTTAAATTACCTATCTCTATGTGTGAGGAATGTTGTATTTGTACGTTCATCAGAATTTATGAAGTTCTTTTAGGTTAAGCACTTTCAGTAAAGAGTTTTCTTCGAATAACTCGGTTTGTTTATTCTGGCACTTAACACCATTGCTATTTCAATAACACAATTGTGCAGACGCTTTCCTAGTTGACTTGCGAGGCTGAGCAACTAACTGAAAATTTTCTTCATTTCGGACATTACGTGGTCGACCGGATCTCAAGGTTGTATCTGCAACGCTCCCTGTTCTTTCAAATTGTATGTTGTTTCCTCAAATGTTGCCGAGTTGGTAATGGTGCATTAGGAAAGTTTGTTCGAAAGTCGTCACATTAATTGAAATGCGTTGTTCCTTACTAAATTTATTTGCCATTGCAGATAATGTTCAACACACCAACAATAACTAAAAATAGAAGACTCCCAAACGAATAAATGTATATACAGTGTTGCCAACGATATCCTGTAATTAATTTTATTCTCACATATCCTGAAGATTTACCTACATAAAATCGAATTGATGAAGGAGAAACTGACTCTGGTGCTACTCTGTATATTATTTCAACATAATATTTTACTTAAGTTTGTGGATGAAAGAATATAAACATAACCCTGACTAATATTTACTAAATATACCTAACATATACGTTGACAAATCTACTTCTGAAGAATAGGCCAAATTTGTAAGTCAAGAACCGCATGTTTTTAGCAGAATGAAAGTTGACTGAAAGATCCCATCAATAAATGGCTTTCCTATCACTTTTCCAAAACCAGGAAACAATGTATGTGGATATCCCGAAATTCTCCTTTCGGTCTTTAGAAGCACCTTTACCAGAGGTTTCGTCTGAGCTTGTAAGCTTTTCTATGAATGAAGCCAACAGAATATGAAATTCTGATGTCTTGGAAGGAAACTCTGTCAACAGTAAGCCGATTTGTTTTACTGGCTTTTAGTGTAAGATCCATACGTTCGTCTGGTTTATAAAGTCAATCCGCTTTTCTCAGGAGACGTATTATAGTTGCAATTTCTGTCACACAGTTAATACGAGTGACCACAAACAGGAAAGCGTGGGTGATAGTCAAATCGCCTTTTGTCACAGAGGTTCATGGAAAATCTAACAACTTCGTGGTTATTGTTTTGTCCTGATGTACTATAACTAAAACGGACCAGCTGTTTTACTGTATTGGGTATCCCACTCTCTATATAACTCAAGAACACATTGCACACCTCATATAGTAACTTACTTCACTCTCATGGCAAAATTGATTGTTGGACTTATTGCTTTGCAAACCAAGGATACTAACAACGTTAACCCCTGTGATAAAAAGCATGAACATTGGAAATAAAAAATAAATTAATTCCAGAAGTACAACAATGTTCTACTGATGGCAATAAAAACATCTAAGTGATTATTCTGGATTCAGACCTGCAATACCAACTGAGAAAATGCAGTATAAAAATCTGATGTGTTGCACTTACATGACTCTCACTACTCTTTTACTAACCATTCTTACAAACTCTTGATGTTGTATCTTCTTTATGTTAGGATAAACATTTGCAGAAAGTATCCTATTGTTTATTTCTTGTCGGTGCAAGAGAAATATGGGAATATAGTGGGCTTTGAGCAATAGTCAGATCTTTAAAATCTTTCAAATTCCGTTCTCTTTGCACTGTTAACATATACCTAAGAAATAATTACGATGCTCCATTTGACAAGTACTGCTCTAAAACAACAAGGAATATCTCCAAAATGGTACAGTCTACAAAAAAATTTCTTTGGACATATTTTTTTTAAATTTATTTATTATTTAAAGTCGCTTCAACATAAAAGTCATATCGCGACTAAACATTGAGGAAAAAAAAAACACAGATACATTGTTTTCAATCAGTAAGATACCTACATGAAGTTCACATTGAATTGTGTTTTAGCAATATCTACATTTTCTGTACAGTACGATTTGGTCTATCTCTTACGGTTTACCAGTTATACAAAAGTCATTCAGAGTAAATAGGACTTCATGGGCTATAGCCAGAAAATTCAACATATACAATTTATTTGTCACAAAAATTTCTCAAGCATATGGCATTTTAATCAAAATCGTTAGGACAATTTTCAGGAAAATCCAAATTTTCCATTTAAAGGGTAGTTTAGGGTGGAACAACATGCTTCAAAATTTTCGTGTCGTATCCTTGAGACATTCAACTCAAATACCAACTTTGGTATTTAACCCATTTTTCATTTTTGAGTTAAGGTGTCCACACACTGCTACACACCCACACACCCCACGGACCTTTTTCTAAAAATACTTTTTTTGGCATTCAGGGGGCCTCAAAAACATATTTCTGGTGAAATCTAATTTTTGGGTGGAATACAATACTTCTACTTTACTAAACGTAGTAGAGAAGGTAAAAATATTCCTGCAGTTGAGTGCAGAAACCAACTAACCGCCGTCGGTTGACTGGTTTCTGATCTAAACACGAAATTCATGGAATTATCAGACTATAACAGAGGGATGTTGATTGACTCTTTTCAGCATTAAACTGTGCATTTATGACCACGGACAAATTAATGCGTTTTTTCTTGTTTAGGCGCTTGATAAGTTTCTGAAATAATCGATTTAATTTATCAGTCTTCGAATGGTAGCCAAACTAACTCATTTCTCCATCACCCTATTCAGCGTTGAGCTTCTGCAACAAACCCCACCCTAATTGCTTTATTTGGAGCATTGAAGTACTATCTACATTGCTATATCATGTCGAGTAGATGTGGGCCAAAATTGAATATCATCAGCAAGTATTATAGAGTCTTTCATCCGTTTCAGAAGATAATTTGTCAAAATTATAATCAATCGCAACTTTAGTTTTGATCATTTATTTTGTACTTCATAAATATTTGTATGCTATGTAAAGAGTAAATGCTCAACGTTTAAATAAATGAGTAATCAAAAGTGTGTTAATCTTCGAAGTAATTACAACATTTTGCACGAGTAGTGCACAAAGTGTCCTAGTACCAAATTGGTAAGAATTTGCAGAATTATTCTCAAAATATATATACATCTAATTGGGTTTAGAGTATTCAACAAATATTGAAAATATTGAAAAATAAAATAATAGGTCTGTACTAGTGTGTTCTTATTCCTTGTATAGGGGGCAAATATTATGCGTTTTCAGTTAGTCTGGAAATATACTCCTTAATTCAGCAGCTTCTAACATATGTTGGGAAAAATACAAGTTCACGTGTATATTTTACAAAATATCGATAAGCATGTCTTAAGTATATTTATTGTCTGCACTTTCCATATGTTTCCCTATTTAAAACTATCGACGCTTGTAATGAAAGAAAAACAAAGAGATTTATAAGACGTTGTTAAGCCTACCTCGTGTGTTTTAATTGCTCTCCTCTAGGATGAAGGGCCTTGATCAGCTGACCAAAGAAACAATCGAGGAGACTGATGCAACAACAACCTACGCAATCCCAAAAAGTACATTAAAAATAGGAGAAAAGAGGGAAAGCATTGCAATGGCAACGGATTGGTCAAATTCAAGCAGAGGAGCAGTTGCCATGATGTTTTTTCCAATAGACTGAAGATAAAGTTAATATGAACATCGCTGTAACACCAAACTTCACTGAAATAGTAACCACATACAGAAAAACAAGAAACTACTAGCACATATTTAGAAACACGGGTAATCCAAAATGCCTAGGTAATGATGGAGACCAAATAATAAGCAAGTCTAAGGCTCAGTCAGCAATGTAGAACATTTAAATTGGAATCCAAATGCAGCAGAAACTAGCCAAACGTGTTGTAGCCGAATAACACTTAAGTCATTTATTCACTTTGTCAAAACTTCAGAAAACTGTAACAAATAAATATTTATAATAATTGTAATGTTAATTTTTACTTTCTCTACTGGCAAGTAGGGAAAGTATTGTATTACACCCAAAAATTCGATGTCGAGATTCCACCGGAAATATGCGTTGAGGACCCCTGAATCAAAAAAACAAACATTTTTAGAAAAAGGTCCGTGTGTGTGTCTGCCTGTGTCTCTGTGGACAGCATAACTCAAAAACGAAAAGTCGGTTAAAAACCAAAGTTGGTATTAGTAGTTTAATGTCTTTCAAGGTTGCAACAAGAAGAGTTTGAAGAAAACAGCCCCACTCTAAACTACCTTTTACATGGAAAATTTTTCGAAAATTGTTATTTTCTTGAAAATGGCTCTAACGATTTTGATTAAAATGTCATGTGTTTGAGACATTTTTATGACAAATTAAATGTATATTTTGAATTATATAGCTATAGCCCCTGTAGTCACATTTACTCTGGACGACTTTTGCACAACTGGTAAACCGTTAGAGATAGACCAAAGTATACTATACAGAAAATGTAGATCTTGCTAAAATAAACAATTTATGTCCAAATAAATTTTCTTGTAGGGTGAACCATTTCGGAGATATTCCTTGTTATGTGTGAGTTTTGGAAAACTTAAAACTTTCGTAAAATCGAACATCGCACCTATAAGGAAATAAGCAATCAGATAAATTGCACAAATGTTTATCTTAACACGAAGAAGAATTACAGGAATAAGAGTTTGTAAGAATAGTTAGTACAAGAGTAGAGTAAGTCATGTGAGTGCAACACATAAGATTTTTATATCTGCATATTACGCATAAATATTTGGTAGTTATTAAAAAATGTAAACCCCAGCATAAGAGCCCATGAAAGACCAAGGCTTACCACCCAGCAGCTGCATCCCTCATCTCTGCCCACTGCAGGCGTCATTAGTGGGGTGTAGTACTGGAGGTTGGTTCGTGGTCAGCGTCCCGAGTCATTCCAGCCAGATGTGCGGCCTTCTCGACCTGGGGCCGCTACTTCTCCATGAAGTAGCTCCTCAATTGACTCCCAGGATTTAACGAGGCTGAGTATACCCCGGGGCACAGCGGGGGAAAAGTCCCCATGCTGGTACCGGGGATCGAACCCGGGTCCCCCGCGCCAGAGGCAAGTGCGCTCTCAACTGCGCTGCGGAGGCGGTCATTTGTTACCTATTATGTAAACTATAATATTTATGTAAAGGAACTTACTTTTACTCTGCTAGGTATAGCAAAGCAAGGGAAGCAGTATATTCGACCCAAAAATCTGATGCCCAGATTTCACCGCAAATGTATGTTTTGAGGTCCCTGAATCCAAAACAAGCATTTTTAGACGGGTCCGCATGTGTGTGTGTATGTGTGTCTCCCTGTGAACATCATAACTCAAAAACGAAAAGACGGTTAAAAACCAAGGTTGGTATTTAAGTTTAGTATCTTTTAAGGGTGTGATATGAAGATTTTAAAGAAAATTCCTCCAACATAAACTATCTTTTCGTTGGAAAATGTTTTCAATGTTTCGATTTTCTCAAAAATAGCTCTAACGATTTTGATTAAAATGCCATATGTGTGAGATATGTTGATGGCAAATTCAATGTACACCTTCAATTTTCTGGCTATAGCCTATGCAGTCCTGTTTACTTTTGATGATTTCTGCATAACTGACAGGCCTAAACTTACTGTACAAAACGTGTAGATCTCTTTAAAACACAATTTAGGTCAAATGGTCCCTTTTGTGAAGTGAACCAAGTGCGGGATATTCTTTGTTATTTGGCAGAATTTTACAGTACTTAATAGACCGTTCTCAAATGGGAAGTCATTATTCATTTTTCTATCTCTTCGTCATGCAAAAATAACGGAATTTCAGTTCTCATACAGTGACGCTCTTGGAACATGGATTATCGACTAAGGCCTACTGTATTTCGCTTGAATCTACAAGAAAATTAGCAATAAGATAATTTCTACAAATGTTTATCTCGATTAACATAAAGTGGACAGAGGAATAAGTGTTTAAGAATAGTTGCTGTAAGAGTAGAGGAGGTCATGTGAGTGCAACACATCAAGTTTTTAAATTATAGAATGTTACTGTGTAGTTGTACAAAGTATATTTGAATAAAACTAACCGGAAAAGTGCAAATTTTCTGTTAATTTTTCTAAAAACAAATGCTATATCGGAAAGTTTTGTTAATATGCTGTTATTTATAAAGACATTAATAAAATGCTGCTGAATGTAAATCCCAAACTCTGGAGATTCTGAGTGATAGAGGCGCGCAGTGATAGTGGATGATTTCAAATATGTATTTGTGCACATGACCCATGCCTGATCAATTAGACTAAGGTGCAGAGGTAATTGATTACGTTAGGTTATTAGACCGTGGGATCTCTAGATTCCGTTTGACATGGAGCATTACACAATGCTCATCCCAGTACAGCGGCACAATCTTGTCTCTCCCAGCTGACAGACAATGCCCCAATCTATCGATCACTGCACATGCAAATTCATGCAGATAGTCAGCAAATCCACTGAATAACCAACATTTGTTGCACAATATTTTTATATGCATCCTCCTCCCGTTAATCAGCATTTTAAAATGGTTTATACTACCATTTTGTCCATAATTATGAAATAACTTACCAACAGGAGTTGCTACTTTGAAGAAGTTAAACAGACTATATTCCATTCATATGTCTTCATTTAACTCAACCAATTATGTGCATAACAATTTCAAATTTCAAACAATTACAGCTTTCATTCGCGAAAAAAATATCAAATTTATTTATCACCTCCTCTGAATTTTAATTATCACCGCCTCTGCTTTTCTTACGTTATTAGCAGGTTAGAGAACCTAGCTGCACTGTGCTACAGATTTGTAACAGCTTCAGTAATTTGACGCAGCAGGCCTGGTATTCAAATGTCAAAAATGGCTGACTCCGCTTCGGTGAAATATCTAATGCTCAAATAGATGAAATAATTCACAGAGGCAAACCTTAGGACACAAAATACAACAGTAACTATGTTTGGACTCAGTTTGACAAATGTTGTATCGAAAGATATTATACATTAACAGCAGATACTCCAATTCTGGCATTGCCAAAATCTTTAGAAGCTGGAGCATCAATAGACCATGCCAATGGATCCTAGTGAATGTCTACTTCAGTTTTATTTGAAGAGGTTAATAATTACAACACAGCATTTAAACAACATTTCATCGGCTACATCATCCTTTAATTCGTGACGTAGTCTTAAGAAATGCAACTCGTGATAGTCAGTTTGTCTAGATAAGTTCTCCCGCCAGTTCGATAATTTGAGAATCACCCGCGACATTACTTATGATATCGTTTCTTACACCGCTGAGGAATGCAGCATGCTTCATAGGAAGAAATGCTATGCAAGCCTGATTTTAATATGAATGTGTCTTTCATGGCAGGACATCCCTAACGGACTTTCAAATTTGAAGACATTTCAACATTTTACAGTCAAAACACTCAAATCCCATATAGTGAAGTAAAGATGCGGTAAAGATGCATAATAATCTTCATATTCTTCTTCCTTCACTGCAGGCAATTATTCCCTAGCTTTGTTTCTGCAAAGAATAATGTGAATGCTTCCACCATGCGACTGCACGGCCAAAGGTTTTCTGCCTCTGGACTTATATTTTCAAAACTTATATTTTCTCGTGAGGATGGTGTGCTAAAAGAAAGGATGTGTTGCATACACATGACTTCCTGTACTCACTCTTGTACTCTTGTACAACGAACTCTTAAGATAATCTCACTGCACCTCTTTGGCCAAATAAGCTTAACCAATAACCAAAACAAAGGATACAAAATGGTGTAGAAACGAAATGCATGTTTATGCTTTCGACTGTTTTACTGCAAGTGTTCAGTGACTGATATTTGAATTGCGGTCAAAAGGTTGGCTAGCCTGTTTGATGGTTGCCAAGGGAGGTTACTATGTAGAAGGAAAATAAAAAGGATACAGTCCATTTTTATGCCCAGACGGTAACAGCAAGAATGTCTGCTTAAAAGAATTTGCGAAAATTTGACAATCATGTTTCATTGCTTTGAGGTCATGAAAACTTTTCTCTTCGAATGCTCATAACTTTCGTAGCACACCTACATATTTCTGTAGGAAGATTCCTTTGCGTTTTCGCGGTTTCGAAACAGCCATGTCGTAGCGATGTGGTGTACACCGCTGAGTGTTTGATTTGAACGCATACTGTTTGAAGGAGCGAGGGTTGTAGCACGCTGAAATATTACTTTGTCTCTGATTTGTATTACGTCATATCAGTCAGTACAAATTTGCCGACCCCTGCTATCATACGTATTTTCACATTAATGTAAACCATATACATGAATATATTTATCTCTAGTTTCTAAATATGATTAGTCAATTATAACAAAAGAGTAATTTAATTAGTTACAGAGATCTCTACTCTCACAAGTGTATCCTAATTATGAATCATTGAATACAACATATATCCCTCTAGTTCTACTTAATATTGCTGTTTACATTTTCTATGAAGTATTAGCGGCTTCAAGCGACTACATAATACAAGTTTTCATCACCAGCACACACATATGATGGTGTTTGTGTGTATATGTGTGTGTGTGTGTCTGTGTGAGAGAGAGAGAGAGAGAGAGAGAGAGAAACAGAAAGACTCTAAATATGTATCACTGTATCGTTTTCAGAAAAAAACAAAAGCATCAACCTCCCCTCTTTTCCCCCTTATTGCTGGGTCATCAAGCCACCATGCTCTATGATAGTTAAGGTGAAGAAAACGCCTCAAAATACCCCAGAAAACGGTTCAAAATCCTTCGAAGATTTTCTTTGAGATTGTTTGTACAATGTATTCCTATAAACGTTTATTCTTGTGTCTACTTCATGATAATCGAGGTAGACATTTGTAGAAATGTTTTATTACATATTTCCTTATATGTACAATGGGAACAGGGGAATACAGTAGGCAACAATAAAGTCTTAAGGATTGATCGCTACGTGAAAGTTTTAAAATTTCATATTCTTCGCATGAAAATGAAAAAAAAAAACTTCCCGTTTGAGAAAAGAATCATGTATGTTGCACTTACGTTACTTTCTCTGTTCACATTTATTCCATCCACTCCACTTAATCAAGACAGACATTTCTAGAATTTGCTTTGTTACACATTTCAGCCCAACTTTACAACATGTGATGTGACATTTTTTCGAAGTCCGTCAGTGACATATTTTTTTTCTAAGTACAGCTTCATATTGTTCGTATAATATGTATTTAGAAAAATATATTTCGATTTATTAACATAATTTAAGCGTTATAGTTATGACTTATTTAGTTAATGCGTATGTAGTCATATTAAAGAATGTAGGACGTCCAATTTTTCCACCTTATATCACTCAAAACATTGCAACCAAGTCTCTTTTGTCACTAAATTACGCTTAATTTATAATGATCAGGCCTCAATTTTGGGTCACGGAAACAACAGACTAAAGTGTGAAACGCATGGGGTTCGTTTCATAGCCTTACCTTAAGGTGGAGTAGCCCATCAAGCGTACACGCTGTAGCTAGGTCTTTATTCGTATTAGGTATCCCCACACCTTAGCATTATTAAGCAGAACACATTACCGCATTTTCAAAGCAGAACTCTGATATGGACCTTATAATTTTATATTATACGATCTAGAACATTTGGCATTAAATTACCATTTTCGGTTACTGATACTACCGTAGGATACTTTCGTGCTTTTACTGATGGGTTCCAACACACTTAGCCAAGTATTCCTGGGAAGATCTTCACCTGTTTATCTCTTCGGTTGTGGTATCATGCAAGTTTCTTAATAATGGAAACAATGTAAGCTCATCCTTGCTAATTAAAACAAAGAACCCCTAAGTTATTACAAGCTCGGGATAAATCTTCGATAGAATTTCAATGTTAAAGGCATCTTCTCTCCCTTAGCGAACATAACTTAAGCATAGGGATTCAGAACGCTTTTACAAAACTTAAATATTACGTAGTAGTATAACACATAAGTGCGAAGGTCTTTCAACAAGTCCTGGCAACTTGATAACGGGTAAATCCACGCTGTGCATTGCATGGTGGAGGCACTGTGGATCCCAGTACGAACAGAAAATAGGGATAGAGGACAGGAGTTACGACACAGTTTGAAGTGGCAAACACGTACTGGAACTATGTTAATTTATTATACACGAGTACAAATGGAACGCCATTAGGATATCCCCTCTGTTGACAAAGCAATAGGGCAATGCCGTATCTCCCGAGTTCTCTAGTTCAGCATGACACAGGGTAGCATTCCGGCCACCCAGCACGGCAATTTTCACGTACGATCGCTCCTCCAATCTGTTGTAGCACGGTCAACCTCAGACTGAATGTTTTCGGTGCTGGTGCAGAGAACACCTAAAAAGATCTCATTGCACCTCGCGTCTACGTCACATTATTTATTTGTCGTTATAGGAAACCTTCACCATTTCATTGGTTGGTTTAGGCCCTAGAGCAAAGACGTGCCCCCCTTTTGCTAAATAACCTAAACGAGGCCAGCGATCCAATTTCGATGTCACCTGCTTGTGTTGACGAAGAATGTATATAATTGGTTAGAGTTTTGTCCTCGAACAATTTTGTTCAGTACAAAAATAAGGATTAAATTGGGCATCAAGGTTTTGAAAACTCACAATCGGGTAATCTTGCATGTGTGGATGGTGGCATTATTTTCACTGTTTTGTAGCTAGGTAAATTCGTGGCTCAAAAAGATATTAATTGGCAAACTGACAATTATACGCCTGATTACTCAAGTTTTAGCAAATCTAATACTTATGTTGAAAATTAAGATATTTTATTGTCAGTAGTTAATAGGACAACATGATACCGAGCAGGATGGCTCAGGCGGCAACGTCCGCGGCCCACATTCAGGAGATCGTGTGTTCGATTCCCGGGGCTGAACTTCCTGACCTTCGGTTTTTCGGAGGTTTTCCCAGGTCTTTCAGGCGAATGCTGGGAAGAATGTTTACCTTATTTCCGTCGTTCACTCCCTTTCATGTGACTCATTTCATTCTCTCTATGCGGTCTCTCCAGGTTGTGAGAGTCAGCGGGGTCACTGATGGGCTGCGGCAGTGCCTGCGCTGTGGAAATAGCTCGGCTCAGAGGATGCGTTGTGGTTGGCCGGTGTCGCCATGGGTACTGGCTCTCTGTGGTGACCTGGAACTTCGTTGGGCTGAAGAACTTACCTGCACCTGTTAGGGACCCACGTTAATTGAAATTCCGCCTGAGATGTGTTATGGCCACCTGGAGGGTATTCCATATCACCCTTCCTCTCAGGGCCTGACGCACAGTAAGCCATCGACTGACGTGTCGAATCCCTACCGTGACGGACAGACGGGGAAGCTTGATAATATTTCTTATTCGTAACGTATTATTAAGTCATACACTGATTTGAAACTGTTTTTCATTAGCAGATTTGTAGCATATAAGGAAGAGAATGGAACTAACTGCAACTCAAATGTAGAGCTTGAATAGCTGTAATGCAACATGAAGAAAACTGAAAATAAAAAGCAGTAAGCTGCTGACAACGGTAATGATGACAGTGATGATAGCATATAGTGATTAGAGGTTTGGAAATTTGCAGTAATGTTTCTGAATTTGGCACGGGGAAAGATAGTTCTCGTATGTTTGGGTAAAATTGTATCACAGTCATCTGAGGCATTAAACGCAGTTATCGACGTCTCTTAACGCTCCCCATATGGTCTATGACCTTCAAGGGCAATCTCATTCCACCGGGCGATGGCTGAACCTATTTCTCAGGTGGAGAGTGGAGTTCATTGCCTCCAATGGTAGGGCGATGATGACGGTGGAATGAGAAACCTACAGCTTTTACTCTGGACTCTTACGAATACTTCAACGGATGAATCATTCTGGTAAAACTTGCAAATGTAGACATAGAATAGGAAAAGTCTTGAAATAGGTTTACATTACATAAAAAGATTCTCACAAGAGTACGTTGTACGTTTTATCTGTATACTGTTCTCCTCCGCGGTCTAAGGGTAACATGATAGCTTTTAGTTCCCAAGATCGCGGGGTGAAACCCGGTGGAAAGTCATGATAGTTTTGAGGGCGCAGAAATTTATAACATGGCTTCCTTCGGAAGGGAAGTACAGCCGATGGTCCGTGTCGTAGATTTACGACGTAAAGAACTTGAGGCCTGACAAAGAGGCCTCTGAGAAAAATTAAGCGGTCTTTCACTTCCAGTACATTGTGACGTCGGCTCACATCAAATACCAGACCGGCGAGCAAACTGGGGCGCTCTATGTGAGGCCGCCTGGCGAGACTGCGCATACATGACTAACAACAATGAACGCAGCGCATAGCAAAGGATTGCTGGAATCTTCGAGAGACATCCGGCGGCCGGCGTATTTGAACTTCGAGGAAGATCCGTGTTGTCATCCTCACTATATAAGGAAACAAGGCAACGAGTTCCACTTACAGACATGAGTCGATCAGAGCGTCAGTGAGTGCGAGACAGCTGTGTGTGTGGCACTGTCATCGTGAAGGATAGGTCACGCCAAAATGAAGTTTTAATGAGTGTCGAGTGTTAGTGTATGAGAGACAGAGAAAGTGAAGAAAGAAATAAACGAAGGCTTTCACGGCCGGAGTCATAATAGAAGAGTATGCTTCCGGGATGAGAGGCCGTGGTCCACTAGGCTCCTTCGCTCTTCCAGACGTTTCGCTTGCCGTAGCTGCAAGTGAAGAAAGAGGGTAAAAGGACCGAAGTAAGGCTACGAGAAGAAAATAGTTGTGTTTCATAATATCACGAAATAATGTAGACTGCGTTAACGTCAGCAGAAGAGAACTATGTTTTTGAACAAAAGTTTAGAAACAAAATAAAGCGAAAGAAAAGTAATACCTACTTTGTCACAATATAATGAGAATTAAGAACCACAGCAATTAAAGAGCGTCCATAAATAAAAACTTAATCGATACCCTTGACCTTTCTTCCCCGATTCAAAACATTTTCTTTCTGATTTCAGTTTTTTAGGGGCAGGGCACATTTGCTGGAGGTATGTGATGTATTGCTGTGCAGAAGACCTGCACACGATTTCTAGCCTTAATGCTTCAATAGTTGATCGGAATTCGTGTTGATTCCGAAGTGATAACATTCTACTGTAGAAGCTGTATTTCAACTTTTTAGATAAGAATTACTTACACCAGATCAGAAGTCAAAGAATGGCTATTGTTGTCAAACTTAATTAGCAGGAAATATAATTAAACAGTAATGAACTGTTAAAGGAAGCCTTTGGTTATCAAAGAACACATTCGTTCATTGTTTCAATCTACGCACAAACACGTATTAAAACTGTAATGATTTGAGCTAGGTGTAAGAGGAGTAAACAAAATGGATGTTTCCTGCTGTTTACACCATTTTTAAGCTCAAGTGCGTTAGCGTTTCAAGGAAAATTAATTTTCGAATATTCGAGCTACCTGCAACATAAAAGCAGTTTGTGAGAATTCTATATACGCATTTTAATATAGAATGCTGTTGATGATGGACAACAGAAGGATTACGGCTCTGAATATGGCCTCAGGAATGATACGGCTCTAATCAGCTTTTCCTTTGTAAAACTGACTATAGCTTCCTCGGAACTTCATTGCAAGTGCTTCAATTTCCAATATGAACAGCATCAAGCTTGGTTTGATGTTCAAATATGAAAGTATTACACCACATGTACTGTCGTTACGGTCTAAAGCTTCAAAGACTGTCCTAATTACGGCAACTGCACACTGCTTTTGTGAATCTTAAAAATAATTCAAATAATTTCATTCCAGCTTTGATGTTTTAAATCGTTTTAATATACAGGAGTGATACTATGGAAATGTATGTGTGGATGCGTGTGTGTGTATGTGTGTGCGTGTGTGTGTATGTGTGCGCGCGTGTGTGGGTGGGTGGGTGGGTGTCTGTGTGTATGTGAATTATTTCACCGTCAAAAAGTGTTCTTCTGGAAAACGTACTGCAAAATCTTTTTTCAACAATTCATATTCCTCAAGAGAGAATATCGGAGGATATTTTAGCACTTTGTCGGTCTGGGTGGCTCAGTTGGTTAGACGCTGGCCTACTGATCCCAAGGTCGCAGGTTCAAATCCGGCTCAGACCGATGGTTTTTAAGTGTGCTTAAAAACTACAGTTCCATGTCACTAGATTTACTAGCGTGTAAAATAACTGCAGAACGAAATTAAATTCCGGCACACCGGTGACGCTGATGTGATCCTGGCAATAGACAGCGTCGTTAAAAACAAAATATAATAATAATAATAATAATAATAATAATAATAATAATAATAATAATAATAATAATAATAATAATAATAATAATAATAATAATAATAATAATAATAATAATAATAATAATAATAATAGTAATAATAATAATAATAGTAATAATAATAATAATAGTAATAATAATAATAATAATAATAGTAATAATAATAATAATAATAATAATAATAATAATAATAATAATAATAATAATAATAATAGTAGTAGTAGTAGTAGTAGTAATAGTAATAATAGTGATGATGATGATGATGATGATGATAATAAGCACCTTATTGCTAACATTAATCCCGGTCGTAAGGGGCAAGATAAATATTATCTTCTTTATCTGATTACACTCCCTGCACCCCCTAGAACTTACAAGTCAGCGCCTAGGGCCAGATGGCTGTCGGGGAGCAGAGGAACCTGTGGTTCGGACAGAGTGAAGACCTGGAAGCGGGTAGTCAGTCCAGGACCAAGTGCGAGAGTGGGGCATGAAATGCAAGTGAAATGAATACATGGAAAGGTGATGGAGCAGTTGCTGAAATGAGCAGCGGGGACAACCCGCAGAAACCGGAAAAACCTGCCCAGACGCCAGTTCGTCTACCGAATACCACATGCGGGTCCCTGGGAGCGAACCCGGGCCTTGGTGATAGCCGAACGGTCTAACCACTCGGTATTGGTGCCACCTTCCATCTTCATTCTTACTGACTTATTTAACTGGGAAGCTATGAAACTGATTCTTTGAAAAATGCAGATCTCATTAGAACAATACAATTATGTAAAATAAAAGCTTTTGTGGCTTTAATACTGCCATTAATTATTGTATGGCGTTGCAAATTTGTATTCTTAAGTGGAGCCGCACTTACCATTTTAGTAATATTACGATTAAGAGCTTTTATATATTTTTTCTAAAAGAATATTGCTTCTAGAATGATAATTACAATGTCTTAAGACTGAAATGACAAAATCAGTCCAATTACTTTTCTATCACCGTATTTTTCTTTTAAAATGCACAGAAACAGTTCTCTTCTAATGGCATTAAAACAGTCTACAGTCTTTCGTGATATTGTAACTCCCAGTTGTTTTCTTCTCGTAGCCTTGACTCACTCCTTTCACTGCCTTTCTTCAATTTCTCTCTCTCTTCATTTCGACCTTTCACAACGACTGTACCCCACAGCTGTCTCACTGACCAACTCATTCCTGTAACTCTCTAACTCGTTGCGTCGTCTTCTTATATAGCGAGGATAACGTAACACGAACCTTTTATGAACTTCTTCAAACAAGCCGGCCGCCGGACACTTCTGAAATCATCTGGAACAAACCCCTTTTGGTTCTACCGCTCTGATTGCCACCTGTTTGCTCGCCTGAGTGGGGAAGCTTGACCGTTAGCGCCTTTGATACGCGCCGAGCCCATTGTTGTTAGTCATGTACACACAAACAGTCGCGCGAGGCAACCTGACCTTGGGTGCCTTTGTTTGCTCGACGGCGTGATATGAAGTAGCTTAGCTCCTTTGTTATGTGCCATGCCCGGCGTCACGATATTTAGGTACCATCTGTCAAAATATCTGCATCCAACACCCTGTATGTGTATATATCGATTATGAGCAAAATCCTACTTCTCTGGTGTAACTCGTATATGCTCTCTTTGAGACATAAATTCCAGCTTACCTCTGGTGTTTGGTATAAGTTGTGTACTTGGAATCGCAATGTAGAGCTCTAACCAAGTACAGAAGAGTTCTTTCCCCATCTTTTCGAAAGTCGTTCTCTCCATCATAAATAAATAATTAGAGTGAGGAGCAGAAAGAATACGGAGATGAAAATAAAGGAAAGTTGAGTAAGCTAAACCTAAGCTGCTTAAGCGCAGCTCAGTCAGCTGCGGGGAAAGGGGATGGAGGATCAGACACTCAATCCGTAAAGTACCTCACGCCTCAAGATACTGCTACCAGCACACCACTCCATTGTATTTCTTTGTTTTCCCTAAAAGAAATGTCGCAACTTCTTATTGTGTAAGCAGAATTTTATTTTATTATGTAGCAATTCAACAGAACAGCCACAGCATGAAATTTAAAGGACATTTGCTTTAATCTATATAAAGTTTTATATTTATGAGATGAGAAACGTTCTAGAGAACTACTGGCTATAACAGTCACATCGTTTTAATTACTAGTTGTTCCCGGGCAACTACAGGACCTTCACTTCAGGGTTCAAGAAGTATAATCTAGATCACAGGTCCGCAGAGTAGGTACTCTGTGACGTCATTAAGAATATTGTTACCATGCAACAGCAGGTGGGCTTAGAGGGAGGGGGAAGTAGATGGAGCGGCTTAGGTATGTAGTGTAGCACTGCAAATATCTACAGCAGCGATGTCCAACCTTGCCTCTTTGGAGACGCTTACGTAACTAGCCGCCATTTCCCATCACCTCTTTCAGTCGGAGGGTGAAACAGCTCTTGCTTGTGACGCGTAGAAACACAACCAGTCAATATCCAGTGACGGACACAAGCAGGCGATTCCATGGCAGTTTAAAAGTCAGAACATGAATCTTTTGGGGATGTCCTCAGAAGACCTCTTCATTCTGGATGACTTTTGCTTAAATGGTAACAATAAGATACAAATACTAAATAAAAAATGTGGATCTCGTTAAAACACACAATTTATGTGAAATACTCCTTTCTTTGGCTGAACCATTTCCTAGATACTCTTTATTATTTGTGAAAATTTTTCAATACTTATACTTTTGTCAAATAGGAATGTTATTCGCTTTTTATCTCTTGGCCTTGCAAAGGGAACGGAATTTCAAAAGGCATCGCATATCACCCAGCTCTTAAACATTTGACTATCGCTTAAAGCCTACTGCATTCCCATATTTCCCTTGCACCTACAAGAACATTAGTAACAAGGCACAAGAGAAATAAGCATTTGCAAGAAGAGTGTGTATAAGAGTGAGTATAGCTCTACATATATGTATTTGCGAACATACTTTTTCCAAATTGATCTATACTGAAAGTCTGTACTGCAATAGCTTACGCGACGATTACTTGGTAGATCTTCTAAGGCTATACACCTCCACATTATAGCCAAATATTGATAGACTTCTTAAACTAAGCAGTACTAAAGAAGTCACTAATGAACACATGTTTATCACATAAGATTTGAAATTGTTTTCGTAAATCAAACGCAACTTACGCAGCACAATACATGTCTGTGTGTTAAACAGTGGCAAAGTCTGCATAAAGCGGAAGGTGTGAATCCAACCTCCCCTGTTTCGCAAACATCGCCAATCTATATGAAATGAGAAAGCTATGGTGCATGAATTTATTTTACTAAACTATCAAGATTAATGGAAATACCACAGGTAGCTGTTTCTAATTGCGAAGAAAGAAGTTTACTACAAATGCGAAACCTTTTACCTAATGTTGGCACTTGGTTTTAGAAACCTGTTTGTATTTCTGCAATTCAATTTCGTGGTTAAGTTTTGGCCTAACTTTCATGTCTGCTGTGAAAACATTTGCAACCAGACTGAAGTAATTTTCTGTTGTTTGTATAATCTTTGGTAAACATATTTTTTTCTTGAAATTCCCTTTTTTTTTTTTTAAGATATGTATTTGTTTGGTGATGGTATTTTTTCCTTCAGGTTCGATGTAAACAGCAGAAGCAACTTTCCAGTGTTTATGGGCCAAGTTGTTGCTGTTGTTATCATAATTAAATTTACAGGCTACTAACCTGTTAGTTCTGAGTGATCTTATGATATATTGTACAATGCTTTACATTGCTTTTGAAGGTCCTTAGTGAAACCATTGAGCAAAGAAGGTATTTGACGTCTTTCTTTGAGGCGTAAATAGAAATTGTTCCTCCCGTTCTTCCTGGTGAACATATGCATGCTTTCTTGGGTTCTTTTCTGGTTTAGAAACTGTCATTATACTCTTTGTTGTAGTAATGCACAGTCCACACCTGGTTGCTGTTGATTGGCATGGCATGCTGGTTTATAACATTTCGACCTCTGAACTTGCAGGGGATGTAATCGTGAACGCCAGTATGCGGATCACTGACTAGATGGTCGTAGCGGAAGTAGATCAAATCACTAAATACACGGAATTTTTGAATTACCTTTTATTTTATTCCGGTAAGCAAACAAATGAACTTCAGCATGCTGAAATAAATACATAAATAAATTGTATATTTTATTAGTCCCACGAGAGGTTATTATTTATGTGACGCAACCTGTAACTGCGAACAGGATTCATTAGGACTATTCCACAAATAGCCTCTGGTGATAGCACATTTTCATTCTTTAGAGTCAGCTCGACTAAGGAATTCCAAGTAATGTCGGTAGTTGTCGTTAAGCGCAACCGTAGTCACCGTAAGTGGAGTGTCTTTGTTTAATGCCTGATCTCGGGCGAACTTAGCCTGACTCGGGGAGCTCTACTCTCCCAGTTTGAGTGCACACATCTCTGAATTTGCTGAGTTTCTTGTATAGCTTAGTAGATCGACTATTTAAAGTTGGCTCGTGGAAACATGTGAAACTCAGATTACAGAGGTGCTGGGTTCATAGGTCACCCACTCTGAACTTTGGTTTTTTGTAGTTTCCCTGGTCGATGAGTAAGTGCTTGAGAAGTTACTCATCTACTATGATCTCCTTCCCACTATTCCCCTTTCATTCCAGGAGTCCAGGAGTAAGTTCGAGTCGCCTGTGTTAACCCAGGTGGATGGTAAAGTGGCTACGGTACCTATCCGTTTAGTACGGATATACCCGTGTGGTTTACAAGCTTTGGTGTAGATGTCGGTTGATTGTGCAGATTGGTTTTCTATATTGTCACTGGCGGCGGGATGTGTCTGGCCTTGGTTGCCTGGCCATCCGAGCGACCATTGCCCTACTGCTTACTTTTCCGGCCACTTGTGGGACCGTCGAGCAAGACAGTGCCAGTGGACAGAAAACCCAGAGGATTAGGTGAAGGTTGTGGTAGTGCCAATTGTGGAGTACATATGGCAGTTTAGGTGTTTGAGGGGATAGCCGTAGTTACCAGCTTGCATCCTTGGGCAAGCGGTAGCTCTGCTGCCGTCTAGGTAGGCGATGATCATATTGCCCCAGCGTGTTGACAACTGGTTAGGGTGAGGTGTGAGTTTGGCATACATTGTGTGAGCCCTGTCCCGCACAACGTCCTCAATATATGGGATGCCGGAATAAGTGTGGAGAATGTGTGCAGGGAATCTACAGTCGGTATCGTAGATCATCCTAAGCGCCCTGTTCTGCACGGCCTGCAGCCTGCGGATAGTGGAACGAGCCACCGTTCCCCAGACCTCGCACCCGTACAGTTTCAGGGGCGGGACGATCGCACGGTACAAGCGTAGTTTCAAGTGAATTGGCATGGTTGAGTGGAATATGGGCTATAGCTGTCCCAGGGCGCCGTGTAAAGTCTTCGTCCTGGACATCTTCCCAGGGTTCGAATTGAGACTAGAGGGTCTGCGAAATCCGCGGCTTTCTCTTGGGGCTCAAAAGTGAGTGCCCACGAGTGCCGTGTAGAGGATGCTGGTGTGCATTTTGTCCTGGTTATCCGCCATGGTTGTTTCTCTGAGAGATGAATATTTGCCATTGTATTTGCCATTGTACTGTGAAATGAACGCCTCTTTGTATATAGGGAGAGAAAAATAATTATATTTATTCAATTGGGTAGTGGAGGGGAGCTGTAGATTCTGTTCACCTACTATAAACAGTTTCTCTCTGAAAAAAGTGCCCGTATATTCTAAACCAAATAGACCACTTTAGCTAAAAGAAGAAAAGGAGAGAAGAAGAGAGATGTAAGTTAATCATTCCTTCCACAGGAGGAGAAATTTCGTTTACGCAAATGTTGGTAATACAAGTTAGTCTAAGTGAAATGCCGCGAAGAGTAATATCGCACATTTTATAAAGTGACGGTTTCTCTGTTACATTTCTTTTCCCAAAGCACCTTTCAGTTTAGTTTTCTCCTGTGGTTCTCTTATCTATGGGGATGAAACGTTGAGAGAGTCACAAACGGTTGGAAACCAGGCAAATACTCTTATTTGCTCATGTATCTTTCGAAATTAAAGACAAGAAATGAATGTAGTAAGAGTACCTGATACTGAATATTTCGTATTAAACTTAAAATTGGATACCTTAAACACTAAAATAGCAACAATAATTCTAAAAGGTACTACATAAGACGTTGAAGTTAGGGGTAAAATTGGTAAGATTTATTATAACACGATTATATATGAGACCACATTAATAAAATTAAAATTTTACGATTCTGGCGACTTTAAATTCCAAATATAAAGTTTAAACCGATATTCAAAGCTGTTTTTACAGCATCACCTATATTTTTAGTATGTGATCACTGAATGTCGAAGAAGAGATCTAAAGAATATTTTCTTCATATCAAGTGTGGTTTTGGCTTTAATGTACAGTAATTAATACATCAGTGATGTTACAAAATTAAGAGTGATGTATCTAATTGTTGCACTTTAATATTAAATGTTGCACCAAATGCAATCATTTAGGGTAAAAGAATCTGATGTGTTGCACTCATATGACTTTCTGTGAGCACACACTATTCTTACAAACTCTTGTTCCTCTATCTACTTCATGTTAATCGAGATAAATGTTTGTTGAAATTATCTTACTGCTAATTTTGTTGAAGGTGTTAGGGGATTACAGTAGGCTTAGGCGACAATCAAATGTTTTAAGAATAGTCGTATTACGACTTTGAAATTCTGTTCTTTTTGGACAACCAAGACAAGCTGGTGTGTTGCACTCGCATGACCTTCTCTGCCCTTCTACAAACTATTCTTGTAAACCTTAGATATACTTCTACCACATGCTAATGGAGATGAACGTTTGCAGACATTATCTTATTGCTAATTTCCTTGTAGATGCAAGAGGAATATGGGAATGCAGTAGGCTCTAAGCGATAACCAAATCTTCTACGATCTGATCGCTGTGAGATAGCTTTAAAATTTCGTTCTCTTTGCATGTCCACAACATATAAAATGAGTAAGGACTTCTCATTTGAGAAACTTATAAGTATTGGAAAATCAGACAAATAGTAAAGAATATCTCGGAAGTGGTTCACGCTACCAAACGTATATTTGACGTTGTGTCTTTTAACGTCTAGATTTTTGTATAGTAAGAGTTTGTTTATATCTTACGGTATATCATTTATGCAAAAGTCTTCCAGTATGAACGGCACTCCTAAGATCATCCTCACAAAATTCAAGATATACATTTAACTTGTCGCGGAAACATCTTACACATATGGCGTTTTAATCAAAATCGTTAGAGCTATATTTGATAAAATAAATATTTTCGAAAAATGCTCCATGTAAAGGGTAGTTAGGGGGGGCATGGCATGGTATGGGGGCATTTTCCTGGAACTATTCGAGCCATACCCTTGAAAGTTGCAAAACCTAAGATCCAATTTTGGTTTTTAAGCGGCTTTTCCTTTTCGAATTATGCTGCTCAGATTGAGAAACATATGCTTTCACTATTTATTTATGCCAACAAACTTACTGTTGGTGTTTTTAAACACACAAGCCGTGTGTGGGCAAAGTTTGAGAGGTAGAGCTGGAACTTAAAAATTCAATGCCACTACTGGGATTTGAACCACAGTTCTACTTCTCAAATATGCTTTCACTACCTGATACACCATGATTTAATCTGACATTATTCGATACATTATATACCAAATACACAACAAATGAGCACACACAATAAAGAAAAGCATATTATATGATTTGTTCGAGAACCTGAAAACCTCCCATTCTCCCATTTTAACATACTTTATGTACGAAGTCAATCCTGCATTGTAAATAAACAAGTCCGTTTTCTTATAACTCCACATTCGCTCAGGAAAGTGCTAACACAAATAATAGTGATAGCCAAATCCACGAAAACACCTACATATATATTTCAGTTCTTCTTTTTCTTCCAAGCTCACCCATTGCCAAGTTATATATTACCCGTTATTTAAATCCTAGTTCATTTTGCACCGGCTTTGGGGTTTAGTCTTACTTCGCAGCTACTTCACTCTTCTTTTTATAAGAAACATCCCTCGACTACAGTTTGGCTCCTATGGACCACAACCATGGGCTACGACTTCAACGCATGTAAGTTTTGGATATGTTTTCCAACAATATGGATTCCTAACATATTTCCATAGGCCACTATAGGAGTGTTTCACAACACATTTCTGTGATTAAGTTTCTTATTGAAGGTGAAACTATATTTTTACTAACATATTCATAAAACGAGTAAGATCCAAGGTTAGGTTTGATGAGCTTTACATAAGCAGTTTTAACAAAATTAACGACTGCCGCTAACATATAATTTATTAATGTGTTCATAAAATAAGTTAAGAGGCGAGGTTAGGTTAATTAAGCTGTTTTAACAAAATCAGTAATATGCCTACTTCCTTTGTCTTCGATTGTTCGATAGAATTCCCTCTTGCTCTATTTCTCCTTGAAATATTGGCAGCTCTTCCATTTTAACAGCTAAGCCACAAATTGCCCTCTGCCGGCCAAACAGCGAGTCTGGTTTCAATTAATTATTCTGTTTAACGATGCTGTCAATTGACAGGGTCACATCACCGTCGCCAGTGTGCCGGAATTTCGTCCTACAGGATTTCCTTCATATGTCAGTAAATCTAGTGAAATGGAAATTAAATTAAATTATTTTGCTCTTTAACGACGCTGTCAATTACCAGGATCACATCAGCGTCGCCGGTGTGCCGGAATTTTGTCCCGTAGGAGTTCTTTAACATGCCAGTAAATCTACTGACATGGAGCTGTCGTTTTTAAGCACACTTAAAAACCATCGGTCTGGGCCGGATTTGAACCCGCTACCTTGGGATCAGTAGGCCAGCGTCTAACCAACTGAGCCACCCAGACCGACAGTGACATGGAACTGTCGTTTTTAAGCACACTTAAAAACCATGTTTCAACACGCGACCTTGGGATCAGTAGACGAGCGTCTAACCAACTGAGCCAACCAGACTGACTCTGCGTTGCAAGGTAAGAATCAAATATCTACCTATCTGATGTAGTTTTGAAAGAATTCATAATTTGTAAATCTATTAAGGCTGTCTGGAGTTATAACAAATAATTGTGTGCAGTATTTTTATAATAAGTATGATATATTAAATTATGAATATACTGAAGATGTACCACTATTTACTATACTTGAAACATTGAAACGTATAAAATGCTACAGCGTAGAGTTTCTTTATCGATGTCATCTCAATAACACAAGCAACGAAATTTGCATCGTGCTAAAACTATACCCATGTTACTTTTCTGTTTCATTTCTCTCTAGTTGTAGAGGGGCCCTTAGCCTTCCCTGCCCGCCTCGGTAGCGTGATGGTTAGCATGTGTGCCTGACGTTCAAGAGGTGGCGAGTTCGAATCTCCGGGTAAGGTTTTATTCCGAGGTTTCCCTACCCTGAGAAGACGAATGTCGTGTAACTTAAAGCTCCATGGACCTCGGGCTCATTTGAGCATCATTTCACCCATTTCATTTCATTTCATTCATTCGTCCGATATGACAACGTCGGAGGATGTTAATTCAAAAAAATTAGCCCTCCCTCCACACACATTCATTCATCGTTCCTCTCCTCGGTAATAGAGGAATTGTATGGTCCCACTATCCTACATTTCCCAACTTTGCACCTCCCACCATCTTCGTTCTTTAACATTCATTAATATTCAACATATGATTTTATGTAATTACAGATTCTGTTTCTGTTTATGAAGTGATAAACTAAATGCAACTGACTGTTGCAAATTCTAAAGCGCTTGAGAACAATCCTAGAAAGTAACAGTTTAAAACAAGTCATTGTTGTCAGCATTGAACCCGTGCAATTAAGTTTGGAATGTAACAGTAATGCATGAGATGACTACAGTGTATGAGAAGTATAATAATGAAACTTACAATAGGTTTTCCTTCCTTGCGTTGTAACGAAAACGTATAACGACAAAATAATATTAAAATACGCCAAAATACTTATATGGTGTGTAATATGTACTATACCTCAAAATATGCAAAAATATGTAATTTAAAACTTTGAAAATAGGGTCGCTTCAGAGTAATTCCTCGATATTAAGTGAGGTTCAGGGACCATACTATTCCTCTATTACCCTCTCCTCTTCTTCAACAATATGTAATATTCGTAACATGTTGAATCTTATTTACGTAATATATGTAAAGACACATTGAACATTCACCTCAGTCTGTGTTTAACTTTTACTTGAAACAATAATCTACAACAAAAACATTGAGAAATAAGTACATAATACATAAGATTAGTCATTACTTTGATAAATAGAAAGCTGTGATCCCTTCTTGGGCACTGTTGGTTCTCCTTTGCCAGGAAGTTCTGCCGATGAGTTGTTTTTGGTGTTCTGCAACTTTGCCATATTCTTTACATTCCCGGAATATGGATGCAGAGGCCAACTCTTTACATTCTTTGGTGAATAATAAAGGGCTCCAAATGCTCCATTGACAGTAGTTGGCATGATGACGATCAGTGCTTCAAGAAGTGTACGAATGGACCAGGTTGATAGGGCCACGCGACGCTGAAGCATATGGTCCTGTCAACTTGGAAACATCCACATGGTATTAATATCATCACCCATGGGGAACTAACATCACGTACCTCGCGTATTAAGCGTTTTACGGCGTAAGGATTTGTCCACATTGTACCTTTGACTTGCAGCTTTCAATCAATGCATACCTCCGAAACTCAAACTGAATAAATCACGTTAAATTCTGGTATGCGCTTTCTGCAGCCGTTGCTGTTTGTGACTCAATTACCATGACCCAATCCACATGTTATAAGTACATGTAATGTGCATATAATCCCTGCACAACACCAAACCATAGATGTGCAATATCGAATGAATATTTCCAAAATCAAAATTTCCAAAATTAACAAAAGCTGACGTGTTATATTCACATTATTTGTTCTACCCATTTAACAGACTATTCTTTAATCAGCTAATTCGCTTCACGTTAATTGAAATAGAAATGTTACTTCCTGGTATGTCACTGTAACACCTTTGAAATTACGTTCTTTTTGCATGACCAGGACAACAAAACGAAAAAATCTGATGTGTTGCACTCACACGACTTTCTCCACTCTTGTACTAACTATTCTTACAAACTCTTATACTTATATCTTCTTCGTATTAGTTTAGATAAGCATTTGTACAATTTGTACAAATATTGCTATTTCCTTGTAGGTGAAAGGGGAATATCACAATACAGTAGGCTGTGAGGGATAGTCAAATCCCGTTCTCTTTGCACGCTTCACATATAAAAAAAATCTGATGTGTTGCACTCACATGACTTTCTCTACTCTTGTTCTAACCATTCTTACAAACTCTTATTCCTATATCTTCTTCGCAATAGTTGAGATAAAGATTTCTACAAATTATCTTATTGTTTATTTCCTTGTAGGTGCAAGGGGAATATTAGAATACAGTAGGCTTTGTGCGATAGTCAAATCTTTTTAAGGTTTGAGATTCTGTTCTCTTAGCACACTTATCATATAAAAAAAATGAACAACGATGATCCATTTCACGAAAGTGTGAAGTTCTCCGAAACTCGCACACATAACAAGGAATATCTCCAAAATGTTTCACCCTACAAGAAAATTTATTTGAACATAAATTGTTTATTTTAGCAAGATCTATGTATATGTTTTGTATTGTATGATTTGGTGTCTCTCTAACGGTTTACCAGTTATGCAAAAGTCGTCCAGAGTAAATACCACTACAGGGACTATAGCCAGAAAATTCAGGATATACATTTCATTTGGCATAAAAATATCAAGCATGTGACATTTTAATCAAATCGTTAGAGCCATTTTCAAGAAAATAAAAATTTTTGAAAAATTTTCCATATAAAGGGTAGTTTAGGGTGGAGCAATTTTCTTCTAAATTTTTGTGTCGCATCCTCGAAAGACATTAATCTTAAATACCAAATTTGGGTTTTAAGCGACTTTTCGTTTCTGAGTTATGCTGTCCACAGACTGACTCACAGACAGACAGACAGACAGACAGACAGACAGACAGACACACACACACAGACCTTTTTCTAAAAGTACGTTTTGGATTCAGGGGGTCTCAAAACATATATTTCCGGTGAAATCTCGACATGGAATTTTTGGGTGGAATACAATACTTCCTCTACTTACTATGCGTAGTAGAGAACGCAAAAGAGAATGTTCGAGAAATAATATGTGTACACAATTTAAAATCTTAAACTCTTGGGATAATTTAAGTGACAATTTTCATTTTACAAAATTCATGTTGTTGTAAAGTTAGACGCAAAGATAATAAAAATTAAATATGCAAAAAAAAAATCCAGCTAAACTGGTTGAAATTTGTAGACATTGTTAATCTAAATTACATTTCATCTAAGGTCCAGCCCAATCTAATCTAATGAATGTCCCGTTTTGCTAGAACATAGCCAGTAGCACTTACATTCAGTTTCCACTTGGCCGTATGTTATTTTTGCTAGGGCTACGTAGAAATCCAAATCCAAGAGTAACTCTCGCTGTGGTTGGGTTTAGAGAAGTTCAAGAGATTCGGATCCATCCTCTTTTGGTCATTTTGCTAATGACCTATCAACCCTTGGAAAGCACAAGTTGTTCCATTTGGACATGCGTGAGTCAGCTCCGAAATTATCTGTACGTAACTGAGAATCGATCTTTTAGTATAACAATAAGTTAAGTACATTTCCTGGAAGTGCTCTCATTGGTTGTCAAAGGCTTGACTGCATCAGAACTAACAAACGCTTCACATTGGTAGTTCGAAGAACTCTGCAACTTTGAATGCACTGAGATACGCCGATATGCGAAATATACTCATATACTCTATTTTTAGTTAGAAACCTCATAGTTATGTACAAATTATATAGGTATTGGTGACAAAGTGACAGAGGTCCAGCTCAGTTATTTTGCTCACTTTATTTTCTTCTTAACTGAATGCACCACAACAGTTCTCTTTTACTGACGTTAACACAGTCCACAATCTTTCGTAATTTTACAACTCACAACTGCTTTCTTCTAGTAACCTTGACTCACTCCTTTCTCTATTTCTTTACCTTCTCTAACATTGGCGATACAATCACTCATTCACTGCTTGTTTATCTTCCTTTCGACGCGACCGTACACACGTATGTGACCCGCGCGCGCACGCACGCACGCACGCACACACACACACACACACACACACACACACAAACTAAATACTGACTTACTCCCAAATCTCACTGCCGCGCCTCCTTTTATAGCGAGGATGACGTAACATGGACCTTTCTCGAACTTTTACAAATACGCCGACCGCCGGACACTTGTCGAATAATCTCGAAAACCTTACTATGTCACACTCATTGTCACGTATACACAAACAGACGCAGCCTGACCTTGAACCCCTTTAATATGCGCCGCACCTGTGAGATAGCTTGTCCCGAATGTGGCCGGCGTCACAATATTTTCCTTTCCTTCGTTTACCTGTGTAGCCTGGTGGGAATCCCTTTTTAAACGATCTGCTCGATCTAAAATACTCCGTTTAGATGTTTTCTATCAATGCCACTATATCCATACCTCTATTAGTCTTCCCGAGAGATGACTGGAACCTCCTCATGAACTTCCCATTCTTCCTGACACAGGAACTGAGCGATACATGTGTTATGGCATATGCTGTTTCGAAGCAATTCGCCCTTTCTGTTAAACCCCAGCATGTGTCCAATAGTTTTCGTCTCGTTACAATCTAGATGGCTGCATCAGATTGTACTGAAACAGAGTAGACTGCTGACAAGTAACATGAATCTTGACGGTACATGTATTCAGAGTGTGAGAGTGTTTTCTTATCGCTGATCCATGAGTTAGCATTCGGGTAGTCTGCATATATGATCACTTGTACCTTTGTGTTGCAAGTGACACCAATCTTGAAATCAGTGATACCTTAACATTTCCCGAATCTTGTATTGTTGGTGGCAAAGTATGACTACAAATATGAAGTATGGAACTCTTCTTCTTTCCTCTGTTGTCTTGCATGATGTAGGTGGCCATGGTCAACTACATGGAGACACTGACAGATATTACTGCTAAAGTTTGGCTTCCTATTCCGGTCTTATAATTTCATATTTCACGCCATTTTCTAGGTACATATAACATTGCATTTGACATCTGGAAGCTGCATTTTTCTTTTACTGTAGTTCGTATTATTTTATCTTTGTTTCCTAGCAAACTATCAGAACTGACTTAATGGGGCACACTACAGCAGTTAAACTAATTTAGGCCACATGCATTGTTCAAAACCCTTAAGGTTATGTTCCACTTTCAGAACATCAGTTAAGAACTGCTGTTAGTTGATGACGTTATCAGTTTTTTCTTGAATCATTAAGGTATACTACTAAATACTTTATGCACTCTAGTCTATCGTTAATAGATCTGTTAGACATCCTTTTAGAGTAACAAGTGCTCTGGGGTAGATTCCCCTTTTTGCAAAATATGAATTTACTTTTATTGCGTTAATTTGCAATCTTATACGAGACATGTTTCTAAGAAAGTACCGCTTAAATATTTCGCCGCTGCATTCATGATCTTGGGCATACGCGATCACTTCCTCCATTCATTAGGGACCCAGACAAAACTATAAGCGATCATTACTTTGTGTTTTCCTACTGTTAGAGCGTTTAGAAAAGCTAAACAATCGAAGGTATCGCCGACTGCGAAGACAATGTGATTCGTGATTTGAATGTGAGAGATGTTACGCCAGGAAACATTCATCGCTGATAGTGTGACGTTTAAGGGGGAACAATAATGAGCAACAATGTCCAGCCAAACATATCCAAAGAAACCCATGATCTGATAGCAACATTTGGTTGGGAAGAATTCACCACCTTCTGGATTTGGCACTAAGCGATTTTGTGTGTTTCTCTCTCTAAAGAAACTGCTTGGTGGAAACCATTTGAATGACGATGACGTTTCGAAAACAGAAGTGCAGACTTGGTTTCCATCATAGCAGACATGATTCTTTGACGAAGCCATACAAAACCTAATTTTCAGTAATGACTAGTTCCTGAATAATGGTGGTGACTATGTGCACAAGCAGTGTAAGATGTAAGTGGATGACAAAACATTTGGAAAATAACACACTATTGTTTTTTAAAGAAATCATCGGCACTTAGTTAAATACACACCTTGTATAAACGAGACAACACTCGGTTTGGTCAATAAAGGCTTACTAGAGGATTGTCGTTAGTAAATGGGAATGCATATAAATTCGAGAGGAAGCCATGAAGAGTACCCATATTTTGTGAATAAATCATTATCTGAAAGATTTTACAATAACAAAATTTGATATAACAATCGATAGCTAGATTATGTATGTGGTAGTGAATATATACGTAGGTATGTTGTACATAATTAAAATCATAGATAATCATGTAGTAAGAGTATAAAAGGTAAAATTATTACCTGATAAATGCTTTTAAAGTAACTTGACTAATGTACATATATCAAACATATCTAAACTCAGATTAAGGAAAGATGTTCCAGTTACCCTGTCTTTTACGAGTCCAACAACTTCAAAGAATCTGTCAGTTTAACAGCATATTTCACAGAAGTGCCCCCGTGCGGTGCTACCATTCATGTCTCCCTTTCGGAGTTTGAGTACCTACAAAATGGCTGATATAGGGACTTTTCTCTCCCTGTAACGTCCTCTAACCTCTCCTGCATTCGCGCTCAGTTTTAGGAGGCCGAATGCCCGAAGTGTCAGATCTTCCAACAAGAGAATTCGCCTCTCTAGAAGCTACGACGGTGGCGGCACAACGAAACGCGTTTGACCTTTACAGTGCACTATATGCGAAACTGGCATTTTATAAAATGTATTGCAACGGTTGTGACGCCAGGAATAGCGCAAAGAAAAGAACTGTCCGGCTAAGCTACTTCATACCACATACCAGGTTGGCGAGCTAACAAAGGTACCAAGGTCAAGGTACCTCGCGATACTGTTTATGTATACGTAACAACAATCGAGCGGCAGAACCAAAAGTGGTTTTCTCCAGAGCCTTCGGAAAAGATTGTCATCACCAGCGTGTTTGAAGAAGTTCGAGTTCACTATATAAGGAGGTGAGGAAACAGCAGAGAGAGTTATAGATATGAGTCGGTCAGTACGTCAGAGTGGGAGACTGCTGTTCGTGTCTCGGCGCGTCATAAAGAAGTTTTAACGAGCGTCGAGTTAGTGTATGACAGACAGAAAGTGAAGAAACACAGTGAAAGGACTGAGGCACGGCAACGAGAACAAAATTTTGAGTTGTAATATCACGAAACATTGTAGACTGTGTTAACAACTAGAAGAGAACTATGTATTTGTGCAAAAGTTTAGAAGAGAATAAAGTGACGGAAAAAGTATTTAAACAGATTCTGTCATTTTGTCACACTGGTGTCAGAAGTGGGATTCGTCGAACTTACAGTACTAATTTGTGGTTTATATATGAGGTACTATGTGGTAGGAAAATCAGCGCGTTTGTCTGAAAAGAGTAAGTCTGCAGCTCGAGTCAGCTGTCATTCGTGCACTCATACATACAGACGAATGGAAACTGCTACATATTTCATTGCCCGAAAGAAATACTGCATAAAGAGGCATCCGGAGCACTAAACTGAGAGAAAGAAGAATATCTCAAGACACTCTTCTATAGACTTACATATATTTTACATATTTTAACGGCGGAAGATGCCACAGCTGCTGGAGACTCGAAAATATTGACACTAGGGTTACCAACCTCGTGTAATGCACTACTTAGCCAAACTGCAACTCCAGCATCAGCACGATCTATATTGCGTTGTCACCCTGAAGCCCTATTATCTGCATTATGTTGGTGTTACAGTTCACACGCTAAGAAAACAAAGTAAAAATGATTTTTCTATACACTTTATACTAGCTCAAGTCCGCAATGCAACTAACAGAATGCTAGCTAAGAAATCTCTGAGCATGATATGCTTACCTACCTTTGCTAGAAACTCTCTTCCAAAGGCCCCCGTATTCCTAACACAAATATCCAGTGCAATCACTTTCCTACAACGCGGAAATATGCCATAATAATGATAACAAAACCAGGCAAACTAAAATCGGATCCATATGCATAACGCCCTATTAGTTTCCTAACCATCTTTTCCAAACCATTTGATCATTTGTTTCTTCCTCATATACTTAATACGCAGCCCCTCATACCACACGAGCAATTTGGCTTCAGACCTAACCATTCTTGTCCTTAACAGCTGCAGGTGGATATAATACTTGATACTTTTGATGAAAAGCTTACTTGCTATGGTTTACTCCTCGTTACCGAAAAAGCGTTCGACAAAGTCTGGCATACAGGACTGTTAAACAAAATTAAATATGTACTGAGCGACACTCTATATCGAAAATACAATCATATCTTTTGCAAAGAACGTTTTCTGTAAAATGTAAAAGATCACTGTCAGCTTCGAAAGAAGCACAGGGTGAAGTTCCACAAGGAGGTGGCCTGCTCCATTTCTATACCTAATATCCGCCTCCGATTTTCCAAATAGCGGTAATCTAATTATATCACAATACGAATATGATATAGCTGTTCATAGTAAAGATGACAGTAACACAGCAATTAATAGTCTCCAAGAATACGTATTTAAAGTAAATGAATGGTGCAACAGGTGGAGTGAAGATGAACAAAAGAGGTCCAATTTAATAACATTTACCCAAAAATTATCGAACACAAAATCAAACTAAATAATGAAGACATCCAAGTCGAACGTGTGAAATATTTAGAACGTAAGAAAATATTCTTGGGATGCACGTATCTCCTCTCTAGTTTTCAAACTAAGACACAGACTCCATCAACTCAAATATCTCATCGAAGGCAGTTCATCTCTATCACTACATCTCAAAAGGCTTACATGTTTCAGTCTAATTAAATCTACCTGGATGTATGGGTGCTCTATTTGTGGCTCGGCTTCAATATCAAATCAAATTCCAAAATCGGGTTCTTGGGATCATAGCGAATTCTCCTGCAATTCTGCAATTCTGCACTATACAAAGATTTTCACACTCCTACAGTTCAATCTTTACTCCAGTCCTCCTATATTCGGCTGTTCATATCATTCATCGATCACAAGAACTTTTTACTGAAGGAGATTCACCAGAGTATACCAAACGAACGACCGTCACGTAGACTGAAGAGAAAACATCATACATATCTCCGGTTATAAAATATTGCAGTGTTATTAATTTGCTGTATATATCAGTGTTAATTCTTACTTTATACTCTGAACGCAGTTGCTCTACTGTATTCTCAACACAAGTGATGCCATTCTTTGAATTGTTTTACATTTTATTAGAACTGTAAAATTCAAATATTGTATAATAAATTAAAATAATTAAAAATGATTTTCTCTGTTTCACATATAAATTAAGCTGGCTTGTAATTAATCTGGGTTAACATTCAGGAAATATTTTCCAGATAGGCATATGACTAACTGCATAAGCCTAACACATATGCAATGAAACGATAGTATTAAGCGTAGTTAAGACCTAATGAAGTTTTTCGGCATAATTTAAGATAAATTGGTTCATAACTTTACAATAAAGGACTGAGACAATTTATTCAAATAAATATGTGAATGGGGCCCTTATAATGAAAAAAAGAACAACTAAAAAGATACACCGAGAAAGAAATGTATGAGGTTCGCATTCCGGAGATCCCTGTTCGATTCTCGGCCACTTTGACTTTGGATTTTATCGCGGTTTTCCCTGGTTGATAGGTGAATGTTGAAATGGATTACAGTAAATAAATACATACACATTTATGCTCCAAATATCCCTACCGCCCGCCCCCCTCCCATTATCCTATATCAGGTGAGTCGACAGCGGATGATATCTGCATTCCCATGTTCCCCTTGCACCTACAAGAAAACTAACAATAAGATAATTTCTAAAAATGTTTATCTTAACTAACATGAAGAAGATATATGAGTAAGGGTTTCTAAGAACAGTTGCAATAGAGAAAATCGTGTGAGTCAAGACATCAGATTTTTAAGTTTAACATATTTTAACCTAGTTGGTCATATCGAACGAGGAATGAATGAAATCAGTGAAATTGTGTTCAAAGGAGCCCGAGGTCCATAGAGCTTAAAGTTATCCAACGGTCATATTCTCAAGATAAGGAAAACCCGGAAAAAAGCCTTATCTGGATAATTCATCCTAACAGAGATTCGACCTCGGAATTTCTTTAATGTTAGGCAGACACGTTACCCCTTCACCAGTAAGGAGGGTTACACGTGTCTTGTTATTGTTTCTGTTTCAACGTCCTTCCCAGCCATATGGCCAGAAATGTCTGATATTATTTTCTTTCATTTATAGCGCATACCAAAACTACAACACAAAGGGAAAAAGAAATATTGGTGGACTGAAGACATGATGGGCTTAAGAATGTTAAAATAAGTGAGACCGGAAAAAGCTTTATGAAACAATCCATGAAGCTGCCGCTGACGATGATAACGACGATGACCACCACCACCACCGCCGCCGCCGCCGCCGCCGCCACCACCATGAGCGCTCTTGTAGCAAGCTGTAATGTGACATCGAAAACCGAGCTTCTATTGGGAGAAAATGTGGCAGTTTCGGAAATATGTTGCCGTGAAGAACTACGGGAAAATTTTAATTACATATCTCATAAGCATAACGACAATCTAATAAACTATTTTAAACTTGTGTACCATATGTGACATTTGAGGTGCTGCGTGAGTAAAATGTTTATCAAACGAATCGAATCGAATCATTATTCATCAAGCAGATTTGGCACACGCGAATGAAATCACCATTTGCACACTCGTGGCTACCGGAAATGCGTTGCTACGCGTGATTTTCTGTTGTTTTCTACATATGCACTAAATGCAAACATTAGCATATGAATCCTGCGGCCATTTATTACTCATCAGGCGCTATGAAAACATTACGAATGGCGTAATTGCGTTATGGGATTTGTATACAATCGCGTTACACGACACGGAAAATTCCAATAAGCACACACTGCTTTTGTTGGCGGGATGTACATACCGGCATGTTTTCTGGACTGATTAAACTGTTTAATAGGTTCTCACACACACAAACCACTGCACTCTTTTTCACTTTTCGTAAACGCTCTTAATCATCTAAAATGTGTTTTAGAAATTAGGGCTCATACATGTAAAACAATAAATTTAACTTGTCAGCATTATATTCTCTCATATAGTTCGGTGCAATTCTGCTATATTGTAGCTATTCTACAAAAAGAAATATATTAATATGTGCCTCCACTGATAATTCAAAAGTTCCATTTCGTTTTACCACCCAGTAAACTAGTTAACTAGTTAACTTTTGAGGGATACAATTACATAAGAGGTTACGATCAAACAATCAGGCAAGTGTTTATAAATACAAAGGCCTTTAAAAATAAAACATTTAAAGTTTGCTTCTAATATAGGAAATACATTTAAATACAAATGTTTTAAGTGAAACATTTCTGGAATGTAATAAAACGGTAATGTTTTAAACGAGCGGTAATATATATTCATCAGACATTCAAAGAAAACATATTAGTAGGTGTTGTGATAAAATGGCAATTCTACGAATCCCACATTCTGAAACCAGTATGACAAAATGACAAACTCAGTCCTGTTACTTTTCTATCACTCTTTGAAATTTTATCACAAATGCAGTTTCTTCCTCGTCGTTAACATAGGCTACAGTTTTTCGTGCTGTCACAACTCAAAACTTATCTTCTCGTAACCTTGACTCAGTCCTTTTGGTGTCTTTCTTCACTTTCTCTGTCATACACTCACTACGACGACGCAATCACCCAACGCCCATTAGAATCTTCTTTACGACGACCGACGTATCTTTCACGACAACACCCAAACACACAGCTGTCTCGCACTTACTGACACACTGACCGACTCAAGTCTGTAACTTTAATCTCACACTGGACTCCTTATATATTGACGTTGACGTCACACACCTTTCTCGAACTCCACAAACGTGCTGCCGGTGACGTAGCTAGGTTTTTCTCGAACGCTTCGGAGAAAGCCTCTTTTGTGCAGTCGTTTCCATTGTTGTTAGTCACGTACGCACAAACAGTTGCGCAAGACAGCCTGATCTTGAACGCCTTTACTCGGTCGCCGGCCCGGCATATGGCGTAGCGCAGCCCGGCACCGACGGTTCTTTGTTTTCCGCCGGCCCGACGTCACAGTATAATGAATATATTTTTTCTTATGTTAGAGCGATACTACGTGGAAAACATACGCAGCTCATAATATTTAGAGTGAAATTCAACTACTTTTAAGGGTCATTTTTCTGCATTTTAGACGTATTTATATGATAGGACATTTTTAAAGGTTATTATGCAGTTTAAGTGTTCTTAGGAAGAAAACTAGGCTTTTGTTATTTTTCACAAGCTTCGTTGCATCAGAGTCTCAAAATCTAAAAACGCTTGTAAATCTATTGAAGTATGTCTCCCCTATTCATATTCTATATAACATTGAGGTTCCCACCATACCCACTGTTGCAATGCAATCTTCATAGAGCAGAAGCTGAGGTTAAGCTTCTCGTTATGCGAAAGTAAAAGCAAGTACTTTTGCCAATTGGTGAAATTAGTTGCAAGTAATCTAAATCGTGTGGAAGGAGAAATGGGCAAACTTGTCTGTGCTAAAATGGAAAATGTGTTGCACAAGAGCAGTAGATATGATGTAATGTGCAAGATTGCTAATGTACTATCTGAAGTATTTCCTCCATGAAGAGTTGGAACCTCGCAATACTTGTTGCTTTAAGGATGTCCTCATATCTTCTGTTGATCTTAAAAATTCTATAATGTGAAAGTCCACAATAGTTGACTAAATGTGCTAGGAGACCAACAAATTGAGGTAATTTTTAGGTTACTCTTTGTTCTTTATCAATGTCATAATTATAAGGTTAGTTTTTAATATTCTTTAGGTCATTAAAATCCAGGTCCTAATAGAAACAAGTGTAAAATGAAAATCTAACAGTCTGAACCGAGCGACATGCCGCCGTGGTAAAATGTGCTTCGCGTCTTCGCATTCGGAAGATTCCAGGTTTGATTACCGGCGACCGCCCACTCTGACATATGAGTTTTTCGTAGTTTATCCGGATCGGAGGCGAATGCCGGGGTAGTCTCTTTTACCAGAACCTTGCTGTCCCTTATTTCTTAAACTCATTATTTCCTACACTGCCATGTGTTTCAGGGCTGTAGGACTGGGCTCTGGGAGGTGAAAGTGCACTTTTTAGATTTCTTCCTAGTTTCGGTCGGGACTCTTCACTTAGGAGTAGTCTTTGATTGATCTCAGTGGACCCGTGGGGGCTTGGGCTGCGTCGGATGTGTTCGAACTGGAAACGTTAGGTACCCCATATATACTTACGCACGTCTTCATCCAGACCTGGTCACCCTTCGGGTAGCGGTTAGCGCGCTCGCCTACCACCTAGGCGGCCCGGGTTCGATCCGAGGGACCCGCATGTGGTATTCGTGGTGGACGAAGCGGCGTCAGGACGGGTTTTCTCCGGGTGCTCCGGTTTCCCCCGCCATCTCATTCCACCGGTGCTCCATCTTCATTCCATGTGTCATCAGTGTCACCGCCTGCGGTGCCGTAGTAGTAAAAGCGGGCGTTAAACACTACAACAACGACAACCCTTCGGGTCCCTCCCCTCAACCTTTTCTCCCAGGAGTGACGGTAGATGTACAAACGCCTGTACCTTTACCGGTTAATCCGAACTATCAAAGCCCTACCCCAAATTTTACGTAATTCCATTATTATATGAAAGAGCGTTGCCCTCGAAGAGAAGATATTTCGGTACCTCAATCTGTCTGCTCTTAGAAATATACATCGTTTGTATCCACTTGCTTAAGAGAAAACCTTTATTTAAAAACATACAACACAGGTGAGTGCCTCTGCTAAGGAAAAGAAGTCTCACTATAACCGGTATTATGAATTGAGAATCACATGGTTATGTAATTCCAACCAGTGGAATGAGATGGCGGGGAAACCGGAGAACCGGGAGGAAACCCGCCCCAGCGCCGCTTCGTCTATCACAAATCTCAAATGCGGTTACTTGGGATGCGGCCCGCTTTGCTGAGAGATTAAAATGTAGTAGATAGAGAAATAAGCATTTGCAACAATGGTATGTATAGGATACAAAGGATACGGCATGAAGATTTGCAAGGAAAAAAAAAAGCATCTCAAAAGACCCTTTAAATAAACAAACGTTATTTTTATTTGATTTTCAGAAGTATGTATACATATTTAATCTGCAAATAGCCCGCTCATTTTAATGACTTTTGGATAGTTGTTATAAGCGATAAGACATAGATGAAAACTTACTAAATAACTGTAAATGTCATTGAAGCCCACATTTAAACCAAATAAATGTAGCATTAACGGTTCCTAAAGCAACCTTTGCTACTGTTTGAATTTTTAAAAGTATACTTTCTTCTTTTCCTCCAAATGCCAAATCACTATTAATTTCTTTATCCTGGTTATGCAAGGAACATAGAATTTCAAAGCCATCGCATACTGATAAATATTGGACTATATTCTCAACCTACTGCATCCGTATTATGCCTACAATCTAAGCATTTTGGCAATTAACACCAATTACCTACACAGCTTTTGCAAGAGCAATTAGAAGAGTGTATAAAACAGTGTAAACAAGGGTTGTTTATTTAAATTGAGTTTATATAAATTGTAGGTAAACATTTATTATATTTAATGTAAATCATATAGAAACGTGTAGAAACAGTCTGATTTTACACGGAACATGTTTCTAATCGTACCCTGTGTTTGATATATGTAAATGCTAATATTTGTGAAGTATTCGGTAACAAATGGATACTAAGCACAAAGTTACACGTGTTACAGACATGTTAGTAGTGATGGTTGAAACGCCATAAAACATGGCGGAAGTATTTCATATTGTAGGTTTAAGTTTCCTTACGTAAGTAAATTATGCTGAGAATACCTCGCCAGCAGAGTCTGAGGGGGAACACGTTATCGGTTCCATGATGGATGAGAGGGTAGAATGGCTAGTAACCCCGAGTTTTTGGAGCAATATAAAAGCACGGTGGTTGGTTCCTGAACGTCCCGGAAGGTGTGGGAAGGGAGGTTCAAAGGAGCAATTTTTCACCCGAATCACTTGACCGTACAAATCCTTCTTCCGTGGATAACCACACTATCCATAACAGTTGCCCACTCCATGCTTTTTTTCCTTACGGCAGCGGCACCACTTCATCGCCGACCCCGCAAGAGTCCCATCTTGCCACCTGATGCCCTGTTCACAGTAAGCACCTTCCCCATACCTGCAGCTTTCTTATAACCACAGTTAGAATTTATAACAACAAAATGGAGGAAAATGGAAGATTATGTTAGAACTATTGACAATGTGTATTGTATTCCGCTTGATATTTTGAAGGAAGCCGAGAGTGCTTAGTTCTCTGATTCCAGAAAAATCAAAGGATGTTTATGAAAAAGAATATGAAAGCTTCTTGGTTAGAAAAACAAAAAATGCGTTGGTTTGTGAGTGACGGCACATTCTTACAGGCACATTGGAGAAAATTAGGTTGTGACAGTGATCATGCCGTTGCTGTATTTTTGGCATAATAAGCCGTTTTAATGCTAGGATTTCATAATATTATAATAATTGATAATTCTCCCGGTAAGGTCGGTAAGACCCGTAAACCAACGACAGGTGTGGTCCTCCAGACATTCTGGTGGTTGTGAGAGAGCGATGTGACCTCCAAAACATAAAAATATGGTGCTCTCTAAAAAGCGGTTACTATTACTGCTGTTGGTCTCTTCAATATCAATTTCATCAGTGAAAAATATTGGAGAGCAAGAGGATTAATGACTTCATTGTCAGAAATCCAGCATTAGCTAACAACACACACGCACGCACACGCGCACACACACACACACACACACACACACACACACACACACACACACACACACACACACACACACACACACACACAAAGAAGTAAACATAAGAATTTAATTCAGCAACAAACAAATGCATCAGTATTCGCCTGGATATACTTTGTAAATATACTTTATTCTGAGTCTTTTGAAACAGTGGAAGGTTGTATCCTCCCCTTCCACTATCTCAAAAGACTCTGAATAAAGTATATTTACTATTTTGTAAGTTACCAGTAAATCCATCAAACCAAGTTTTCTGCCCAAGATGTATCCATAAAAGCCCAGAAGCCATAATACTTTTCTATTTCCAGATATGAATGTTCTAATATCGTGCATTATCTTTTTTCTGACCCGATCTTTCTCCCCGCTCATTCCACAAGCGGTTTTCTCTCATCCACTTTCACTTCCTTTTCTGGATAAATTTTAGTCGAAATGTGTCTTTATGTGTAGAAAAAATAGATAAACCTTATCAGTCACAGTAGAATACACCCAAATAATTCTTAATTATCCTAGTAAATTTAATAGACGTAAAATCCTCCAACTTATAAGTTGTTAGACAGTTCACATCTTACATTCAAGAACCGGAATCTACCGATGTATAGTTCTGTTAGTGCCAGCATGTGATGTGATCTTGAAATATTATATTAACTAGCAGCTTACAAAATATGGAGCGTGATGAACTGATCTAAGAAAGTATAATCAGAGCTGATCACTAAATCATCAAGCTGTAAACAAAAATCAAGTCACGAAGTCATAGTCAGATTACACTGATGAGTTGCTGATCAAAGTATTTCCTCCTCTTCTGAAACAAGAAACAGAATTAGAAGCAATTTTTTAAATAATGTACAATTTATTTAAGAATTTTTGTTTTCCTAAAACCTTGCACATTTAAGGGTCACAGAATAATTCAGAACCTTCTTTCAAAGAACTGGGACAGTATAGATGAGAGCTGCCTTAACAAAATAGACTCAATGACAAACTATTAACTACTTTTCCCTGTCTACAAAATCCCTAATAATAAATCAGGTGTCATGGATTCGGAATGTATACGGAATAGATTTGGCTAATAAATTACCGAACATTTCAGTTTCATCTGCACCACTGCAAAGGGAGTCTTACAGCTGGTCATTTGTACAAAATACAAACAGAAAGGTCTTTTGCTTGAAAAATCGAATACTTTTATTGTTCACATGAAACGAAAGATGAAGTGGGTGATGATTATTGATTAGATAACTTGAATGTGTACTGTTCTGTTAATTTTATTTAGTTTTCTTTTTTATTCCTTTGTTTCTTTGTTTAGTATTATAAATTTTAATTACAACCATAGAATGCTGGAGTTCAGTTAACATTTATAGTGCCACCGCGCCCGTCGCATCTGATTGCCGCACTGGGGAGGGGGGACCCAGCCAGTCACCTACCTGGCCTAAGGACCAGCCCTGAGGAGGGAGCAGTGTCGCCCATCGCATTATTGTCGGCACTACCGCAAAAGAGAGAAAGGGATAGAGACTTCTGGAATTCTCTGCTTTGTATTTCACCGCAATAATAGCTGAACTTTCCTGAAGATTCCAGAATAGTGCCTGGGAGATATAAATAGCGGTAAAGTGTGAGAAGGAGTAGTTGTTGTGTTACGAATTCGGAGCCGTGCTGTTGGTGAATCGGTAAAGACTTTCTGCTGTTGCAACGAGTGTACAAAGTTACTGTTTACGGAAATAAAAGTGTTTCTTCATCTCGACTACATCTGTCTTCTTTACTTTACACCTACCAAAGTCACAATATAAGGGTCCCAACTGGGACCATTATACAAATGAAAGTGGGACAAAATTCTTATGTGAGCGTTTCGTACCAAGAGAAATATTATTCCTTGCTTGAAGCAAATAAAAAAAAATGATAGTAATTTGCTACAAGAATAAAATGAGTTAAGGATTCATTTCAAACCAATAAAAGATAAAAGCAGTTTTATTACAGTATACCTATTTAAATTAAATAACAATACTACATTATTATCAAGCTCGGTCAAGGGCACCAATGCAGTTGAAGTTAAAGAGTACACGAACGACTGTTTTAATTTAGGAGGTGGATAAATAGGTACCTGTATGTCAACTATGTCAACTTGCGGAAAGGCCTTACCAACTAGACCGAAAGGCAATCTTTTGTATCTTTGTCCCTGCCGGGGCACCCTCGGGGAGGATCGATGAGGTGAATAGATTCTAAGGGCAGCCGGAGGCTCGCTCAGACGGTTGCTTCCCTGCCTCTTGGGTTTGTACTACCAAGGGGAGTGTGAGACTCGAAAACCGCCTCCCCTCCCCCCTTCTCGGGCTTGTACCATCTCATGGGGCGCCCAGAAACCAGGAAGGACGAGATTTCCAGAGAGCATCTTGTTCCCCTGCCGTGTTGCTGCCTCGATTCTTGCCGACGCTTCCAACCCTGAAGAAACCTAACGGTATGAGGGGAGAAATGAAATTATTAATATAACGAAATGGAGGGATAGTAAATTCGGAGGATATGGAAATCCTTTCCAGTATTCACTGGACAACCCGGGGAAGCCTCCTTGGGTCAGCAGGGTCGGCCGAATCCGAGACCTTGAGTCACAAATGTTACCACCTGAGCCATCCCGCTCGGTCACCTGTATTTAGCCTTGTCTCAACATGTAAACACCCAGTCACAGTGGGCACATTCCCATTTTCCAGTGCAGTTCTAGTAGGCAAAATAATTGCCTAACATGATATGTGCGAAGCAAATTGCCATGTCAGGTTAACATTCTGAAATTGCCATTTTCAATGTGTGAGAACAAGTACAAACTACATGTACCTATCACAAAATAAACCTCTACACAAATTAGTTACACCACATACATAAATACTTACATGTTGAAACTAAATAAATGAATACAGAAGGAAATTACTAACCTAAATAATTTAAATGAATACCCACAATACACTACTTTACAAATCATTACACCGAATTGCAAGGTGCATTCACGATGTATAGAAAGAAAACCACCTCCTATTTTCACTTAAAGCAAGCGAAGAAGCTTCAATTAAGGCGCTAGAGAAACTTCATTCTGCGTCACATGACGTAACAGGTAACAGGTGCATAACGGAAAATAAGATTTCACACGAATCACACATTTGAATTCATTGAAACAATCCAATTGGACATCCTTTAAGCCGCACATATCTGTAAATACAGTTTTTTCGGCAGGGCATTTTTTAATTAGTAAGAGATTTTTAGTCTGATTCATCCTCTTTTTGCAGTAGTTCAACTTCGAACTGAAGAGCGCTAAGGACTTTTATATCTGATGCCTGCGGACGCGATATGCTTTTAGAGAAATCTTGAAAACAGTACTTTAGTGAATAGAAAAGACTCCATTAGTAATTCTAAAATGAGAGATTTTACAATATTTATTGTGTAAGTTCTTTGAATCAAATGAAGTAAGAATAACAGGGGAAACAGCTTCGGTTACTGTTTCCTGTTGTCCTTTTGCTGGAAGGTGTTTTGACATCCGTTCTTTTATTTGAAGTTTTCTTTGGGGGGGGGGATGTGAGCTCAGTAATTGACTGGGTGTTCTTCATTGCAATTCACACACTTTGGGCGTGAGGCTTTTGGTATGCAGCATTCTGAGAAATTAATTCCTCATTTTGATCACATGTTTCAAATATTGCTACATCTACGTGCCGAGCTATCAATTGGACGGCACCAAACGGTCGTAAGAGATACAGAAAGATAAGGAAACGCGGTAGTGCACTCGTCCAGCATAAACATCAGAAACACTATCGACAGAAAACCAGAATGCTCTGGAAGATTCTCTTTTCCCCGCCTCCATATCGCACTAGTGTTCTGTGGAAAATAACAGCAGCTATATAAGACAGTATGTTCACGAGTGAATTGCGTGTGTGTGAATTGGCGAGTGCGTTCCTGGTGCGACATGAAGTGCGTTCTCCGAGTGAGGTTGTGACAGAAGCTGCAACGTACGTGAGTGCTACCACTGCGAGAGATTATAGATATATGTGTTTGACTAGCCAATGAGTGAAGTGGACATAAAAATAAGCGATTTCGGGCATACTTTATTATGCTGCTATGTCGCGAAGAAAAGTGAAGTGGCGGGAATAGTTTTAACTAGATCACATAAGGAAAGTGACAGTGAAAATTGGGGTCGTGATATGGGATCACCTAGGAACTTCTTTCCAATCCTTTCCAACTTTATTTTGAACCTCGTACTTAAGTTTCCTTCAATATACTTTGTACTATATTTATACCCTCTGAGTTAAGGCTTATTAGAATGAGAAATATGTGAAATAGAAATATTCAACAGCCGAGTTGAACCAAATGGACGGGTAAGATAATTCGAAAAGTGGGTCCTAGTCGCGATCGATTTATACTGTCCCTTTGTTGGGTAACCAAAAAGTGTAGCTGCAGTGTGAGGCAGGTACCTGGCCTAATGGGAGTGTGGTGTAGTGGACCCTTCCTTACATTCTTGCTCACAATAGTCTGAAATAACATTTGGATACTATAAATTCTGAAGTGCATGCAGGTGAATTATAGTGCTCCTTCAGTAAGTGTATACAGGTTTGATTTACTACAGTGTTTTAACTGTATTTATTGGTGTGCTAGTGAACACCGAAATGACCCAATCTTGTCGGATGTGTTATGTTATATATGTGGAGGTTTTACATTAAATCCGAAAGTAAACCTCTGTTTCACATGAAGAAAGCTTACAATCTGTACTTCGGATGTAACGTTGGTTTAAAAAATTATTTTGCTGTTTAACGACGCTGCCAAAATCACATCAGCTTCGCCGGTGTGTCGGAATTTCGTACCGCAGGAGTCCTTTAACATGCCAGTAAATCTACTGACATGGAGCTGTCGTTTTAAGCACACTTAAAAACCATCGGTCTGTGCCGGATTTGAACCCACAACCTTGGGATGAGTAGGCCAGCGTCTAACCAACTGCGCCACCCAGACCGACCCGCAACTTTGGGGTCAGTAGGGCAGCGTCGAACCAACTGAGCCACCCAGACCGACCCGCAACCTTGGGGTCACTAAGCCAGCGTCGAACCGACTGAGCCACCCAGACCGACCCGCAACCTTGGGGTCACTAAGCCAGCGTCGAACCAACTGAGACACCCAGACTGACTGTAACGCTGTGATGATAGTGTGGCCCTGGACCATTGTTATAATACTTGTTCAAGGGAACTGACTGGATTGTTAAAATGTACTAAGATCAATGCCTTTTGCTATTACAATGGCATAGCGGGAACCTCGTGATCATGTGACTTATTTTTGCTTAATGAATGTTACTGGTTTCTTAGCTGATTTCTGTTGGACACTAATACAAGAGACACCAGCCATGCAGTATAAGAGAAAGAAGACAAAATAAATGTTACAAGGTATGTTTTTATCTATAGATAATATATTTTCGGCCTTTTTTATTTTGATGGAGATCCTCCGTGCTCAATTTAATTGTTCTAATTGTCCATTTTCGAAAAGTCCTAGAATTTCAACCCACTTCTACCCTCCCTAACATTTACTAAGCTCCCTCCTTTAAGGATGTCCACCTTTTTGGAGCAATTCACTTTTACAGTTGGATGCTTCTAGACCTAGTAGTTTGGTCTGTGCGTTGAATGACTGATCCAAATAGCATTATAATAGTTAAATAATTTCTTTAAACCCCTATTAAATGATGGGTTATGTACAAATTCTGCTGTTCACTTATTATTCAGAAGACTATATCTACACAAAAAACAATTTTTTCAGGTCTATGAAAAAAGTTTCCGGCCAGTCTAATCCTATTGGTTATTATATCCAGGGAAGCTGCTCCAGAATTCCTCTCTGGATTTGGGCTTCAACTAGTGAGATAGACTGCCTTCTTAGCAACACAAGCAAGTTTTTCACGCACTTACTTACAGAACTTTTGATACACCAAAAATTGACACGGAAATAAAAACCAATAGCGTGTAAATCGAGATAAAGGAATACAAATACGAATTTAAACATACGGAGCGGAACGATGTAAAAACTTCTGCGATATAACCAAGATGTAATTCAAGGTTTCGTTCTGTAAAGTTTACATTGTTTTCAACAACACATGAACTTTGCAGTGAAAAATGTCAGTTTAGTAACAAAACTAACAGGAGTGCGAAGAACCTAATCACCAAAACATACCATTTTGATACACTGGCAAATAACGTTCGTATTCTCCACGTTATATTCCTGCAATGCTTTCGCTTTATATATTTAGAAACAATTGGTTAACATAAGTTTTTCTCACTGGTTGGAAAACATCATAAAATAAAACTTTGGATAGCATTGTAACTCATCCTGTTATTCCCGACATAAAATAAAACGCTGATGTTTGGAGCTGTAGATTTCAGATGCTTGCACTATGTCTAGTTTCGTTATGCCAGTATTATAAGCTGGTGAGCTTTTGCTATCTATTATATTATTATAATAGCTATTATTATTACTATTACTATCACCATTATCATTATTATTAATCAGCTTTATGTTACTCGATTTGCTGGTATAGAAACGATAGTTTAGCCGAAACCTGTAATGAGCTATTTCGTAGCTTTTCCTCCACTATTGGCAGTAAATTCAAATCTCGGACTCTTCGCCGCTTGTAAAATTTCACTGGTGCTTCAGATTCCATAATTAGTAGATTTAAATGGTCTACCATTACGAGTACATTAACAAAACAAGCCTTTTGATAGAGTCACAGAACATTTAACGTTAGAGTTACGGGGGTGAAAGTAAAATTGGGGAACAGGAAACATTAACATAGTTTCGTGTCTCTCCGATTTGAGCGCTGGTATACCCGTACGAGAAATCTGATTGGCTGAATCAAGTTTTGAAATAGCTGACGAATTAACAGGAAGCGAGCCATTTTGGGTTTGCTAAAACAAGTCGCTCGTCGCGAAATGATCAACAGAGAAGTAATTATCCATTTGCATCATTTCTACTTATTAAACTTATATTAAACTTTACGTGTCATCAGTAGCAATATGGCGTTAGGACATATGATCAGCTGAGACTGACAACTAACAGGTATGAAAAATACAGCTGCAGGAGCTACCAGGAACGTGAGCATTTGGGAGTTCAGTTCCAAGCCTCCCGATAAGAGTGTTTTTTGTTGCCAAAAATTAACATGGAGCTTTCATTTTTTATAGGTATATGTTCTGTGGTTAGAGTGGGCCATTCAATCTGTTAATTGGATTTAATGGCTGTATTTCCTTGATTTATTTTCGTTTTAACACTAGAATTACAGCTTCCTGTAATATAAGAACAGGTATTTTCTAAAGAAGAACAGTGTTGATTTCATGTATTTTGAAGTCAGCGCCTCGACCACGGGTGACTCGGACAGCTGGAGTTGATGTGAAATTCAGATTATGTCTCAGAGAAATGTAATGTTTTCCAAACCCACTATGTTAACCCATCACATAGTTACTCTCCAATGGCACACAGGGGAACCACCAAAGAACAAGCTATAGTTATCGAAGCCATGATAGTCTGTCAATCAAGGAATATACTTTTGCAATAGGTAAACCTACTGATGCGACAACATCCGACTTGTGTTACGGATATCTAATAGTAGAATATGCATGTTCTTGGCTAACAGAAAGATAGCAGAGGAGCTTAGCGCTAATCATCCTAAGATAGCAATCAATACATAATGCTGGAGCTTTGACCTCTGATGACTAAACACAGGAGAGTAATATTATCTAACGTATATCCAATAATACCGCACCACAAGATTGAGAAGTGTTTAGTAAATCACGCTATTCGCCCTACATCAGCTATTTACTTCCATCACAGCAGGAATTAGCAGCCCTCGATTTTCCCACATATTAAGTTTATTGTAGTCATGATGTGACTTCATTGTTTAAGCGACAATAATAATTAAAAAAAAAACTCTGTATAATCATTTTCATATTTGCCCTGGAAACAGAAGTTGTTAACCTTGGAGTGGTACAATTTTATACCAGTCAATGGCGTAAGTTTCTTATTTTTGTTAACATTGTTTACCGTTAAATGCGCTTCTTTTACCTTCGACTGTCTGAAAACACAATTGTAGACCACGTAAGGCAGAAGAAGTTTCAGGAGAATATCAGGGCAACAGATGAAAGTCAGAAATGGATACACTTATATTAAAAAATATTTTACGACCTTAAAAAACAAGAATATAACGTTTTGTGATATACCATCAAATTCATTACAATATGTATCTTATTTTAGGAAGATGTGTACAGCCTTCGTCGTTTGATGCTTGTCCCTGCAGGAACCCCATACATACCTTTAATTCTTGTTTAGTGTACATTTTACTTATGTATTTACTGTTTTATCTTTTCATCCAATTACCCTCCCGGAATGGAGGACTGACACCTCCTAGGACTTACAAGCCTGTGCCTAGGGTCAGATGCCTGTCAGGGAGCACAGGCACCTATGGACCGTGAAGGCCTGGAAGCGGGTGGTCAGCCAAGCACAAGGTACCAGAGTGGGGAAGAGGAGATATGAAATGCAAGCGAAATGGATGATTGGAAAGATGATGGAGCAGCTGATGGAATGAGTGGCGGGGGAAACCGGAGAACTCAGAGAAAACCCGCCCAAATGCCGCTTCGTCCACCACGAATACCATATACGGGTCCCTGGGATCGAACCAGGCCTTGGTGATAAGCGAACGGTCTAACCGCTCAGCCACGGTCCTGTCCTTTTAAATACCAAACTTGATATTTAAGTTCAACATCCAAGGATGCGATACAGAGATTTTCAAGAAAATGCTCATCTCAAACCACGCTTTATATAAAATTGTTTCATAATTTCGATTTTATAAAAAATCAATTTTAACCATTTTGAATAAACACCATATAAACCCATTTTCACAAGAAATGAAATGTATAATTTTAGTTTTCCGGGAGTGGCCCGTAAAGTTATCATTATGAACGCCTTTTGCATGGTAAACTGTTAAGAGATAGATGACATCTTAACCCCGTGGCACAACTCTACCAAGGGAAATCCTACTGCACAGAAATATAGATCTCATTAAAGCACAAAATTTATGTCAAATATGTACTATTTTTCACAAAAGTAAACACCCATCTTGGGTAAGACGTGCGCGAAGGGTCACCTAATTCTCAGGCGTGCTTGCGTAAGTGGTATAAGAATTAAATTAGTCATATGCTTCCCTTGCTGCTCGGAGGACAAGGCAACCGTGTCACCTCGCAGCTCACCTCACCGTTTGGAAAAGCAATATTTCAGCAATCCTTCTGCATTAACGGGCAAACATTGCAGATTCAACTTCAGTGTACCCGCAGAACATATGTTCTTATGGTGCTTCTGTTAAGTTGTGGACTCGTGTATTCGCTATAGCTCAGCTAGTTATTTTTTTTTTTTTTTTTTTCCTCCCCAAACGAACAGTGTGGGCTGACATGGGTTCGGATCCCTTCTTTTTTCTTTCTTAACGGGAACATTATTTTTTCTATAACCCGAGCGAAATATAAAATTATGCAAACTAATGGAATCTATTTCTAATAAAGCTCCTCCTTTAGGTCTTCGCGGTGTATCATAAGATATTAAGCTTCCTGTCACTACCTTAGCAGCTAATTTCACTGCAAGATGGAAAGTTCGTGTGCACCTTTAGAAATGGTTTGAAAATTTGCGCTTCTTTTTCTAAGTACTCGCTTACATTTATTTAGAGCACTAAGGAAAGAGAATACTTCTATAACAAACACAAGTACTGTAGTGTTTAGTAGAGTTTAAGTTCGTTTAGTTTATTTTTATTAATGACAGACAAATGAGATTGAAATCACTAATACCAGTAATCAGTTTATGTTTATTACCTACTCAGAATATACGCGTATGTTCAAGAACAGGAACGTCTATAAGACGTAACCTGTCTTGGAGAACCCATATTTTAATATGGTAATAGCCTACGAAATTCATAGAGACGTTTTGAGTGTGAATGTTTTCAGGGAAATATTAATCTCAAGGGGAATGTTTGACAATTGAGGTAGGCGTGTTCCTGCTTCATTTTCAGCAATTGATATCTTAGAAAGCATTCATTTGTAAAATTTCCATCATACTACAGCATTCATAAGACAGCGGGAAAGATTACAATGGTACGTGAAATAAAAATACCTAAAGGAGGAGCTTAATAGAAATAGATTCCATTAGTTTGCATAGTTTTATATCTCGCTCGGGTTATAGAAATAATAATGTTCCCTTTAAGAAAGAAAAAGGGAAATAAAAAGGAATGTTTTAGATGGGATTCGGACCCATGTCAGCCCACACTGTTCGTTTGAGAAAACACGCCTTTGCCAGCTGAGCTATAGCGAATACACGATTTAGAGGTGCTCACGTTTTGTAGTCTAGCACCAACACTGGAATCATTTTAGTTCTAGTCCACAACTTAACAGAAGCACCAAAAGAAGATATGTTCTGCAGGTGCATTGAAGTTGAATCTGCAATGTTTGCCCGTTAATTTAGAAGGATTGCTGAAATATTGCTTTTCCAAACTACGAGGTGAGGTGAGTTGCGAGGTGACGCGGCTGCCATGTCCTCCGAGCAGCAAGAGACGCATTTAACGCACTAATTTAATTCTCATACCATTATGCAAGCACGCCTGAGAATTACGTGACCCTTCGCGCACATCTCACCGAAGATGGGTATTTACTTTTGTGAAAGATATTTTTGTGTGTTTAAACACTAACGAGATATTCCGTGTTATTGGTTTGAAGTTTCCAATATGAAGTTTCTCAAATGGGAACTCATTCATCTCTTTTTATTCTCCTGGTCGCAAAAGAAGAACGGAATTTTAAAGCTGTGACATAGTTATCAGCTTTTAAAGGATTTGACTATCGCTTAAGATGCATTCCAATATTCCCATTCTACAAGGAAATACACAATAAAGCTATTTCTGAAATGTTTATCCGGATTAATATTACGTAGATACAGGAACAAGGTTTCGTTAGAGTAGTTTGTTGATGAATGGTTAAAGAAAGTTATTTGAGGACAAAACAACTTTTTCTCAAGTGCTAAGTCGCTATTTAATTTTTTCATTCATGGTATTCAAAGAATACGGAACTTTTCAAACTTGTGTTTATAATGAAATGTGTAATACACGCATTAGTGCAAACGCTTAGTCAAGGTAAAGAACTGTATAATGTAAGATTTCATACCCTTTGAAATTAATTCCTTGAAAAGTTAGCCACTTCAGCAGATCTAAGAGGTAAATTCTTCATAATTCTCACAATAGATACAGCAGGTAGACAAGTGCAAATACTTGGGGTGTACTTGGCGAGAAATGCTGGATGGAAGGATTAGCTAAATTCTGCATCTAAGAAAGGGTGGAAAACAATATGTTTCTTAATGAGGATAATGAAAATGGGAGAGCAAAGTCTAGGGAAATTGCGTACAGGTCTTTAGTGCGGCCAGTTATGGAACACGGAGCAGCATGTTGGCACCCATATAGAATTAGTCACATTGATTTGTCAGAGACGGGCTATAAAATTCATAAAAAGAGGTAAATATTTTGATCTTACAAAAAGGGAGAGACTAATTGGAAGCCTCTAAAAGTGCGACGCAAGAGGCACAGGTTATGCGCATCATTTAAACCTATGGTGGTTGAAATGCATGGATGAGCATTAGTGAAAGATTGGAGAAGCCAACATTACGGCAGAACCGATCATTTATTTAAAATTAAGCGACGTAGGCCTCTGTTGTTATAGCACAATTAAGGAATAGAATGAATTGCCTATAGCAGCCTTTCAGGGCTGTACTCTGTCCATGAAGAACGTTAGGGAAAAATTTAAATAGACCAAATGTTGGATAATTTATTATAAAGATTACTTAGGCGTATATTTAAAATTTTATAAACAATTGTGGTTAATAGTGGGAAATTTATTGGTTATACTGAGAGGATAGGTAATTAATAAATGTAAATTAGTGAAGCAATTAATGATTTTAAGAACTAGCTGTTTATAGTACAAACCCATAAACTTGGGAGCTATAATAACCTGATTCGTAGATGGAACTGTTTTATTCAAATGATGACCCAAGGCTCAGGACCGGACTACTCTCGGCCACAAGTACGGCGTGTATTATAGGTGTTCAAGGTCAGGCTGCCTCAGGCGACTATGTATACGTGACTAACAATAATGAGCGTGGCCAATAAGAAAGCATTGCTGTACCATTCGAGAAGTGTCCGGCGGCCTGCGTTTTCGCAGAAGTTCGAGAAAGGATCGTGAGACGTCATTCCGATTTATAAGGAGAGGAGGCAACGAGTAGAAGAGTTGAAGTTACAGACATGAGTCAGTCAGTGCGTCAGTCAGTGCGAAACAGCTCTCTCTTTCTCTTTCTCTCTCCCTCTCTCTCTCTTTGTGTGGGTGTGTGTGGCACTGTTGTGAAATATACGTTGCGTTGAAGTGAATAAGATTTAATGAGTGATAAGTGATTGTATCGTCAGAGTTAGTGTTTGAGAGACAGAGAAGAAGAGAGACAGTGAGAGGAGCGAGTCAAAATTACGAGAAGAAAACAGTTGTGAGTTGTAATATCACGAAGGACAGTAGATTGTGTTAACGTCAGTAGAAGAGAACTGAGAATTTGTGCAAAACTTTTAGAAGAAAAGGTGAGAAAAATTAATTGGACTGACATTTTCTCATCATTTTGTCACACTGGTGTCAGGAGTGGGATTTGTCGAATTGTCATTTTGTTACAATATTAATATTCTTATTGTTCACTGTATTACTATTGTTTATGCAATTATTTCTTGTTATCTTAATGCCCATTTGCAGTGAATACATTCATACCAATATACATAATTAGCTTTATGTTATAATTACTTAAAATAGATCTGTGAATTTAGTGGAGTATCCTTAAACGCAAGACCAGGAACAGAAATACAGTACAAAAAATGTATGCTTATGTTCTCAGATCATCAGAAGCGTTAGAGGCAGGGCACATTTTCTCAAAATATGTGAACGTTGGAGGAAGCTCATTAGACCGTAAAGTAGATGCAGTGCCAACAAGAATTTTTCTCGAGAAGGCGTGTGTGTATGTGTGGGTGAGAGGATGCGACTATGAATACAGCTGCACACAGCTGTTACTATAATGTTCCATACACTAGTTCCCATTTCAGGGGGAGGGGGCATAAAATATGGCGACCGCGGCAGCATCTCGACACACCATTACTTCAACGAGGTGAGGAAGAAGAAGAAGTGCAAGTAGAACAGAAAGAAGAAGAAGAGATGGAAATAAATTCGCATCGTTTTATCTCTCCGTCTATCTCTACAATTCTCCATATTTCTTTCCCCCTCCATTTTTTGGTCGTTTTCTTCGCAGTTTTCGTCATCTCTTTGCCATGTGCTCCTATTACATTTGCTAACGTTTCCTCCCGTCCCACAACGGTGAAGGATGTTGACAAAGTCCGCGCCTGATCAAAATGAGATGCTCTCTTTAGAATATTTAGCTTATCTACTACTGGCTACAAACTACATACGGAAATTTGAGATAATTAACTGTATATGTATGCACACTGCAGGTACCCTTTTTTGCAAGAAAATCAGCTTTCTCATTACCACTCAGTACACAGTGAGCTGGCATCCATTGGAAGACTAGCAGTTTTTGAAGTGCTCTAAGGATTTTCCAACATTCTATAATTGTTTAGTTTTTTGGTGACAACTTGGAAGCAATTGCTATAATTGCTGCCCTAGAATCTGAGAGAATAACTGCTTAATGAAAATGTGAAATCCTATACAAAAGATTTTGTAGGGCTATTCGAATTGCTTCAATTTCTCCATCAAAGTTTGTAGTTCCATAACTTATAAACATTTGTAATAGGGAAAGAGGTGACAAGTCACTCCAGCCCCTGCTCCATCTCGGTTTGATATCAGAGATCCATCAGCATAAATATGGGGCCATTCATGTTCCGAAAATCTAGTATGGAGTGTCTCTAATGCCAATAATTTTATAGCACTAGTTGGAATATCACTTTTCTTAACTTCTTCTATCAGATGTAAATAATATGTGATGTCTAATGTTTGTGTCGGATTGACTTTATATATGACGTCTTCCTTTGAATTAGGAAGGTCTAAATTCTTCTTGATGTCTTGAATTTTTGAAAGAAAGCTCTGCTGAATCTAGTGTATGTGTAAAGTTTCTCTTTGAATGGAGTTTAATCAAGTTTTATTGTTGAATAAGAGCCGCTTTTTCCATTTCATATTCAATGGGGTATTGGTTGGTTAGTATTTCCATAGCTGGTATTGGTGTGGTTTTGATATCACCTGTAATTAGTCTCAGGCTTAGATTTTAAAAGATTTGATGGGTGGATGATGAATGAATGGAGTTTAGGGGCCCGTCGACAGCTAGGTCATTTGGGCCCTAGGTCAGAATATAAAAAAAGACCTAAAACTCGCAAATAGAGAAAAACACCAAACGGCACGCCAGTGCGCTAACTTAAAAACTGGGGAAAAAACCGTTCACTAAAATGGGTAAAAGGTCAAAGCTAAAACAGACATTAGAACTAAACAGTTAAAACAGTAAGACGTAAAATACAAAAGCTAAAACGTAAAAACGAATTCTTAAAAGTTAAAAATCTCAAACAACTAAAAAACAAGTTATACTTGTTTAGCAAACCCAATTTGGGAAGCGCCTTACAGGCGGACACCGGGTCATCACCCAAAATTAGGGCAAGGTTACATCCCAGGCCAACCAACTGGCGCTCACAAGCGTATTGCGGACAGTCTATAAGGATATGGGTCACAGAAAGTTGGATATTACAAGTGAAAGATTTGAACTTTTTGGATATGCTAGTACAAAATCTTCGCTGCCGTAAGTAAATAATGGCTTATAGATTTATGTCATGTTAAGAGTTGCTCTGGAACATTCCCACTTCAGTCCTGTTTGGCGTTTCAACACCGAAAGGCGCCTTTCTGCTCTTTATATAACTTTTCTATTTGTTTGGTCCATGTAAGTTTGGTCTCAAATATATGCAACTCCCAAATACTTTGCTTCCTTTGTTTCTGATAATTGTGTCAAAGAATAAATGATGGGAACTACCAACAAATCAAACAGTAATTCCTGAGTATACTCGAAAAACGGCAGCTGCAACCTTCAGGTTGATTGCGGGACATGATTGTCTGGCAAAACATTTAAACAGAATTGGGGTACATTCTTCACCACTCTGTCCTCTGTGTGATTTGCAAGAGAAAATGGACCAAGACCACCTTCAAATATGCCCGGCCACTTCTAGCGCCTCATCCATCGGTGAAAAATATTGGAGAGCAAGAGGATTAAGGACTTCATTGTCAGAAGTTCAGCATTAGCTAACAACAACATACGGAAATTGTTTTTCAGTGCAACGCTCTGTCACTTGGAAGAGAATTTATAACCATTTTATATATATACACCAGGTGGCCCACCAGAGCCGGCCCCACCGTAAGTAGATAACCCTTCGTGCGTAAAAGGGTTGCAGAAGTTCACGGCTGAAGAGAGCCCAGTGGCGTTGCTGCTATTTAGCGGGACGTGAGGTGAGAGGCAATTGAGCGAGCGTGTGTCCTTCGTGATAATAGACAATAACAGTATAAACAACTCATTCAAGTCTCATTCTACTTACAGGATCTTTATTTTCCAGGGAATAAACTCACTCCAGTATATGCTACTATTGTCCAACGTTTGAATTAGAGATTGTAAAGACCTTGCTTTTCACGTCTCCCTGGAAGAAAATATCCAGAGGAATCATACCGCATGGAAGGGAAGTCATTACATTAATCTAAACCAGTGGTAGATCTCGGTATTTGGAGCACGTTTTTGTCTCTATTTCCTACGGAGATCGTTTTGTCGAAAACCAGCTAGCAACACTACCGATTGTGTGTGCGTTGCTTTCACTGGTTCCGTACACAAGCACACACTACTGCTACCACACGTCACCTTCTATGTTTACTCTAGGAACGTAGGTTAATCACAACCGTTAACTGCCAAAACATCCACAGGAAAGTGAAAGTGGTCGACCTATTTACATTCGGAAACCAGGTGAAGTGCCTGGCCAACCTCAAAGCAATGTTGCGACTTATCTCACATAGGAAAGAGCTGCTCGGAGTATTCCTTCACGTCTTTTAAGTGATTAATTATTTCGAAACCTGTGTGATGTCCCATAATTACTACCGAAGCTATGTCAGAAATAAGTTACTCTACGCATCTTACAAGTAACAAACTGTTATCTTCGTACATTCTTGTGGAATAACGCATCCAATTTGGAACAAAAAACATTTGTTTTTTTCGAAATCGGCTGATCAAAGAACAAAACGCCACAAGACTTTTTTGTTTGTAATGCTTCTATGAAGCACATATTAGAAGAAATGTAATGAATTCCCTTCCACTCTGTATAGCTACTCTATGGAGCGTTTCAAATAACACACTTTAAAAAAGAATTCCACAAATTGCAAGAAAGATATGCTGCAGCCCCAAGTGTCTCACATAGTTGTGTTCGCATAACATATGTGTGTGTGTGTGTGTGTGTGTATCTGTCTGTGTGTGTCTGTGTGTCTGTCCATGTGTCTGTGTGGCTGTCCGTGTGTCTGGATGTCTGTCCATGTGTGTGTCTGTCTATGTATCTATCGGAATGCGTGTCCGTGATATTGATATTGTTTACTGTCACATAATATTTACATGGTGAGCCTAAGCTGGTAAACTGGTGATTCGTTAAGATATAAAAACAGATTTAGGATAAAAGAGAAAACTAATTCTAATGTATGGTATACAAGGTATTCTTTATACAATATAAATTGTCAATTACAACTAATTAAACTAATACTTATAGTATTGTGTCATCCATATATTCTTGTACGGAGTAATACGTCTTATCTAATAACTCTTACACTTTTATTAAACAATTTTTTAGTTTTCATCTGTCTGAATCGTTGAGGCAGTTTATTTTATATTTTTATGCCCGTGTAATAGTGTTTTTTCATATAGTGTTAGTCTATGCATAGGGTATTTTATGCTGGACCCTTTCCGAGTGCTGTAATGATGTTGTTTCTGTGTCTGTCTGTGTCTGTGTGTCGGTCTGTGTGTCTGTCTGTACGTGTGTGTGTCTGTCTGTGTGTGGGTGCGTGCGTGCCTGTGTGTGTGCGTGCGCGCGCGCGTGTTTACCCGCTGATCTCCAAAACTGCTTGACCGATCCCGTTAAATTAGGCACGTATTTTTTCATGGAGAAGTTGTTTATGCTACTCATTTTACTATACAACGTATCGCATTTTCATGGTTTTCTCTACTAGGTTTTCTTTAACATAACACATTCACAGATCCTTCTCTACTCGTCCTGCAGCATGCAATTCTTACGATTTTCTATGATTGAATTACAAAATGTGTACTACATACAGTTTTCTCTACTCACTTTTCTTTTACGAAACGCAATCACACTTCTTTCTATTGGTTCTTCATCTACAATTCATACAATTTTATATAGGTACCTATGTTTGAAGTACGAGTATAAATGCAATGGATTACATTCACACCGGTTTCTCTACTGACTTTTCTTTTACGAAACACAACCACATTTTTTCTCCACAAACTCTTGAACATGCAATTTTCTGTGACTAAAATAGAAATTCAATGCGTTACATTCACACGACTTTCTCTGCTCACTTTTCTTTTACGCAATACATTCAGTATCCTTCTCTACTTACTTTTCAACATAAAATGTATACAATCTGCTACTTGACTGTTCATCGTAAAAATTAAGTACATTTAAGTGTTTTTTCATGCAGTTTTTTACGCTATCCATTTTACCACGCAATATATTACATTCTCATGGTTTTCTGTATTCGGTTTTCCTTTACGTAATCATTCACATATCCTCCACCTGCCCTTCAACATACAACCCCTACGACTTTCTTTAATAGAAATGTAAATGTTTATCACACAGGGTTGCCAACCCTTACGATAATTATGGGGGCATACGATAATTTTAATGTTTGTACTCATGGTAACCAACCCGTACGATAATTATGAGGGTGTACGATAATTTGAATGTTGATAGTTCGATACCGCCGAAATATCATTTGTATGGTTTGTCACAGCAGCGAAATAAAATTAATTACAAATAGCGATATCACCTTTGCCCTCATGGCCTGACTTCCCTAAGCAACCATTTCATATCCTACTAATTCTCCTATCCTTTATCCTCTTATCGCCAGTATGCCCAGATCTGGTAATCTCGATGAAGAAGGAACTGTTCAAAAAATGGATGATCAATAGAGAAAACTAGGAATAAGTGATATTCCCTGTGAAATAAAGAACATGCCTGAATCTGGCAGTTTCTGGAGTGTTGTTAAACAAGCCACCTTGGTGGAAGTACTGCTTTCAAATAAGGGGTGGAGTTTGCATTGTCAGTGATTTCGTTGCCCCACAGAAACGCTTCTTGTGACTTTTTTCTAAACTGGATTTAATAAAAGCCAAAATAAGAAACAGATTAGCGCTAGATACGGTAAATGGACTTATTCGGTCGTCTCAGCTTATGAAAAAATGTGGTGGGTCCAAAAATCTGCAAGTTACCGAGAAGATGTTAAAGTTCATCTCAGAAATAAATTTGTATTTGCTTCAACAGTTGAGGAAGATGATGAACTTTCAGATAAATAGTGCGAGAAACATAGGTGCTTAAGTTGTAATACTGATTTAGGTCATCAATCTTGTAAGTGGATACCATAAACATCAATACCATCACATTTTCATAAGTGTTATGCTGATATTTTCATTGTTGTAACATTTGGTTTATGATGTACGATAATTTTGAATCCAAATCTATAATTTTGAGTGGCCGGTACGATAATTTTGCTTTTAAAAGTTGGCACCCCTGTTATCACATTTACATAGATGTTTACCGCTTTTCTTTTACGCAATAATTTATACATTCTTCTCTACTCGTTCTTTAACATATAATTTATAGAATCTATATATAACATCTCCAACAGCGGTTGACCGAACACCCTGGAAATTTGCACATCTAAGCGCGTATTTTCATATAGGATTTTATGCTATCCATTTTACTATGCAATGTGTTACATTCAGATGGTTTTCTCTATTCTCCTTTCTTTTACATAGCACATTCACATGTCCCTTTCTACTCCCTCTTCTACAAACTATTAATACAATTTTCTATATGTTTGAAATAGAAATGCAAGGTATTAGATTCATATTGTTTGCTCTACACACTTTTCTTTTACGAAAAACGATCACCTTTCTTTCCCTACTCCCTCTTCTGCAAAGAATTCATACCACTTTATATGATTGAAATAGAAATGCAACGTATTATATTCACAGGGCTTCTTGTACTTGCTTTTCTTCCTGTAGTATTTGTGGTTCTTCAACAGTGCTTTAGTTTTAATTTTTGTTCTTTATAATATCTAAAGAGTTTAATTAACTCTCTGTTTAAGCGTATTAAGTAATATATTCTTGAATGTCTCCAAAGAAACACAAGGCTATTGGGCATATGCAAACTACTAAGTCTACAAGTTGTAGGAAAAATGGTTAAACTACGAACAGCGTCGGGTATTTCAGCTAATACGTTCATACATTTAATAACAGAAGTACTTGCACTTCATTGCATTTAATTGATTATAACACATCATACCAAACATGGAAAGTTGCGTATTTCTCGATAATCGACAGGGGTCTTGATTCTTGAGAATCTATATAAAAATATTGACATGTTGCACTCACATGACTTTCTCTACTCTTGTACTAACCATTCTTACAAACTCTTATTCCTATATCATCTTCGTGTTAGTTAAGATAAACATATGTACAACTTATCTTAATGCTTATTTCCTTGTAGGTGCGAGGGGAATGTTAGAATACAGTAGGGTTTGTGCGATAGTCAAATGTTTTAAAGCTTTGAGGTTCTGTTGTCTTTGCACACTTAACATATAAAAAATGAACAACGATGATCCATTTCACGAAAGTCCTAAGTTTTCCGAAACTCACACACATAACAAGGAATATCTCCGAAACTGTTCAACCTACAAGAAAATTTATTTATACATAAATTGTGTATTTTAGCAAGATCTACATTTTTGTATTGCATGATTTGGTCTATCTCTAACGGTTTACCAGTCATGCAAAAGTCGTCCAGCGTAAATACGACTACAGGGGTTATAGCCAGAAAATTCAAGATATACATTTCATTTTTATCAAAATATCTCAAACACATGGCATTTTAATCAAAATCGTTAGAGCTATTTTCAAGAAAATCAAAATTTTCCATGGAAAGGGTAGTTTAGGGTGGGACTATTTTCTTCAAAATCTTCGTGTCGCATCCTTGAAAGACATTAAACTTAAGTACTAATTTTCATTTCTAACCGACTTTTCGTTTTTGAGTTTTGCTGTCCACAGACTGACAGACACAGACTGACACACAGACACACACGGACCTTTTTCTAAAAATGCTTTTTTTTTATTCAGGGGGCCTCAAAACATATATTTTCGGTCAAATCTCGACATCGAAATTTTGGGGTGGAATACAATAGTTCCTCTACTTACCAGCAGAGAAAGTAAAAATTGACGTGTTGCACTCACATGACTTTCTCTACTCTTGTACTAACCATTCTTACAAACTCTTATTACTATATCTTCTTCGTGTTGGTTGTGATAAACATTTGCAGAAGTTATCCTATTGTTTATTTTCTTGTAGGTGCAAGGGGAATATGTGAATACAGTAGGCTTTGAGTAATAGTCAAATCTTTTAAACTTAGAGATTCACTTGTTTTTGCACGGCTATTTAAAAAAATCAATGAAAGTTTGTTTTCCAAAACTCACTCAAATAACAAGGAATATCTCCGAATGATTCGCTCCAAAAAAATTGCTTTTAGTATTTTGGTATTTTTAAACATATCCAAGGCCAGATTTTGCGTTTTAGTTATAACTGAGAAAGCATACTACGTTAATCTCTACTTCTAGAGCAACTTAATCTATTTAGCCATAAAACAGCATTTTGAAAAATATAAACTACTATATTTTAAAGCTATGCATGCAACAAAATTAGTAACGTTTATTGAAACGTGGGTTATCCTAAGAGAATAATATATAAAGTTTCGATAATTGCAAGCCATTTGTCAGTGGAGAAGTATTTGGAAGACAAAAGACGTACTAGGGCGTTACTTAATTTAGCCACGATATAGTAGGAATACATAAAGGCACGGCATGCTGTGTAAAACGAGGAAAGGTAGCAATAAGCGAGCGAGCAAGCTAAAAGCTATGGTGAGGACGCAACCTGACACTTTCTTCCTCACACAGAGGGGAAAGTGTTGATAATAACGTTCACATTTATTGGATAGGACACGTAAGGAGTCGAATGACCGCCCTCTGCTCACCCTGCTGCATCCATAAGCAATGAACCTGCGGCACCAGAGCATCAACAGCTCTATCTACTCTTAACTTTCTTTACAAACATTTCACTATCTACTTCAAAGAAATATACACGAAGGAATAAATTCTTCAAACGCTCCCTTATAGTCTTTTAAACCTGTGTTAGGCGCTCGGCCTGGTAGAACACTGGTCGCGCGGGGCCCAGTAAACCCGCGCTAGATGTTTGTGCTTATACACTTGTATTTACTTCTTTAAATTTCATTTGTCCTTCACTTAGCTTAAACATAGGTAGCATTGTCTTACTAGATAGATCAAAGATAGATAAAATGTAGTAGAATATGCAGTATACATTATAATTTGTGCCACAATAAATGGAAAGATGAATTGTAATTTGAAATGTACTATCAATAACAACAATAATAATAACAATAATAACAATAATGATAACAATAACAATAATAACATCAACAATCATAACAATCACAACAATCACAACAATCACAACAATCACAACAATCACAACAATCACAACAATCACAACAATCACAACAATCACAACAATCAACAATCACAACAATCACAACAATCACAACAATCACAACAATCACAACAATCACAACAATCACAACAATCACAACAATAATAATAATAATAATAATAATAATAATAATAATAATAATAATAATAATAATAATAATAATAATAATAATAATCTTGATAAGCATATCATGTTACCTATAAAATACATGTTATCTCATAGGTTGCTTTCTTCATGGTCAGTTTTTTAACCTATCTCGTTTTCAGTTTATCTTCAGAATTGGAATAATCGGATTCATAGAAGTTGTCATCCATGGATAAGACATCGTCACAAGATAAATGATGCACTTCTTGCAAATCCTTGGGATTTTATATATCATACTCCTGTTTGTGAGAAGTAGTACCTATAAATCAGGGGAATGTCTTTGTCCTTGAATGCGCAATCCCACTGTGGAGTGGGGAGCTTCTTGGTACGATGTAAACAGAGTAACACCAGCAGTTCTACAAGGCAGTTGAACTGTAAGCAGTGCCAGTGTTGCTATAATGTTATATCGTATAGTTTCTTGAGTCTGCAATAAGCACAATTCATTAGTGATAGTCCTGAAAGTATGTTCATAATTGGTTTATTTTATGCGGTAATATAATGTAGTAGTGAAGTTCTTTCGCGTTATATTTATTGTACCGGGAAAGAAAGGATAAATTGATTTTGAAGCAGGACGTAAAGCGTCAGCACAAGAGAATATCTCAGGTGAACCACAAGGTCATGCCTAAACTCCTGAGTCAAATACAGTAGCATATTACTTGCTATGGCAAAGCAATATTGCACGACTAACGAGGGAAAAAATGCGACCAGTATGTAACGAGAGGAGGCGCGCAGGGTCTGGCGACCTGTGCGACACAACTGCCAACTAGTCATTTTTTTCAGCTAAAGAAATAAACAGATAAGACTGTTGCTGCAGCAAACAATCGAATAAAGTGTAATGTTAGATATCCTAGTCAGGTAATTACGCAGGTGCTTTGGCAAACTATAACGTTTAAATATGTCTCTCAGGCCTCTAACGACCAACGTCGTTAAGACAATGCACTGCGATAACCCTAAAAATCGAAACTTTTAATTTGAACGGCCTGAAATTTTTGTCAAGTATGAGAAAGTGTCAGGAGATCCTAGGCTGGATTTCTGAGGATTTTGCGATTTTTCTCGGCCCTACAAGATAGTCGCCTCAGATTAGCCTTGTTCTCCCCATTTCCGCCGGAGAGAACCTCTCTCTGAGCAGCCCACCGCTGTGACCAGGTCATCAAGCATGGAACTGTAAGTGCTGGTGGTGTATAATGCTTGAACTTGAGACGAGGAATCAAAACAGGGCAACAGATGTCTTACTCCATAGGCAACCAGTGAAACGTATAAGCGGAGCTTGTAGTCTAAAATCTCGATTCCCAGAAAAGTTCGGTAACTCAGAGGCTATACAAGCAATCGGCACGGACCGAGAAGCGAGTTAAGTATTTAGTTTTATCATCAGATAAGTTGCAAACAGTGTAGTGAGTGTGTCAAGCATAGTTAAACAGAACAGCTGTGAATGGCAAGGTCACGTTTTGTAAATTGTGTTACGATAAAACAGAACAGTTGTGAATTGTGGTCTGTGATAGCGTTAGCGCTCCATTAACACTAAGTTTTAAGAGCAAATAAAGTGACACAGAATACCGCACTTGACATTTATCACATGTTCATATAATAGCTATTTGTGCAACTATAATTGCTCCACCCTTAGATCCGCACTTGGTGTAAACACAAGCCGTCAACAACTAACCCGTGATACGCCGAAACCAAAGCACACCATAAAATGTAGTACCCTAAATATCGGCGATTATCTGTGAGTTTTCAAGATATATGATAACCCTCGTAAAGACTACTTGAATGTAACGCGATAGCAGTAGCAGCAATATTCCTAAAACTCCTGAGTAAATATCGTTCTGTTGCAACATAAACACGAGGTACGAATGCACGTGGTGTTTGTTTTGTTTTGCATTAGTCGCAGGTTATCGCGGAGGGATACAAGGGGTGGATCTAAGGCTGGATGGAGTATAGTATATAATCTGACTGCTTGTGACACGAGTATATGTTTAGCGGGTGAATGAAAGCAAACGCGCTAATTTTTACGAGTGTCACATAACGTTTTATGCAATTTTAGCATTACAACACGTAAAAATCTGAAGTGTTGCACTCATATGTCTTTCTCTATTCTTGTACTAACCATTCTTACAAACTCGTATTCCTATATCTTCGTGTTAGTTGAGAAATATTTGCAGAAATTACCTTATTGCTTATTTCCTTGTGAAGTAAGAGGAATATGGGAATACGGTAGGTCTCGAGCGACAGTCAGATCCTTTAAAGCTTTAAGGTTCCGTTCCCTTTGCACGGTTAACATATAAAAAATCGAACAGCAATGATGCATTTGACGAAAGTTTAAGTTTTCGAAAACTGACACAAATAATAAGGAATATCTCCGAAATGGTACTCTACACAAAAAAAAAAAAAAAAAAATAATAATAATAATAATAATAATAATAATAATAATAATAATAATAATAATAATAATAATAATAATAATAATAATAATAATAATAATAATAATAATAATAATAATAATAATAATAATAAATAAAAAAATAAAAAAAAATAACAAAATAAATTTAAAAAAATATTTCGAAACAGATTGTTTTAGCGAGATCTACTTGTTTGTACAGTAGGAGTTTAACTCTCTTACGTTTATCAGTTATTCAGAAGTCATCCAGAGTAAACAGGACTACATAGGCTATAGCCAGAACATTCAAAACATAATTTCATTTACCATAAAAATATCTTACACATGCGGTATTTTAATAAAAATCGTTAGTCATTTTAAAGAAAATACAAATTTCCGAAAAAGTTTCCATGTAAAGGATAGTTCAGAGTGGAGCAATTGTCTTCAAAATCTTCGTGTCGCATCCTTGAAAGACATTACACTTAAATACCAACTTTGGTTTTGAACCGACTTTTGGTATTTGAATTATGCTGCCCAAATACTGACACACACAGACGCACACGCGCACGCACCAGGATTGTCAGTGTTTAAAATTATCGTACCGGCCTCTCAAAATTATAGATTTGGATTCAAAATTATCGCACATCACAAACTAAATGCTACAACAGTAAATGTATAAGCATAACACTTATGAAAATGTAATATGAGTAGTATTGATGTTTATGGTATCCACTTACAAGATTGATGACCTCAACCAGTATTACAACTTTAGTTTTAAAAAAATATTTTGTTGTTTAACGACGCTGTCAATTGTTAGGATCACATCAGCGTCTCCGGTGTGCCGGAATTTCGTCTCGCACGAGTTCTTTTACATACCAGTAAACCTACTGACATGGAGCTGTCGTTTTTAAGCACGCCTAAGAACCATCGGTCTGAACCGGATTTGAACCCGCGACCTTGGGATAAGTAGGCCAGCGTCTAACCAACTGAGTCACCTAGACTGACTATACAAATTTAGTACGTATGTTTCTCGCATTATTCATCTGAAAGTTCATGATCTTCCTCAACTGTTGCAGCATTATACAAGTTTGTTGTTGAGATAAACTTTAACAAAGTTGCAAATTGCAAATTTTCAGACTTACCACATTTTTTTCATAAGATGAGACAACTGAATAAGTGCATTGACCGTATCTAGCACTAATCTTTTTCTAATTTTGGTCTTTATTGAACCTAGTTTGGAAAAAACTTCACACGAAGTGTTTCTGTGGGGCAATGAAATCACTGGTAATGCAACTTCCGCCAGTTCTTTGAAATCAGTATTTCCCCCAAGGTGACGTGTTTAACAGCACTCCAGAAATTGCCAGGTTCAGGCATGTTCCTTATTTCACACGGAATATCGCGTATTCCGAGTTTCCTCCATTAATCATCAATTTTCTGAACAGTGCTTTCTTCATTGAAATTACCAGATCTGGGCACACTGGTAACAAGAGGATAAAGGGTAGCAGGATTAGCAGGATATGAAATGGTTGCCTTAGAGGGGTGGAGACAGGCCATGAGGGCAAAAGTGGTATCGCTATTTGTAATTAATTTCATTTCGCTGATGTGACAAACTAAACTAGTGAAAATGATATTTCGCCGGTATCCAAATTATCGTACACCCCCATTATTATCGTACGGGTTGACAACCATGAGTAAAAATATTCAAATCATCGTATGCTCCATTATTATCGTACGGGTTGGGAACCTTGACACACACACACACACACACACACACACACACACACACACACACACACACACACACACACACACACACACACACACACACACGGGTCTTTTTCTAGAAATGCTTTTTTTTTTTTTTTTTTTTTATTCAAGGAACCTCAAAACATATTTCCGGTGAAATCGAATTTTTTGGGTGGAATACAATACTTTATCTAGTTACTAGTAGAGAAAGTAAAAATAACTTTGGCAAATGAAGAATTATAATGTATCAGTGATCACAGATGTATGATGTAATATGGCTGCTAAGCAGATGTTTCATTTGTTTCAGAACTTATAGAGGAAAATGGAAGGTAATGATAAAACTTGAAATGATAAAACGATTTATGCCGACATAATAAACTGTTGTAATGCTGGGATTGCACAAAACAGATTTTTGGTATGGCTAGTAGTAAAATATATAGCTAACACGAATATAAGGATAACCTAATTTGTGTATTTATATTCCATACGTAGGAACAATACATTTGGTAGCAGCCCATGACCTTCATTAGTCATAACCAATTTCACCGACAGCCGTACAAAATGTCTAACTGTGACTGAGATATCGTGTAAAGGAGAGTTCGGTAAACGGGGTAATATTGAGTGAATGTAGCTACTCAGCCTCTGCAAACTCCTGGGCCACATTGCTCAACCATGAACAGTGTTAGGACCTTTGCACACCTGTGTCGGTTGCCCTGCGTGTGTACTGGTCCCTTCACCTTATCCGGTCCTCCTGGGGGCGGTGCGCACTAAATACCTGCGTTGGGTCGATGGGTGAGGTAATTCCTCGGTCAACTCGTTCATGGTAATCTAATACCATAATATGTCGTTGCATATTAAAATGACAATGAACTGTTTGAATAATTTTCAGTTTCTTCTGTTTCAAGAAATGCTGCTCGTTATATTATATTGCAATATAAGGATGGTAAGTGATTTTCCTGGAGCGAAGAAACGTTTGAAAAGACGAGCGAGACGCAGCTTCGTCTTTTCAATTTCCGAGGATTAGTAAAAACACTTAACACATGTGTATTGCATACAATTTTTTGGAAGATAATCAGTACATTACTATAAAATATGCATAAAATGTGAAATACTAACCTTAAAACATAATATTCATCTTTCTATGGTTGAACTTAAATAGCATATATTAACTATAGCATCTTTTGTATCTCTCTTTAGATTTTCCAACTTCGATTTCAGAATCAACAGACTCGTGCATGTTAGCCACCATGATTACTATGGGTAATTATTGATTTGAGCACGGCCTACTCTGTTTATCTCGCGGAACGCCTATTAAGATTCTGTGACTCTCTGCATAATATCTTCGATCGTCATTACACCAAATGTTTGACTGATTCCAGTCCTTAGTTCTTTTAAATTATAAAATATGCAATA